>QANY01011952.1:562266-1162266 GCA_003255025.1 Datisca glomerata | reverse complement strand
CTCCAGACGAACTCTTTTGAGAAAGTTTAGAACAAAATTCACAGTCTTAGGATCGACTAGACAATTGAATCTGATTATGATTGTTAGGTTGAACCAATAGATGTCAGTTTTGGGGCATGGGAGTGGAAACTCAAACGGTTAATCTAAACATGTTATGAACATGTTGAATAGACCGGTAACAAATTAGTTTAGAGCCCAAAACCATTTACCAAGCTCTAAATCTAATTGTTACACCTTAAGAGTATTTTCATAATTACCTTAATCATGAGGTGAATACGTAGCTTAACTTAGTTAGTTGCAATTTTTTATATGTCAAATGAGTAAGTTTGAATTGGTGGGTCATACCTCGGCTATTGGGATTGTAATTCAATTAAATTGGAGTTACGTAATTCACATATATGAAAATTCGTGGTTCGATTGCGAAAGCAACAATATCACCTTATGCTTTTTTACGAGTGTGTGAATAAAAATTAACTTGACGTGGTATTCAATGAATTGAGTCATTGATTAAGACTTGTGAATTGTACTAGACAATTCAATATTATGTATTTCTTATTCACAGTCAATAAATAAGTTAACGAAATAATAACAAGAGGGGTAAAACGATAATTTTATATTCCTCTTTTGTTACTGATATTCACGATGGGTATTATGTTAAGATATTCTGTGGAATGGGACTGTGAAAATAAAAGGGTTTATTTACATCAACATTAATGTAGCGCGCATGAATCGAGAGTTGATTCGGAATCGAACCTATAGTGGAGTCGTACGATCTCAGGATTAAATAAGTCGGGAATTTATGGAGTTAAATTCGTCAGGTATTTGAATCCTTAGTTTTGTTCATGTGGATCCATTTGATCTCAGAAATAGCTCATGAGAATAGGAATAGAGAAACGAAGTAAATTGGATCAAAATATGTTTTGTTGCCAAGGCATATCTCCTACACACATATATATATATATATATATATATATATATATATATATATATATGATAGGTGATGTCACTTAATTAATTAAGTGTGATTATATATATTAAAATTAATTAGTAAATAAAAATTAATTAATTAATTAATTGATCATGATCAATTAATTAATTAATTGATCATGATCAATTAATTTATCAATTGGATTGATGAATCTCGATACAACTTAAACTCTAAGGAATATTGTAATTTTCGACAATTATGAATATATGAGGTGAATTTTTAAAAATTTAAAAATATATGAGTATATTTATAAATATCAAAAATTATATTTTATCAATATCTAATAGCAATCTGATTGCAGATAGATCTTGAATAAGATAGAGTTGCTTGTTAACAAAGAAAAAAAAACGTTTCTCCTTCCTTCTCAGCTGCCGTCGGATTTTAAGTTATTTAATTTGATTGAATAAGTTAATTAAATTTTTTTTTAATATTCCACCCATGAACCGATTCAAACTTATTTTAATAAATTTCAAACTCAACCGATCCCACGAATATATTCAAAAGAACACGCGGACAAAAATAAAGTATTTAATAGAACATGTCCTACCTGAAATGAAGTGATCAACCTAGCGAGGAAAATATTGTACAAGTTCGGCTCATGTTTGCACCGAGTAGTCTAAGGCGTGGTACTGGTACACATAGTTAACATGCAGAACAATATCTTTCTACACAAACAAAGATTTACCATAAGGGCCTAAGCCATGTTCTGTAAACAGGGAATTATGACCTTAATCCTGCAATTAAGCTTTTAAACAACAAGATTTAATCATTGAAGGTGTCTTGATCTAATATTATGAAATGAGTGCCCAAATACCAGATGGGAACAAACAAATTGAACTCAATCACAGAGATGTAAACAATTGGAACAGAAGGAAGAGAAATGATTAACAAGGCAAAAGAATGTAGCATTTCTGCCCCATAACTCAACAAAAAATAACTGTACTATACAAATCAAAAGGTCAATGCCAGAATGGTAGCCAATAAGCGAAAATCTTCTTCCGTCAACCTTTTTATTGTTCTTATTTCTGGAAGGTTTCGGTTGGGAGTTATGGGGAGCCATGAGTTTTTGAAGCTCTTCCTGTAAGCTCTAAATTACGGAAGCACGGCTCTAATTTCTTTCCTATCGGGCCCAAATGCCTGCAATAAGAAATAACGGTTAAAAATCAGCATTGTAACCATCGGAAGGATATAAATCACATAAACTAATACAATCGTCGATTGAAGCATAATCCAGGAACTATGTGGAGCTTACAAAAGTTGTATAGTTTTTACTTTTCTCATCAATCAGAGATGGATCATCGTGGAAACAAAAGATTCAAGGAATAAGAAGGAAATAAATAATACCTCAGTTCCTAGACCCTTCGAGTACACATTAGTAAAAAGTTCAGACGTATCTGGAAGTGGACTTTCCTGGCAATGAGAACAACACACCCAAGAAAAGGAACGGAAATTGTAAGCTTAGATATTCCTCTAAGATTCACTTTTAGTATGCAAAACATATAAGAAATCAGACAGATCATGTTTCATTTGTAAGAGCAAGTATTGTGTCACCCTCACAATCCAACTAAAAGATGTAAGATTCTCACCTTAGCTTGAGCAATGGCTTCATCAACTTCTTTTCTAACTTCCTTCTCAATATCCTGATGATTTAGAAACACTATTTTTGTTAAGCATTGTTCTAATATCAAATCAGTATAAAAAAGCCCAATTCCGTTGTCTAAATTTCAGTATTGACATGATAGCCACCATAAACTACACAAGTCAAGCACTTTCATTATGTAAAACCAAATGATAAACTAGTCCAAGTTCAGAAACAACCTTCAGATCCTTCTCAGTGGCTAGCTCATGAGATAATATCAGCTTTCTTATTCTTTCAACAGGATCACGCTCCTGGAATTAATCATCAATATCCATTAAGAATTAAGAACCCTCTACGATGAAGATAACACGTTTCTTTAGCAAAAATAAACAAAGAGGAGCAAAACCTGTCGGACGCCAGAAATCTCATCACGTGTGCGGTAGGTACTGCCAGGATCAGACATGGAATGACCATGGTACCTGTAAGTGTCCATTTCAAGAATCTGAACACAAAAAACAAGAACACCAAAAACCATGCATAAGGAAACGAACATTTGGTGTCCAAATCACAGGAAAGAATTGTTATTTTTACTTCACAGATAAGTGTATAGAAAATGCAAACAACCAACAATGTAATCATTGGTTTATAAGTTTGACTCTAGTCTCCTTTTCCATAGGACTATTTTTCCTTTTTAGGTCTAGGGGATATGTTCACTAGCAAAAGAGTAGACTCACTATGGGTCCTAGCAAAAGAGTAGACTCACTATGGGTCCATTCTTCAAAGCGTGCTCCTTAGCAAACTTGCAAGCCTGTTTCACAGCAAGCGCATCCATGCCATCTACCTGCATCCATAACAGATAACGAACAAAAAAAGTAAATATCCTCTCCACACTAACCAAAGGGAAAATTAACTCAAGCCAAAGCATAAAACACATTCAAAGATGTAATATCCGCTACGAAAAACATCTAGCCTCTAGAGAAATTTTTCCATGCACTAGAAGAAGATGTGCCCGAGCCAAATTTTAAAAAGAAAAAAGAATAAGGATAGAGAAAGAAAAGCAGGAAATTTCCTCCATATGTCCTAGGCAACCTGGAAGGAGGAATGTTTATATCGGATTTATTAGAAAGCACCACTCACATAAAATGTTCTTAGATTGATTGTTTGCCAAAGACCGGTGAAAAAATCTGAATGAAGACGAGTATCATTTTTAAAAAATGAATGAAATGAACTAAAAGAGGCATAAGATTACAGCTTTTTTATTCAAATTCAAGAAGACTTCAAAATGAAAAACGACCATTTACTTTCTTTACTTAAGAAAATGAAAAGAAACACTCACCAAAAGAACAGAAAAGTGCAGGATGAATAAATTCGTGAAATATCCGATAATAGAAGAGAGCTGTCATTCCAGAATCCTGTTTGAACTCTATCAATTTTCCATTTAATCCAAATATTTAAATCTTGTAGTAGTCTGAACCACATCTAGCAAGTTTCCACATTTGTTTTGGTAGCTAAAGTTTCCACATTAACAAACACAAGTAACAGAACATTCACACGCCAAGGTTTTAATAAGTTTTCACTTATTGTACAAGTACATTAGTATCTGCAACCTCACACCGGTCTTGCATAGTGTTGCAGGGTACATCCAAAAGGAAATAATAGAAAGAATACGTTAACAAAGTATCCAGTCTGCAGATTACGATTTACACCTATCATATCCGACTAACCAGGGAGACTAGAGAACCGTAATATTCAGTGAAAACAATAGGGGAACATACACCAAATTTAAAGTACGATAAAGCTTCACCTTCAGTCCAGGAGCGTAGTCCCCTCGCTTATAATAAGCCGGACTCTTCGCCGCTCTCCACTCAGCCGTCCCCATACCGTCTGCCAAAATTCAAACCAACTCAACTAAATCAGACAGCATAAACGAGGAAAACAGAAGGGGTAAAGGAAAGCCCAGAATGTAATTATGGAATTCAGTTTCCAATGAATTCCCACATTCCTTACAATGATTGTTCTCGCAGATCAAAATTGCAGGCAGATCCCACAGCGCAGAGATATTGAGCGCCTCAAACAATTGACCCTGATTCGCTGCTCCGTCACCGTAGAGAGCGAAAGTCACACTTTCATCCTTGGAGTACTTTTGTGCAAAGGCCAATCCACAACCAAGCGGTACCTGAGCCCCAACGATACCGTGGCCACCGTAGAATCCAGCGTCCTTCTTGTAGAAATGCATAGAACCACCTTTACCTCTGGAGCACCCAGCTTGACGGCCCATGAGCTCCGAAAAGACCTGCAGGAGGGTCCCACCGCGACCGAGGAAGGTGCAATGGTCCCGATAAGCCGTGATTATACAATCCTTCTTGGTAATCGCGGCCTCCATACCCACTGCCACAGCTTCTTGTCCGTCATACAGGTGACAAAACCCCCGGATCAGCTTGGCCTTGTAAAGCGAGTCAGCAGCAATCTCCATTCGTCGCATTAGCGCCATGTTGCGGAAAAATCCAAGGAGCTCCTTGGGCGAGGTCTCAACGGAGCGCGACGGCGTCTCACAATTGTGGGAGGTGAAGGGAACAGACGTCTCGATGGTGAGGATGGTAGCATCATCGGCAGCGGATGAGATCGGACGACGGAGAGAAGCGTTGTATGATAACGAGGTGGCAATGGGCTTCAGCAGATTTGATCTAGAAGAGGAGGAAGCAACGTGGGAGAGAGCCATCTGAACTTGGGACCGATTTCGCAGCGATGGCTGCGAGCAGAGAGAGTTGAAGAAAGGGGGTTGTTGAGAGCGTGAGAGAAATGTGTTTGGTAGACAAGAAAAGTCAAATAGAGGGAAAATGTACAAATTTAATTAATCAATTTTTTTTTCATTGTTGCCTATTGGAAGTGGCTTTTCGAGCCGTTATTGGTCGGGATCGAACCTGGCTATTTCAGCTGTTTTTTTTAACTCACAAGGTTATTCATTTCAGCTAATTAATATTGCTTAATTTTTCCCTGGGAGTTGGGTTTTATTTGGACATTAGCTTTTCACCTTTTTTATTCTTTTTAATTTATAAATAGTCGCCCTTTCATCTTCTCCTAAGGTTTACTCACACATTCCTTAAAATAGTTAAACAACCTTTTCAATTATAATTTATAATCTATATTATTATAATAATATATTAAAAGTGGGAATGAGATGATAATTATTTTTTGACATTTTTATCCACTAATTATTGATACATTACTTAAAATAATAATCTTTTAAATTGTAAGTGTCATTTAATAATTGATTACTTTTACAACTATAATAAATTAGATCAAAGCGGGCATTAACTTTTTAATTTCATTCACTTATTTAATGACTTTTGAAAAATAAATAATTAATAAATAATTTTAAAAGTTTAATTTGATAATTTTGAATGAAGTTTAGCAAACTATTTAAAAAGTTATAGGAAAAACTACATCTTTGTCTAATTTATTTTAATATAAAGTGAATTATCTCTATAAAATATAAATAATATGATTTAATTATAAGACATTCTTAGAAACCTTAGTTATGCTATATTTTATATGTTAGTATAATTAGTCTACCAGATAATTATAGTTACACAATTTACAAATAAAAAATTATATTTGTAATACAAACAAAAAATATAAAGATCAAGTTTAAACTAAAATATGAAATTGATAATTTAATTCTCAAAACGTCATTTTTTCTTTTAAATTTTGAGAGCACATTTATGTTGTTTTCTCTTAATTTTTTGTTGAAAACATACACGATGTTTTATAATTTAGTTGAAAAATAGTATATCAATAAATAAAACTTATAACAATATAAAATTCTCTTGATTTTACTCTCATAAATTAAAGAAATCAGTGCTAAATATATTTATTTTTAATTCATATAAACATAACATTACCATAAGTAATAATTTTAGCTAAAAATATAGGGATTCAATTTTAGGTTCATCGCGCCGGTGTATTGACTAGTAATTCTAAATGTGTCTTTTAGACTAATAACCCTTAGTTCACGCACCCTAAAATAATCATCGCAATTCAATTGTGTGCAATACAATTACTTGTAAAATATGATTATCATGTTTAGTTATACATGATAATTTATTAAGTGATGAGTGATAATTTATGATTGGTATGTTAGATAAGGGTTAACATTTGTTGTAGATTTATGTTGATAATAAGAAGTTAAATAAATTTCTTTTTAGTTATATATTATCTAAAAAAAATCTGACGTGTAATTTTAACATTAATGTCAACTATTTTTTATTAATATTTAAATAAATAAGAATGCTGGACTAAATTTTAATGAAATTAATAAAATAACTGATACAATAAACAAATAGTTTACATGAAATTTAACACTAAGTTTAATTATTTTTTATTGATATTTAAACTATTAATAATGCTAAAGTTTAATTAAATTAATAAAATGCATTTTTATTAATATCTGATTAAAAAAATAAATTAAAATAATTAATAAAATGAATATTAATTATATTTGTTAATTTTTAAATAAATTATTAATATTTTAATTAAAAAATAAATTTTAATTAATTTTACTAATTTTTAAATAAATTAATACTGCTTGAAATTTAAAAAAATAATTAAATTAATAAAATAAGATACATAATAAAAAAATATTTTTACATGAACTTTTAACATTAATGTTAATTTAATTTAATAAAATGAGAGAGAAAATGTGAGAAATAAATGGTTTTTGCTTTATTCCATATGAGGGTAGGAAAGTAATTTTGTTTTATATTAGAATTGCAATTGGAATATAAATTAGGATTACTTCAATATTCTACTGCAATTCAACTGACTCAAAAGATTGTAAATTATGATTGCATACAAATTAAAATTGCAGTCTTATTTAAGGATTATTCCAAACAAATATGTTAATTCAATTACAATAAGATTATAAATGAGGATAGCACGAACCAAACGAGGCCCCAAAAAATGTAGGTAGGGGATTGTTGGGAAAAAAACTTTGTTGTGCAAGTTAGTAAAATGGCAAAATTCAAAAACAAAATTGTGAAAGCATATTGTTCGTATTCACTTGAGTGTTGTACTGTATCAAGATTAATATATATACCATAGTCCTATTCGTGGATATATCCCCTTTTTGCACCATTTTTTTATAAAGAAAAATGTATTAGAAGAAGCAGTGGCTGCAAAAGCACAGAGGCATACCCCAGAAATAACAGCCCAAACTGAAAATCAAGGAGGCTTATCCAAAATATGAGGAGGTAAGTCTCACCTATGAACAAGCATGAGTTAGTATAGGGCTAAGTGATATCTCTAAAACCCCAAGTCTTATCCCTAATAGTATTAACAATTAATTTTCTAAGAGCATTGACCCTAAAAATCCTATAGTTCCTCTTCATCCACAAGTTATATACAAAAGAATTAAAAGCAAGCTTAAGGATTAAGGACCTAATATCCTTTCTACTAGTAACCTGGGTAGCCACTCAATTCTGTGATCCCAGATTAAATAGAAGCTTTGAAGATCACATAACTGATAGCAGTCCAGATATCTTGATCAAAAGAATAATTAAAGAGCAGGTGGTCTCTAGACTCCAACCTATCTATACACAAGACATAGTCAAAATCAACATTAATGCTCCATCCAGCAAGCTTGTCCCTAATAGTGAGCTTGTTCCTGCACCATTTATTCATGAATGACCGTAAAGTCATGGAATTAAGGCGCAAATCTTCTTATCATAGAAAATATACTGATAGTATACCTAGGTATCGTTGCCTAAATTGTAAAAAACATTATTTCTTTGATCATAATTTACCACAGAGACATTTGATCCAAAAGTTTAATATGATCTACTTGCTTGTTGCGTTCTTCTATATTATTCGACTCATGAGAAAACCATAACATGGAGGTTTACATGTATATTTTTCAACGCTTATAGCATTATATATTCGACAATATGTGAATCCTGAGAATGAATGACACATAAGTCACTTCATCAGGTTATCATGTTATCGTTTTCATACTATGCCAAGGCCAAGCTATCTTACACATTTGTTTTTTCTTTTAGAGTTACCATCTGAAAATAACGAAAATAGAAAGAAGATTCAATTTGAAGCGTTAGTGTAAATCTGATGTTTAGTTTGAACTTTTTAAAAACTAGAGTCAGGAGTGAACGGATCTTAATTATAGGATCAAAAATATAATTTTTTTATCTTAAATTAACTAGGTCATAGGCACATTCATTCCACGTCATGTCCAAAAGAAAGATCCAGAAGATCTAGAAAAGAATGGACAATTAAAAGAGAAACTGACCTGAGAAGCAAAGAGGTTTTCAATTTGAAAACTATAAGAAATCAAGAGAGACATCAAAGATTTTCAATCTGAAAAATGAGCAACAAAAATGCGAGTTTTTAATCAATTGAAGATTTTCTATCAAAGCTAGAATGAGGGATTAATTGAAAAATAAATAAAATAAAGATGAAAAAATCTTATTTAATGGCAAACTAATTATATATTTTGATTTATCAAATAATTAACAAAAATATATTTACATATTTTATTAAAAAAATAAGAAAAGAAGTGGTTAATTACGTCTTTTTACATATTTAAACGAGGGAAAAAAGGAAAGTAAAAAAAATTTCCCTTCAAGCCTTTATGCAACTTCTTTATTTCTAGAAAATAAAATTCATGTTATTTATTAACTAATCTTCTAATCCATCATTTTTTCTTTACTGAACATGATTAGTTTAATCATAGTGTAATATTAGAAATATAAAGTATATGATTTTGGTAACATATATCTATAAAAAAAATCTTCAAAAGTTTTGTGCATGGTAATTAAGATTTTATGTCTTGATTTGAATTAGATGAAATACTCTCATCAAGTCCATTAGGAAATGTGTATGTGACATATATTAATTATCATCTTAGTCATATTCTAGTGTCAATTGTTTTTCTTATATCATTTTTGTAAATATAATTTTTAATATCATACACTATGCCATATTGCCATAAACTATATTGATATAACCAACATAATAACTATTATAAGTTGTAAATTCAAACAAGTCATTAACTTAAAGTATAAAAATTATTTTCAATTAAATATCCTCATCAATATGATGCATTTAACTTCAATAACAATTTAGTGATTTGAGGAAAAAAAGAGAGGATAAACTGGTCCCATTTTTTTTAAAACGTCCCCGCTTTTAAGTATAATATGTCACATACATAAAAAAATCGTGTAAATCATATTCTAGTTGTCAAATTTTAGTTATATCAAAATTATTTAAAATATAATTTTTACTATCATCCAATATATCATATAGCCATTAAGTATATTGTTATAAGCAATCATAATAACTATTAGAAGTTGTAAATATAAATAATTATTATTTTAAAGTATAAAAAATATTTATTCATTTATTTAATTAATTAACTTCATTAAGATGGTGGCATTTGATTTCAATGACAATTTAGTGATTTGAGGACAAAACGAGGACAAAGTTGTCTAGAAAATCTTTTCTAGCATCCCCATTTTTGGATATAGTATGATATGATATAAAGTATAATAGTATATTTTTTGTAGTATATATAGATAGACTATATAGATTGTATATTATAGACTAGTAAACTACATGTGCAATGCATGACGCACACACGTACAGACATGCGCGCACACATATGCATGTTTGTCTGTATGTTGTGTATATTATAGATATGATATATATTTAAATATATAAACAGATACATACGCACGCGCACAAATATATTAGATATATATATATGTGCGTGTACAGACACACACACATATGGATTTTTTTTCAATGCACAAAAGCGTGATGGAGTAATGTCGCGTGGAGGTAGAGGCCTACGGGTCATGAACTTCTTTTCTCGGAGAAGAGGCAATGTTTATATTTGGGAAATAAGCATCGACTGGCTTTGTGCCAAGATATATGTGTGTGTGTGTATAATGTGTATTATATACACATATATATATGCACACATGTATGTGTATTAGATGTATGTGTATGCTCATATCTACTGAATGCAATTTAGAGTTCTCTAGAAGCAGTTTTGACAATTTCCTAAGTTTGCAAGATAGTTATTGGACTTTTGTTTTCATAACTGAAAATTATTTTCACACTGGACCATCACAAAAGTAATTCGAGACAATGAATCAACTTGTGCCTCAAACTCAATCGTTCACATCTAAAGATTAATCTAAAGTAAACCATGTCAGTTTCCTTTCCTAGTTCATAAGTGACATCCCAACCTCGAATGTAGACGTAACTTAGTCTCGGCTTACGTGGCCTATTTCGAGGTACTTCATAAAGTATTATACACAGTTTTATTGAATGTTCTTCTTTTGCAATAACAGAGGAGATGCTTGAACACGTAAGTCAACTAGATGTTGAGACTAATCTCGCTTAGATCATAGAAGTCCTAGATAGACCAAAATCTAAATTCACCAAAATAACTTTGCATAGATGTCCTCCAAGGCTTCAAGGACATGGGGGCAAAGCACCATAGTGGTGAATATACTTAACATTGTTAACTAAGCCCACCCAAAATCAAGGCAACAACCATATAAAAGACCTAGCTCCACAAAGTAAGGTAGAAAACCACAATCGAGTATACGACTCTAGCCCCTAAAAGACATTTCTCTACGAAGTCAGGAACCTACCTCCCTCGCTTGCACGACTGGAGCTAAAAAGTATTATCCCCCATGGAGTTAGCTGAACATGCTCTAGCCAGTTACGACCCTTAGCCCATTAAATCCTAACACGAGGAGTCTGGCATTTAGTCCTCTAATAGGGTCAAGCCACAAAAGTCTCAACTTGATAAAGTTCGGCATTAGGTTCTAGCCAGTCATGGCCTTTAACCTACTAAGTCATGTTGCATGGAGTAGACACCTAGGCCTTGTCATATTAATGGCAGCCTGAATAAAGACATGACTTGTAAGTTAGGCTTGGGGTCGAATGTCCAAATGACATTATGTTATAGGAATCAGAGTCAAAACTAGTCATAATTCACTCGTTTGACTTACACCATCCGCGACTTCACCACGCTTAGCCTCAACTTTCATCTAGACTGTGGACATGATGGTCCTTTTGTGCCCCTTAACTTCCAAACACGATCGCATGGACTAACGACGTTTCGTAACATAGCTAACTAAACGCATTTATAATGATTGGCAGTGTGACTTGACTTCTAATCATGGTCATGCAAACTGACAGCATATGATATCATAGCCAAACATAGTCATAATGATTGGTCTTGTGACTTGACTACTAGACATGATCATGAAGTTCAAGCATGTCACTTGACTACTAGACACAGTCATAAGGACTGATCGTGTGTCATGACAGACATGACGATAATGTTGAATATTTCGCACGAACTCATACCAGCCTCATGCAAAAAAGCGGAACGTCCTCACATACCTACATTAGGCGGTTAAGACATGGGGAGAAGTAGTAAGGAAGTCAGGACTAACCAAACCACGTCAGGACAACCACATCATATGAATGACATAAATGAAACCTCGTAAAGACCTACCAACATACTTTTAGAGCTGAAGCCCTCACTTGAACTCAATAAGTTGGGATAAACTGTAGAGGGCTAAAATGTCATAATGGACCCTTCCCTCAGAAGGGCCCACACGACATATTCACATTTAGAAGCTGATAATGATAATATTGAATGACACATGATAGTGTCTCAAAGTCATCAACCTTATCTGGTCCAACCATGACTGAGAGACACAAACATCTAAAAATAGATATGAAATCTTGTCATAAGTTAAAATAATTAAGGAGCCTTATCATAAATAATGAGACTTATCATATCTAAAATAAATAATGAGGGTTATCATATTCTGAAATAAAATATGGAGTCTTATCGTATTATGAGCAAAAAAGAATTTATATAAAGAAAACCAATCTCATAATAGATATCAGTTTATGTATTCTCACTTTAGTGTTATTGCTCCATTCTTTCGGCGACTTCGTTAGAGTGTATTGGGTTAGACACCACACCGGTGTCAAGCTAATACTTTCACATTCCTTCTTTTCCTTGTGTTCACCTTGCAATCCACAAGTGACGCGTGGCAGTAACTCTGACAGAAGATTTTTAACATCTACAAAGTATTATATGTGACCATAATCATTGTATATAAGTTACATACAAGAGAATAAGATAATAATAAAAATGTCTGTAATTAATGACTAAAGTTGAGATATTTAATCAATAAATAATTTCAAGTACAATCCATTAAGAATGAAATAGTCTTATATGGACCATTAATGTGGAGACATTGAATGAGGGTACTTTAATAATTAGATTATATAGGAGTGTGATACGACAATTTCAGTTTCTAATAATTATGTTTGAATATAGAGCATTTAAATTTTATCATACTTTATAGAGTTATCTCAGTCCTGAGCAAGTAACATACTCATTTTATAACGTTCTGTTATTTTACTTACTTGGTAAATGATCATATACAACATCCGACTGACTTCTTTGTATCTTGGAAGTGTAATAAAGTAAATAGTTGTGAATGCTAATTTACAAGATGAAATCCATTCCTTCATTACGAGTGCTCAATTATAATAAGCTCACAAATTTATCTTTCATTAGAGAATTAATGGAATTCAATGAGAAAGAAGTAATTTGAGGGGATAATATATTATTTACCTAGCTCTAATTTGAAATATTTATGAATGAATTATCTATGTAGTGATTATATCAATAGATTATTCAATTATTTGAGTAGTTAATATCTAAAATTTTAAGAGTGAAATTCTATATTTATAGTGGGATTACTGAATTAGTAAATGATTTATTGTTAATTAAAGAGTTTAATCAATTATTGATTTTATTAGAGCTTGAAATTTTATGTCTATGGGTCTTTGTGCTATCTCTGTGAACATTAATTGAACAACAAAAAATAATTGGATTATGATAATTTAGAATAATTAAATTCTAAATAATTAAACATTTTATAAATATGTGATAATATAAGTGCCCTTCTATCACATATTATATGATAAGAACCTTTAATTTATGAAATTAATTGAGATGTAAATAATGTGATTATTTAGTATATTAAAATTAGATTAAATAATGTGGTGGGTGTAAAAGAATGAAATATGCACCATGAATAAAATGTCAATGCCACAATGGGTCAAAAGGTGGTCCATGCACTAGAATGGATGCACATTAAGGGTTGACAATGAAAATATATTGAAACAAATATGTTTACATAGTAAACATACATTTTTATATAGTAAAGGAGCATGTTTACATAGTAAACTGATATCTTTACATAGTAAACATATGTATTTATAGTAGCAAAATGAAAACATGTTTTTACCGTAAACGAAAATATTACCCAAAACATGAATATGGTTACCTAGAATGGAAACATTTTTACTTGGAACGAAAAAAATTTACTTAATATATATATGTTACCCACTACGGATGTCCTTCGCCGGTCAAAGGATGTCGCCTAGCAGAGACGTGCTGAGAATGGTCAGAGAAAATCAAGAAATTAGTTGATTACTAAGTCAAAGAACTCTTTCAATTAGTCATTTCTTTCAATCTGCAACCAATTCCTCATTTGCATGCTCCATAATAGGTGGACAACAACTATCTTATATCCACTTTTTGGTTGACCTTAGCCTATAAATAAATGGACAGTCATTATAATCACTAGGAAACATACTAAGTAGTATTAGCCTTGTAAATTCTCATTTCCTGAAAATATATAATCTATAATCTATATTAAAAGCGTCATACCTTGGAAAACTTTCTTTTGGACAATTTAGTCCATTCAAATTTCAACTATTCAAATATACTCTTCTTATAAGTGAATCTAATTGGTTGGGACAAATTAAGCCATACGTTAATTTTTTTCTAGTCTAAATTAACAATCAATTAGTCTATTAGGGCTCACTGTTTAGGAATTTCAATGATTACTTTTCTCAAGTTCGTATTATTATACATTGAATTTTTGTCTATCTAAATTAATAATCCATTAGTCTATTATGTTGTCTCCTTGTTTCCAATAAAATTTATAATTTTTTCAAATTATTGAATTGTTATCTTTTTTTATAAATGATTTCTAACCAAATGTTTAGAAGGGTCCATAATTCAGGAATTCAATGGTAAGTTTTGTTAAATTCATATTATTATCGTCAAATTCCATCTAAAAACACTCATTAAGCAAATCCGTATATAATTAGAACAATTGATTTTATGATTTATTATAAATCCATGTTCAATGAATTGATCTGTTCAGTTTATTAAATAACTTCAGACCCTTTTAGTTCATGTATTTCAAAGTCTATAAAAGCAAACAAATTGATGGATGAAATTGCTAAACAAATCTTCTCATATATTTGTGGTTTACAAAGGTAACAATAGTTCTACATTTTCTTTTTCTGCATAGTATGATTCACATGATTCTTATTGATCGATCTTTTATTGTTGTATTTGTACTACCAGAACACTATTGTTTGCCTGTAATGGAGGCAAAGCTTGAAGAGGAGTGGTGCATTAAGGTTAAAGTAACTCGAAAAAATCCCGCTGAATCATACACCAAAGCAACAAGAAAACTAGATATTATATGATTGATCCTAATAGACAAAGAGGTAATATATATCCTTCAAACCTTTTCACTTCATAATAAAATTTAGAGTACTTTAAGCAGTGTCTAATTGTCTTCTCTCAGAGAAATAAAATTCAAGCAATGTTGTATAACGATTATATATCTTATTCAACTTTCTCTCCGTAATACTGTTTACGACCATTAATATGTAGAAAAACAAAAGAAGCTTTAACATGGAAGGAGAAACATAGTTGTGTGTATAGTCTATGATTTATAGAATACAAAAACTTACAAAACAACTAACATCGATTTAAAAAATTTAAACAATGATTGTATTTGACAGTAAATATATTTAAATTAAAAATATCCAGGCTAAGGATAAACCGAACCAGTGAAGCTATAAACCGAAACAATGAAGCTATAAGAACCGAACCTTACAACAAAAATAAAGAAATTAAAAGCCTGAACAATTATTTATACTTTCATTACTCCAATCACCAACATCCATTCAGTTTTGATGCTACTCAAATAGAGATTCAATTTCAACAAATAGTCTTAACAAACAATCTGAAAAACCTAAACAAACATATGAAGAATAAGAACAAACCAGAAATTGACCCTAAAACAAATTTTAAATATGAAAACCTAAATTACCTTCAAAGAGAATAGACCGATTGATTGAGAGACATAGAGAGGAGAGGATCTCGATCTGAGACAGAGGCTTTGACGAAATATGGAAGCATAGAAATAGAGATGCATCGGGAACCAGATCTGAGACGAGAGAGGCAGAGAAGCATATAAGCTTTCATCTCCAGAAAGACGAGAGAGATGAGGGAGACAAGGGAGGGAGAGACGAGGGAGATGAGGGAGGGAGACGAGATGAGGGAGGGAGATGAGGATAGGAGACTGGGGAGGCGCCGGTATTAGTGAGGGAAAGAGGGGAGACCCATTAGGATTTCTTCTTACCCAAAGTGCATTAGACCTTCTCTTTATACGCACTACGCATTTTTATGATTATAAAAATGAGAGATTGAATCCATGAATCTATAAAGAAAATAAGAGGTAAAAATTTGATAAATACAACTCATTAATGTTGTTGGGCTCGATGGAAAAAGGTTGTTCAGAAAAAGTAAGTGATATTTTAAGATAAAAAAATACAAACTATATCTCTAAAAAAAAGATTCTATCAAACATGCTATCATGAACCTATCTCTCTAAGCCTAACAATATTAAAGAAAAAGTTAGCTATTTGTGGTACCTATATATCTAAACTTGTCGGCTCATTACTATTGTTAGGCTCGAGGAGTAATTTTAAAATAGAAAACCACACAATCCAACCAACACTTAGTTATTTTAATGTAATAAAATTACCTTTTTAACGATATTTTGTATCTGATATCAAT
This sequence comes from Datisca glomerata, assembly GCA_003255025.1. Classification (NCBI taxonomy): domain Eukaryota; kingdom Viridiplantae; phylum Streptophyta; class Magnoliopsida; order Cucurbitales; family Datiscaceae; genus Datisca; species Datisca glomerata. The sequence goes on along the minus strand of QANY01011952.1, from coordinate 1,145,694 downwards.
AATAAAAAATGATATGTTCATATTAAAATTTACAAATAAAAACATACAAACAACGTGCAACGCACGTGATCTCGAACTAGTATATTGAAAGGGAGAAGCAAGTTAGAAACTTTTTGGACATTTTATGTTCAAATTTCTTAATACTAATCCTAAAATACCCGTAAAAATACATTGCCATATTCTCAATGGTTACTCCTAGATGAGACCTTTCGATTGAAACCTTTCAGTGCATTTATTTACTAATAAGTACTCACCTAGCGGAAATATTTGTACCTCTCTACATGAGACAGCCAATTTTCCAACATTTTCCCCATATGCATCAAGCTCTTCATATTCTCAGACCTCTGTTTCACAAATATCAAACATAAATTTTAACACCTATGAATAATGAAAAGGGAATAAACTATGATGAATCTACCACGTCTCCTTAAAATAACAATTAATCATCACAACTCTATGCTAAATCTCCAAACCAATCAAGGACACTGATATTAAATACTAACTTGATCATGTGAAATCAGTTTTTTTTTTCAAAGCTGAAAATTATAGAAAAGTTAAGAAAATGTGCATGATGACAGTTAAGCACGTCAATTAGGAGTGCAACTAATAGGTGTCAGGTGGCAATTATTCAAACCAAATAAGATTTCAAATAATCTACTTCTATAATATATTAAAAGTGTGGTGGATATGAGAATCGTTTTTGAATAATTTTGTCCACTTATTATTTCTACAGTACCTAAAATAACCTAACTTAATTTAATTATTAATTACTAGTTATTTTTAAAATTATAATAAAGTAGGCATTAATTTTTTAATTTCATTAACCTATTTAATGAACTTGAAAAATTAAGTAAGTAATAAAAAATAGTTAATTTAAATTTGATAATATCAAATGAACTCTAGCAAGTTATTTAATAATTTATATAAAAAATACATATTTCTACCAATTTATTTTAATATAAACGAAAATAATTTTAGAAATATTAGTTATGCTCTATTTTGTATGTTAGTATAATTGATACATTACATGAATATAGTTACATAAAATTTACAAATCAAATTAATTTTGGTATACAAACGAAAAAGAAAAGATCGAGTTTAAAATAAAATGTAAAATAGATAATTTATTTTTAATGGGATCACTTTCTCTTTTAATTTTTGAAAGCACATTTTATTATGTACTATTATTTTTTCCTGAAAATATGCGTGATGTTGTACAACTTGGTTATATAAAAATATATCAATAAATATAAATAATACAATATAACATTGTCTTAATTTTACTTGTATAAATTAAAACAAATAATATGATACTAAACATGTTTCTTTTTAATTCACATAACACAATATAAGTATGAGTAATAATTCACAAGAATCGACTTCTCATTCATCAAATTTCTCTTAGCGTGGACAATTCGGCTTGCACCAATTGTCAAACTTTACATTTAGGGGTCGTTTGGATTGTGTAATCTAGAATTACCATCGGAATTCTATTGCATGTAATTCAATTGCTTGTAAAATAAGATTATCATGTTTGATTATGTATGATAATCTATGATGCGATTGGTGATAATCAATGATGTGATGAGTGATAATTAATGATTGTTATGTTTGGTATATGTTAATTTTTATTATAAATTTATGTAAATAACAAAAAGTTACTTAAGTGCCTTTTTGATTATATACTATCTGAAAAATATTTTGATGTGCAATTTTAACATTAACTTTTTGATGAATGTTAATTAATATTTAAATAAATTAATAATGTTAGACTAAATTTAAAAAATATTTTTAATCAGGTTTAACAAAGCATGTGCCAATTACAAAAAATGTTTTTTATTAGGTACACTTTCTCTTTGTAGTATTCCTTTCCACCTCTTGCCTACTTTTGGTTCAAAGATGAAATACTAATAAAATAAGAGATCTAATAAAAAAATTCACTTCAATTTTTTAACATTTTATTAATATTTTAATAAATAAAATAAAATAATATTTTAATAATAATATAAAACAATCTTGTAATTAATAAAATAAAAATAATATTTTAATTAATAAAATAAAATAATGTTATGATTAATAAAATAAAATATTATTTTAATTAAAAAATAAATTTAATAAATTGAATTTTATTAATATTTAAATAATTAATTTTTATATTGATAATATTAAAATAAATAATAATGCTGGACTAAACATTAATAAAATTATTTTTAATTAAATTAATAAAGTGAGAGAGAAAGTGTGGAAAAGAATATTTCAAAGAGAATATGAAAATATTTTGTTGGTGTAGAAATTTATCAAGTCAATAATATTTACTTGGTTATGCAGCGGGATAGATCGAAATGATGAATTACGTGCAAGATCTTATAGAAATAGATCGAAATGATCAATGGGCCCTTGATTTTGTATGTGAAAACTCGATTTTAGTGTTGAAGGAATGATTTTCTCCAATGAATATCAATAGGTCTAAATTTCTTCTCCAAAAAATCAAAATGAAGTTCCAACCTCCATAGAAATTAATGGTGGTTATTTATATTAACTACCATTGGTAGCACCAATCATCCCTTTTCGAAACTAGGCCGGGTCAACCCACCATGGGCGCCTAGATTCGAGTTTTTCAACATCTCTCACTCGCACATGATGGGATAGAACAAATTTAATTACAAACGATTAAACATTCACATACTAATAAATTCATACGGGCAAATGTATCGTGCGGCCCCGCGAACACATATAAGAGTTACTTGCTATGAACCTGTTAGGGATAACATAGCGGCCCCAAAACTGAATATTGTCTACTCGTCTCGCTATGCCCTAGACGTATTTGTTACATTAGTTCAAACATCTTTAATCCCTCAAAGAGAAATGCTTGGCTTAATCAAAACATGTATTCACAGTCATGTACTAGCCACTACGAGGCGACATAATTGGTCGACCGGTGAACACATTTTAGATGTAGACAAAAAAACGTTTTCCTTCCCTACATATATAGCTTAGCTTCAAATAAATTGCTTTCCTAGACATGTTCCACTAGTCGAATTACCATAACCATATGTAATATGCTAAAGTAGCAACATTTATTTGTCACTTCACTATATAGTCGAAAGTCATATATGACACAAAAATGAGGTTTCAAAGTACCTCAAAGGACTCATACAATGTGAGAGCATGAATTCTATCTCACATTTCGTTATTTAGTCTCAAAAACACATGTGGTATGAACACATGCTACAATTGTTTTCTTTTTATAGAAAGAGTGTATGTCTATTATAATTTATATTGAACCACTATAAAGATCTTAGCTCAGTCACAGATACCAAAATATTCCTTGCGCCTAGCTCGAGATCTTACTAGCTCGCTCCTCATAGCGCCTACCATAAGTTCTCGCATCCCGTCCACCAACCAGGCTACATGATCATGGGAATCACGTCAATCTATGGATTAATATTTAGACCTCATCTTGACCTCTTATCAAGGCGACAACCCAATTAAAGTACGCTTTGTTCACACTATTTTAAGCATACAATGTCTCATCTCAGCTCACTCTTCAAGCGCCTGAGGTGACCACTTGTATAAGTAAGTCGATCTATGCCTGACGACATACATTTTCATTTTATCCAAATATGATATGTGTGTTTCGTGCTACAAATAAATAAAATAATGAACAACATCAAGTTCATTAATTAATAACATTGATACAAAATATACTAAAAATTACACATCATATTACAATTTGTACAAACCTAGAGATTTGACATGGCTTAGAAAAATATCTCTAGGGATTGGCTTTGTCAAAGGATCAGCCATCATTCGATCAGTAGAGACATGTTGTATCACTATTTCCTTATGCGCTATAATATCTGGTACAAAATTATACTTAGTGTCTATATGCTTCATTTTCCCATGATATTTCAGATCTTTAGTATAAGCGATGGCTGCTTGAGTATCACAAAATAAAGTCACTGGTTTCGAAGCACTAGAAACAACTTGTAAATGTTGTAGAAACCTTCTAAGCCACATTGCCTCTTGCACTGTAGCCGAACACGCTATAAATTCTGCTTCTATAGTTGATAACGCAATACATGTCTGTTTCTTGCTACTCCAAGATATGACGCCATTGCTTAGCAAGAAAGCATATTCAGACGTTGATTTGTATATGTCAGGGTCACCACCCCAATCAGTATCTGAGTAACCCACTAGATGCAGATCGTTTACTCGATAGTTTAAACATAAGTCTGTAGTACCTTTAAGGTACCTCAAAATCCTCTTAACAGCTTTCCGATGAGCTTGTCTAGGATTTGACTGATAACGACTGACTAAACCAATTGCATAACAAATATCAGGGCGTGTACACAACATAGCGTACACCAAATTTTCAATGGCATTCGAATATGAGACTCTGGCCATGCTCTCTTTTTCTTCTGGAGTTTTAGGACACATTTCCTGACTAAGGATTTCACTCTTTGCTGTTAGAGTGTCGATGGATTTGCAATCTCGCATATTGAATCATTCGGGTATTTTCTTAATATATGACTCTTGCGACAAAACAAGAAGTCTTTTTGAACGATCTAGATATATTTTCACACCTAGTATAAATGTTGCTTCACCCATGTCTTTCATTTCAAAATGAGAAAACAACCATTCTTTGATGGTAACGACAAATGTTTTATCATTCCCAGTCAAAAGGATATCATCTATATACAATGATAGAATTACAAAATTACTCTCAATATGTTTGACGTAAACACAATGGTCTTCATCGATCATCATAAAACCATAAGAAGTTATGGCTCTATGAAACCTAAGATACCATTGTCTAGATGATTGTTTGAGGCCATATATTGATCTTAGGAGCTTGCATACTTTGCGCTTCCGGCCTTTTGCAACAAAATTCTCAGGTTGTTGCATGTAAATTTCTTAATCCAGTTCCCCATTCAGGAAAGCAATTTTAACGTCCATTTAGTGTAATTCCAAATGCATCTGGGCAACAATGGTTAAAATTAGACGTATGGAGGCAAACCTAACAACATGTGAAAAAGTTTCCTCATAGTTTAGTCCTTCTTGTTGAGTGTAACTTTTAACTATCAAACGTGCCTTATATCTTTCTATAGATCAATCTTCCTTGCGTTTAATATTGAGAATCCATTTGTTCTCAATAGCTTTACACCCTGGTGGGAGATTAACCAAGTCTCATACATGGTTTGTTCTCATTGACTCCATTTCTTCTTCCTTTGCCTTTAACCAATGATCTTTTACTTCTGATGAAAGAGCCTCTCTTACAGTTCTCGGCTCATGTTCATCATGTGGAGCAATCATAAAAGCTTCTCCCTCGATTTCAAAACGTCGACGAGGATTACTTTTACGAGTACTTCTCCATATATAATCTTCTTACAACTTTATACCATTGGTCAAAATGTTACTCCCACTTGGATCAAGGAGATGAGGCACATTCTCATTCATTTCAGATATTTGATCTATAGTAACATTAGTGTCAAGATCTTCTATCTCATATAGACTCAGATCTTGACTAGCTTCTCTTTTGCTAGGAAATTCATTCTAAAAACATGTGGCATCTCTTGATTCAAATTTAGTAAAACTTCCATTAATTTGTTCACTAATGAACACATATCCTTTGGAGTGTTAAGCATATCTTATAAAAATGGACTTCTTACCTCTCAGTCTAAGTTTACCATATTTATGAGAATAATTATGAACATAAGCTGCAGACCCCCAAGCTCGCAGATTACTTAAGTCGGGTTTTTTACCCGTCCAAAGTTCATATGGGGTAAAAGTTACTGATTTGGAAGGTACACAGTTAAGTAAATATGTAGCAGTAAGCAACGTGCCTCCCCAATATGAAATGGGTAAGCTCGTTTGTACCATCATAGACCTTACCATATCTAGAAGCGTTCTATTCCTTCTTTCCGTAACACCATTTTGTTGGGAAGTTCCAGGAATAGTTAGTTGTCTAGATATACACCATTTTCATCGCATAATTCTTTGAATTGTTCAGAAAGATATTCACGGGCTCGATCTGTTCTTAATGCTTTTATCCTTTTTCTATTTGATTCTTCACCAAATTCATAAATCGTTTGAAGCAATCCAATGCTTCAGATTTATGGAAGATTAGATAGACATAACTAAAACGCATGAAATCATCAATAAACGTGATGAAATATAAAGCGCCACGTCTTATCTTCACATTAATAGGACCACAAATATCAGAATGAATTAATTGCAATGGATAATAAACTCTTTTTGCCTCTCCTAATGATTTTCTTGTTGTTTTTTCGGCAAGACAATGCTCACATATAGGCAACTCTATATTTACAAGTGAGCCTAATAGACCTTCTTTAGCAAGCCTATTCATTTTGTCTTGCCCTATATGACCTAATCTAGCATGCAATATATTAGCATCAATCACATTATTACTAGAAGATGCTATTAAAGAAAAACAATAGTCATTACTGGCATTGTTTTATGTTTAGTGTCTAGAACAATAATACCATCGAAAAATAATCAGATCCATAGTACTTATTATCTAAATAGAAGTCTACACCACCTGAATGAAAATTGATATTGAAATCTAAACCTAGGATAATAGTTACAGAGACTAAGTTTCGCCTAATCTCAGGAGCATAAAGGACATCATGTAAGAATAACGTCTGACCACCACGCAACTCAAGCTTGCAAGTGCCAATTCCTTTAACTTCTACTATGGAATTGTTTCCAACATAGATCCATCTTGCTCCCACTGGGACTCGACGATACTCTATGAATGCTCCCCTTTCTCTAGTTATATGGTCGGTTGCTCCTGAATCTACAGTCCATACAGGATAAGATTCAGTTAGTAACACACTGCTAGAAACATAACAACGGTGAGATGTAATATTAGAAAGTACCTTATCTTTCTTGGGTTCACTGGGAAACGCAGTGCATTCACGCGCAAAGTGACCCAAAATGCCACAGTTATAGCATTTCATCTCACTCTTGTTCTTCCTTTTACCGCCACGTTTGCCTCTAATATAACGATTGGTCTCAGGTTTCTTACCTTTATGTTGTGTGTTTGCACATTTTCTTTTCTTTCCCTTATTGAAAAATTTGAAATTTCCCTTTATCTTAAAACCTCTCTTTTGAGAACATGTTTCAGCAACATAAACTTAAGTAGAAGTTTTAGCAGCTTCTAAGCGCTCACCTTCTAATTCAACATGACGCCCAATATCATTAAAAAAATTTATATTTTCATTGTGTGTAATGTTGACCTTCATGTGTTCCCTTTAACTCTCTGATTATATCTGACATCTCTCTCATATGTTATTTCATTGTGTGATGTTGATGTTTCACATAGATGTCAAATTTGATCGTGAGCTATCTTAGTCTTCTTGCTGAAGTCAAACCAAATTTTTCTTTTAGAGCATGCCGCATATCCTTGGCAACTTCAAACTTTTCAAACTCGCACATAAGATCATCTTGCATGCAGCTCTACAACGTAATGCGAGCTATGCTATTCTTTTGTTTCCATAAACAATAAGCCTCTTGATCTCTTCTATGCTAGCAGAAGTACCATCTTCCAGTTCAGTCATACTGTTTTGAAGAGTTTCCAAAACTTCTTGTTCCTCGAGAATATACTGAACTTTTCGATGCCAAATATCAAAATTATCATCGTTCAGTTTCTCACCCTTGTTTAGTTCAGCTATTATATTTTTGGATGGGGAAGCCATATTAACTACAACATATAAACACAACAACGCATATAAATACTAGCACTTCAAAAGAAAACACACACATTCACATCTTAAAGTTATGGTAAAATTAACTAAATCAATGATGATATGATATTGAGTATAGTATCGAAAGTTCGTAGTGCTTACAATCATCTCCTAAACAAAATATCACATCACCATTACATAGTTATATGCCCAAAACATATCACATATGAGAATACACTAATCTCATTTATCATAACTTCCACTCAGTTAATATCATAACATGAAAAGTATATACACAAAATAAATGATTATACTAAACATGGCAAACTACTTAGTTAGAATTAATTCTAAAAATAGTCATCGTACGTACAATAGAAATGGGACATCACAATTTGTTCAACACTTGAACATGGGACTCCATTCAATGTATGTTCATTCCTGTCTACCCCAAGGCCCAACCTTGCACTCCGAAGATTTATGAATTGTGATAACGCAGCTGAACGACGAATTTCAGAACGTATATTTCATTTCTCTCTTTATTTGAGATCTTCTATAATACAATCGTATTCTTCAGAGGTATATTTTTCCATGATTTCTTATTTATCAGCATTCCATGAGTCCAGCAAGGAATTGAGAAGAATTTTACATATATCTATGTCAACCTCAATGCCCATTTTTCGCACTTCATTGTACATTTTGCTCAAATGTATTACATGTTTAACCATGTTGTGATGTGAATTCATTTTGTACTCACAAAGTTCATAGTACAAAATATATGATTCGTCATAATCTGAGTCCCAATCCATCTTTTATACTAATATAACAAATATACGTCACTAAAAAATTAAGGAAAAATAATTTCCATAGTAGCATTAATTTATATGTGGACATACATACCATGAACACAAATGAAAAATGTTTGAATTGTCCAAACACAGTGCGATGCATGGAATAATATATAATATATCATTTGCAAACCAAGTAAAACAAATACAATTTTAAAAAGAGATTACAACACTTCACATAACTAAAATGTCATAGTTAGCGCAAATGGCCAAATATGTATTTTCAAATAAATCAGAAAAAAAAATCTTAGCCATGAACAATTGTACTTGAGAATTGAAGAAAGAACAAAAAAAATCTACTGGGAATGCAGAAGTCGATTTTAATCTACCAATCGACATTTTTGAAAAGCATTCTTACAGTTACAAGAAACATTGCACTGTTTTACAACAAATGAACCAAATAACCAATTACTTAAAGCAATACATTTCAATTTTTTTATTTACTGAATTGTTCACAAATCAATATTTTGAGAACCAATTTTCGAATTCAACACATGTTTGACCAACGAGTGAAATTGTCGATCAATTTCTACGGAAAACTTAATCCATTAAAAAAAATACCGATTACAAATATAAGAACATAAAACAAATTAACTACAATCCAAATTCTGAACACATATCTTGAACATGTGAATTAGATATATGAATTTCAGTAAAAAAATACTTCACAGACAATTCACATTTTGGAATAGACACGAAAACATCATGATTATGCTCTGATACCAATATAAAAATTTATCGAGTCAAGAACGCTTACTTGATTACTCAGTGGAATAGATCGAAATGATGAATTACGTGCCAGATCTTGTAGGAAATCACGAAAACGAACTTCTCACTTGTTCCACAACCCAAAAGCCATTGATTTTGTATGTGAAAACTTGATTTTAGTGTTAGAAGAATGATTTTCTCCAATGAAAATCACTAGGTCCGAATTTCTTCTCCAAAAAATCAAAATGAAGTTTCAACCTTCGTAGAAATTAATGGTGGTTATTTATATTAACCACCATGGGTAGTTTTTCACGAAAAACTACCAATCATCCCTTTTCAAACCCGGGTCGGGTCAACCCATCGTGGGCACCCGGATCCGAGTTTTCCAACAGTTGGATATTAGGACCGCAATGACATTGTAATATAAGATTGCTTATATTTTATTCTGCAATTCAATTACCTTAAAGAATTATAAATTAGAATTGCATGCAAATTATGATTGTATCATTATTTAAAGATTACTCCAAACAAATACCGTAATTCAATTACAGATGATTACATAATAGGATAACGCGAAATAAACGAGTCTTTATTATCAATTGTTAGATGTTGAATAGATAGAGAGAAAATTTAACATGAAGACTCAGAAGCCCATGTTCATTGTAAAGATTGCTATTAAAAAAATAGAGCTTGAAAGACAAGAAAAGGAACAATTTGAGCATCAAATTCAGACCAAAATGATATTGCAAAGCGGTATACCCGTTTCTTAGATTTCCAGCTTTCGTTAAAAACTTATACTTGTGTTTCTTTCTCTGGCAAGTGCAGTAGCAAAGGCGTTAATTATTTAAAGGTGAGCTTATAGATATATTTAGTCAAAATAAAAATTATTGAATCATTTAATTCATTTATAAAAATTAAATAGACTATAAAGATAATTTTCCCTTACAAAAATCAACTTTGTCTGCATGTACACAGAATATCAAACCAGGGAAGTCTATTGACAATGCTTTTCCAAATTCCACAAATAGAAACTGAAATTGTCAAAATGACGAAGCTATCCCAATTACTCCGTTAGTATGCAGACTGCGCATCCAAAAAAATCGCAGCAAAATCTCTCCCGCCATGAACTCTATCTGTTCCATCGCATCCCCAACTCTCCCAACGCCACTTTATTTCCCTTCTTCAGCTTTCAAATTCCCATTTCATACTCATTCTCAATCTCACTCTCTCACTCAGCTCTCTCCGTTAGGGTTTTGTTGCCTCAACTCTCTCCGCATTATATCTCCTCATTCACTTCGACTCCGATTCGCTTTCGAGTCTTCGAGGTCCGTTTTCCCCTCCGAATCCCGACTGTCCGATGCCGAGGAAGATGAGTTTGACGATGATGAAGACGACGTGGCTGCCGATGAATACGAGGACATTTCTAACGATGCGTTGGAGGGAGTCGAGCAGAGCGATGACGAAATGGATATGTCAATGGAAGCTACGGGGACCTCAAGTCAGTACGAGGAATATAAGTGGCAAAGAGTGGAAAAACTGCTAAAAGAAGCCGAAGTTTTTGGTGAAGAAATTATCGATGTCGAGGAACTTGCTTCAATTTATAATTTTCGCATTGATAAATTTCAGGTAAACCAATTTATATGCATTTGTTGAGCAGGAGGATATTATTGACACGGTTTTTCGGTTTCACTTTTGGAGCTCTTATATGTTTCTTCATTGGTAATCTGTTTCGAATAATTTTTGGTAGCGATTGGCCATACAAGCATTCTTGAGAGGATCGTCGGTGGTGGTCTCGGCGCCTACAAGTAGTGGCAAGACTTTGATTGCAGAAGCTGCTGCTGTTGCCACCGTAGCGAGGAAAAGGAGATTGTTTTACACAACTCCCCTTAAAGCCTTGTCAAATCAGAAGTTTCGTGAGTTCCGGTAATTGAAAGTTTAAGTACCATCTCTTAATTCAGAGCAACTTTGAAGTTCATGTTGCTATTCGTGTATTATTTGTTCAGTTTGAATCGAAATTCGTTTCAGCGAGACGTTTGGAGACAGCAATGTTGGGCTTCTTACAGGAGACTCTGCAGTTAACAAGGACGCCCAGGTTTTGATCATGACAACGGAGATTTTGCGTAACATGTTGTATCAGAGGTATGTTTTGCGCTATTTTAGACTTGCGTTACATGTTCTATTGAATCACGTAAGCAAGTGAACAATCGCACTACTCTTTTGTTTATGCACGAAGTTGTGAATGGGTTTTAGCTCTGGTACCAAAAGAATAGAAGTTGTGAATGTTTTGTATTATTTGGGACTTTTTATCACCTTTCTCCTGTCTGCAGGCCTCATTAGATTCTAAATACTCACTGTGGCATTGTGAATAATAGTAATGACATGGATAAAAATGCTGTTTCTGATGACGATTGGGTTAATGTTTTACTGAAGTTCGAAGTTTGTTGCGCCTATGATAATTTATATTTCGACTTTGAGGTTTATCATATTGAAAAACTGTTGATAGTTGAGCATTTTATCTTTCAGTGTTGGGATGGCTTCATCTGGAAGTGGACTTTTTCATGTTGACGTGATTGTTTTGGATGAAGTTCATTATCTTAGTGACATATCACGGGGTACGGTGTGGGAAGAAATTGTACGTGTCTTTTAGTCGGCATATCTTCTGCATTGTTTTTTAATGTTATTTACTTATGAGTACCATTTATTAAACTTTGACTGATACAAAAATGATAGGTTATTTATTGCCCCAAAGAAGTTCAACTTATATGTCTCTCGGCAACAGTTGCAAATGCTGATGAACTGGCAGGCTGGATTGATCAGGTACTGATTCTGATCATTCGAGGACCGGCTATGATCGCAACGGTTTACAATTTTTACGAAACGCTCGTCATTTAGTGTTAGCAATGTGTCCTCATGCTCCTTGTACCTGTAACCGTGGTTTTGTTGTTTAAAATCTAAATGCCTTTTCAGATTTGTTGTGAGCAAATGTTGGAATTCATATTTTTCTTAGACATTTTTAAAATGGTACCTTGCATATTTTCTTCTCCATGCCACATCATCTTTTGCTACTCCGTATTGCCTTTTGGTTCTGTTGTGAAACCCCTGGTCAATGGGGTTCAGATAAGAATCATTTTATGATCATTGCGTCATTGAGCATACTGTTTGCACTTTTATTCTGCATATGTTCGTAATTAATATTTTGCGTTTACTAATACCAGTCGTGGTTTTAGACTTTTCTGGGTTTGAGTATCTCTGTGTGTGTGTGTAAATTCTGATTTACATCCGACATCTCTAGATACATGGAAAAACAGAGTTGGTAACATCATCAAAGCGGCCAGTTCCATTGACCTGGCATTTCTCTACCAGGACTTCATTGTTGCCTCTTCTTGATGAGAAGGGTACTCGCATGAATAGGTATCTTTTGTAATATTTCATTTTATCGTAGTTTTTGCTGGGATTTTTCAGTTTAACTCAACAATTAATGCAAATGGTTTTTTGGATTTTGTCTCCTGCTTGCTTTAATAGTTTGTTTGAAGTCATCCTCGAAGGTGTCTTCAGATGGAAGGAATAATTTCTTGTTTTCTGTTCTCCTAGGGGAGTTCTAATGAGCTGATTGGTGGCTTTGAGGGTCGGCTTTCTTGCTTGGTTTTGTTCATTTAGTTACTCTCTATAGTATTTTTTCAGTTGACGTCAGTATAGATTTATATATTTTCTTTATAGGAAACAAAGATGTGTTAATAAGAATAAAACAATTGCCAAACACTACATTGTTTCAACATTATTGATGAAGTTTTAAAAATTGTACACAATTAAGAGTTTGTACGTAAATTGGGACAGGAAAAAGTTCAATTTTATGCTTTTTCATAAATTGGAACAGGAAGCTGTCGCTCAACTATCTACAACTTCACGCTTCTGGAGTCAAATCTTACAAGGAAGATGGCTCAAGAAGAAGGAATTCCAGAAAACGATCTAATGAGATCAGCTATGACAATATCAGAAGCATGTCTGAACAACCTCTTTCAAAGAATGACATAAATGCAATTCGGCGTTCGCAAGTATGTACTCGGTTTACCGATTAAAAGAAGTCTGTACATGGTGCATCAGACACTTTTATCTATTTTCTGTACATGCAAACAGTATTTTGATCGGTTCACTATTTAAATACACTCTACTGAACTACCGATGAAAAAGAAATATATAGCTCTGAATGCTCAGGTAGAACGACTACCATAAAATTTGATGATCCATAGTATATCTTTACAGGTTCCTCAGGTTACTGATACTCTATGGCAACTTAAGCAAAGGGATATGCTGCCAGCAATTTGGTTTATATTCAGCAGGAAAGGATGTGATGCAGCTGTTCAATATCTTGAAGGTTGTAAGCTATTAGATGAATGTGAGTTGAGTGAGGTTGAACTGGCTTTGAAGAGATTCCGCATTCAGTATCCTGATGCTGTCCGGGAGTCAGCCATTAAAGGAGTTCTGCAAGGCGTTGCTTCACATCATGCTGGCTGTCTACCTTTATGGAAGTCATTTATAGAAGAATTATTTCAACGAGGACTTGTGAAAGTTGTCTTTGCTACAGAAACACTTGCTGCTGGAATCAATATGCCTGCTAGGACAGCAGTTATTGCATCTCTGAGCAAAAGAATCGATAGCGGTCGTACCCTACTAAGCTCGAATGAACTGCTTCAAATGGCTGGACGTGCTGGAAGGAGAGGCACTGATAAAAGAGGTCATGTAGTGCTCATTCAAACTCCTTATGAAGGTGCTGAAGAATCCTGCAAACTTCTATTTGCTGGAGTCGAACCCCTTGTTTCGCAGTTCACGGCGTCATACGGAATGGTGCTGAATCTCCTTTCAGGTGCAAAGGTTACCCATCGATCAAATGAATCTGAGGACAAGAAAGCATTTTTAGCTAAGAGAACTTTGGAAGAAGCTAGAAAGTTAGTCGAGCAAAGTTTTGGAAATTATGTTGGGAGCAATGTGATGCTTGCGGCAAAAGAGGAGCTTACTAAAATAGAGAAAGAGATTGAGATGCTAAACTTTGAAGTTACTGATGAGGCTATAGATAGAAAAAGCAGGAAGCTTTTATCAGACGAGTCATATAAGGAGATTGCAAATCTACAGGAGGAACTAAGGTCAGAGAAACGCATTAGGACTAACCTACGAAGAAAGATGGAACTACAGAGAGTCTCTTCTCTGAAATCTCTATTGAAGAGCTTTGACAATGGACATTTGCCCTTTTTGTGCTTGCAATATAAAGATCCTGAAGGAGTTCAACACTCTGTTCCTGCTGTGTACCTGGGAAATGTTGGCTCATCGAAACTTAGTAACATGGTTTCTATCAATGATTCTTTTGCACTAAATTTGGTTAGAGGAGAGTCAAGTATTGGAGATAATGCTGTAAACCTGGATGTTGAATCATCATATCACGTGGCTCTAGGCTCAGATAACTCTTGGTACCTATTTACAGAGAAGTGGATTAAAACAGTTTATAGGACTGGCTTCCCAAATAATTCTTTAGCTCTGGGGGATGCTTCTCCCAGGGAAATAATGAGGACGCTTCTTGATAAGGAGGATATGAAGTGGGATAAGCTTGCTGATTCTGAAAACGGTGGTTTATGGTGCACGGAAGGATCTCTAGAGACATGGTCTTGGAGTTTGAATGTACCAGTTTTGAATAGTCTTTCAGAAAACGATGAATTGTTACAAGACTCTCAAGCATATCTTGAAGCTTTAGAAGAGTATAAGGACCAAAGAAACAAAGTTGCTCGTTTGAAGAAAAAGATAACTCGTGCAGAAGGATTTAAGGAGTATAAGAAAATTATTGATATAACCAAGATTACGGAGGATAAGATTAGACAGTTGAAAGCTAGATCAAAACGTCTTAATAACCGAATAGAGCAAATTGAACCATCTGGGTGGAAGGAGTTTTTGCAGATCAGCCATGTCATTCATGAAATTAGAGCGCTGGATATCAATACTCATGTGATATTTCCACTTGGAGAAACCGCAGCTGCAATTAGAGGAGAAAATGAACTCTGGCTTGCGATTGTCCTTAGAAATAAACTTTTGCTAGGTCTAAAGCCCGCACAACTTGCTGCTCTCTGTGCAAGTTTAGTTTCTGAAGGAATCAAACTTCGCCCTTGGAAAAATAACAGTTATGTTTACGAACCTTCCACGACAGTGATCAATGTCATTAACATATTGGATGAGCAAAGAAACTCCCTCTTTTATCTTCAAGAGAAACACGGAGTAAGGATATCTTGCTGTTTGGATAGCCAATTCTCAGGTATGGTTGAGGCGTGGGCTTCTGGGTTGACTTGGAGGGAATTGATGATGGATTGTGCAATGGATGAGGGAGATCTAGCCCGTCTTTTACGGCGCACAATCGATCTACTGGCTCAAATTCCAAAGTTGCCTGATATTGACCCATCACTGCAAAGCAATGCCTTGGCTGCTTCCAGTGTCATGGATCGTCCACCAATAAGTGAGCTTGCTGGATGATGTTTTCATTATTGCCTCAGAGAGGCATTCTAGGGAAGATCTTGAATGAGATTAGGGTACAGCCTATATGTAATGTAATTTTACTTTGGTTCGATCTTCCTCAGAAGATGAAAGCAAGCAATTTCATCGTTGAGCCGCTGTTTCAGAATACACACATATTGCTTCTCATTCGACTAACCAAAGCGTTGTCTACGCCCTACTACTCCAAGGTAAATATTATGTGTTCGACTATTCTGAATCTTCTTTCCAGACTTGGAATTCTTCAAATGACTATTTTTCCCTTCCATTTCTATTTTTTCTTACAGCCTCCAAGGTGTAGGAGGAACCAGAGCCAATACTTTCCCTTCCATTTCTATTTTTTTTTCTTACAGCCTCCAAGGTGTAAGAGGAGAGCCAATACTTAAAATTGTGTAAGATACGCCGCCTATGAAAAAAAAACATGCAAAAATGAAAGGCGGTGTAAAATTCAATGACAGAGAACTTTAGTCTTGTGGTGAGTAAAAAGCACTGCAAATGTATTAGACTTGTTTCAAGGTGGAAGAGATCTTGTAGGATACCTTTCTGTATGCTGCTCAAATTGAAGCAAATTGCTTTGCCATAACTGCAGCTGATGTATCATAAGGGAGAACAATAGAATGAACTAACACCCTACTTTATGTTCCTTAATGTTCTAGTCCATCGGCAATTGTCCTTCTAACGAGATTATGATGATTCACAGTGATGGTATCTATTTAACTTTGCTCTAATCCTCACACTGCAAGAACAATTGATACATCAATCGAACCTTTATTATGGTTATCCGATTCTTTTAGTAACTTGTAAGTTGATTGTACAAATGTGAAACCTCATGTGCGAATGTTTCACTATTTCATAGCACCATTATTGTGATCTTGACATAAATAAACATAAACTATTATATTTATTCATATCAATTCAGTAAATGAATCAGTTCTTGAACTCCCGTCCGGCCATGATATCTCATTGGCCAAAAAAATTTCAGCAACAGTTTCCAAAATGTGAGCAGAAACGAACCAATGAAAAAGAAGGAAAAAAGAATACAGATGAATGAAATAAACGAGCATCTATTATATAAACCCCTATTTACAAGATAGTTAGCAGTGCCACCAACTCGATTTACTACTATCCATCAGCTTCCTCTCCATATCCTTATTGACTGGTGAGACTGATGTACGAGTACGTGTAAGATCGTGTAATGTTGTTTTGTAAGTCCTGTTGTCTCAGTGCCCGACATTTCCAGTGCCACCGTTTAGGTTACTCGTGAAGAAAGTTACTGAAGAACATGAGCAGATGGGTAAGACAACCGACAAAGAACACGAGATCTCAACTACTCTCGGGTGGGAAATTTTAATACAGATTTGCTCAGTCTTAGAAATTTTAAGATGTTATACAAGCTTTTATTCGATTGAAGGCATTCATGCCGATGCGCTATTCGCCCTTCAGTGCCGTTAGTTCTTGCTGCGAGACTAACACAACTGTTGCTTTTCAATATTAAACGAGGGGGCTTTCTAAGCTTGCATCTACAGGCGAGAAGCAATAAAACACAACATTTACTTATTTTTATGTTTGGAATTGAGTTTTATACGTAATGCATGTGTATTCGAAAGGGATGTAACAAAACGTCTTAAGCCTGATAAACATGAGGCAAAAAGGACTTGAATGAACCAATCATACTGAATAACTGAAGATTATGGTATGACACATACCTTTGTATATTCATAGGTCACTGAACATGTATTGCGAGCCTGCCAGCTAGGGTGAAACTGCTGTAACCTTTTTCAAAGACATTGCCTGATTGTTGAATGCGCTATTTTTGGAAACTCTTCCTTCTGCTTTTTGTACGGAACAAGAAATCTTCTGTATCCAAAACGTAGGAGACCTAAAACATTAACCGCTCCATAATTAAAAGAACTTGTAGCTTAAATATAAAAAGGTAAGGCGGTCTGACTAAACGCATATTAGACTGTAAAAGAAGATCAAATAACACCCTCTTCTGAGAAACAGAAGCATACTGAGAAAAGATAACGGAAAGATAAAAGCACTCACCACTCGGATATAGGGTAAAAAAGGCAGAATGCGTAAAAAAAATTTACTGATAGATATGTTGACAACTAGAAAAGAAAAGGATCTTGCATACCTTTGACAAATTGCAAGCTATCTTGCACTCCAGACCATTTACAATTTTAAGTCCTTTCATTGCCTGGTAAGTAGCAGAAATTTCATCACCACAGGCATATTTCCGTTTATTTCTGCGGAACAAGTAGGGATTTATAACCAGCACCACATAACCGCTGTACATTCAATTTCCTTTGTGATAATTACACCAACCTCCATTGTAGTTCACCTTGATTACACGGGCACCTCTCTAGTTACAATAATTACATAGAGCTCGCTCGCCCTTCTCCAATTGATAATTTACATGCCCCTTTCTCATTATTTCTTGATCTAACCATTATAAGTTTCAACAAAAAAAAGATGTTCTAGACACATTCTCAAACACTGATATCTACATATTATAGCATATAACCCAATAAGAATTTGGAAGCATGACAAATAATAATATTAATGACCTACTAGTATGGATTTCTTATGATGGTATTTTAGGGGGAAAAATTGCATGCAACTTATATGTAGGTTTTAAAACTATAGAGGCCCAGAGGGTGTCCGTATAATTAAGTTAAACTACAAGGAGGGGAGGTTAGAGTAATTTACCCTAAAATAGATTTACACACCTTTTCATAAAGACTCCAGATTTTTCTTTTTTGTTAGGAGGGTCTGAGAGGAAGTCACCGTGCAGATATGCTGAAAAATTAGGGTCCATTGAAACAGCAGTCACTTCAGGCTTATCATGTCCACAGTCCATAAGCTGAATAGATAGACGGGTTGGTGCAGATGACTGCAACAAATTGTATTAACACAAATAAATATAAAGCAACTTGAAGATTTAATTTTCTTGCAAAGCTCTAAGAGATGATCCAGAAACCAACAAAGCAAAGCCTACACATTCAATCCGATATATGCTGTCATCATGAAGAAGAACGCGTGCATTTTCATAATAAACTACGTCAGCAAATCTTCCAAGTTTTCTCGAATTTTCATACGCATATAGTTGTAGAAGCTTGTTGTCAGTCTCATCATTGGCTACTGTTTGAAGCTGGAATATGTACATGGTGATGAGAGACCAAACAATAGAGGAAGAGAGGAAAGGAGAAATAAGAAGTGAACACGTGGCATGTATATTTACTGGATTATTACCTGTTTAACAAGTTTATAAATCAACTTATCCAATGTGAACAGAATGTATGACTGAGTTCCAACAATGGCTCGGCAATCATCCTCAAACTTCGAATTATCAGAGGAACCATCAAGTAAATTGTGAAGAGCATTCACGAACCTGTTACAAGATTCAAAAAAGAAACTCCCAGATTAATAAAATGCTGAAATTCAACTCTTATTTAACTCATTTGAAGGGCGTGTAAGCAAAACAACTTGGAATAGAGATCAGTAGGGCTTCTTTCATTTGACGCTCTCCACTTCCTCTCAGCAGATGATGAATTAACCTTCGCTGACTGTATTCTCTCATATAATGTCTGTTAAATTAATATAAAAGCTTATGAGTCTCATGTAACAAAATATACCCCAAACACTCTTTATTAGTAATGTATAGGAAATAAAAATATCATAACGAGTCAAAAACCTTACTTGGTGAAGCCTAAAAAGCACATAGAACAAATCATTTCCATAGAAAATCCGAGAACCTTTCTCTTTATTATGCACTGTGGAGGAAGTGTGCTTAGCAAGAGGCTTCACAGTTAGTAAAAAACGCTCTGAAAATGGTAGGGATGTCTCATCTCCTTCAACATCATGTGCATCAGTCATCTCTTCAGCCTCACCTTCACTTTCAGCCTTATTATTATGCCCAGCTGGGTCTCCAACATCCCCATGATCTTCATGAGAACAACCCCTAGCCTCCCCGGACTCACTCCCAGAAACATCACCGTTCTCAGAAGCATTCTCACTGTCATCCAATGACCTCTGAGCACTTCCCTCACCATCATCATCAGCATCAACATCATTTTCTCCTCCTCTCTCCCTGCAACATAATTCTTCATCTCCAAGTCTGGTTGAATATTGCCTGCTAACAACACAGTCTTTTGAATTAAGTACAGAATTAAGTACAGCTTCTCCATAATTGGCAAAATTATCCTCCTCAAACTCTCCATTTGGTGACAATTCACCCTCTTCTCTATCCATCTTGAAGTGTTTGACGGATTCTTCATTAGATCTGTGAGCCCTTTTACCTTCTGTCATCATTCCATTTGACGATATTACTAGCTTTGTTGAATCAACACCCTGAAGCATATAAAGGAAATTGTCAAAAAGATTGCTTTCACCAACACATTCACATTTTGCCCGTTACTCAACTCTCCATATAAAAGTCTTCTCTAAACAAGACTTATATCATAGTGGGAACTGTAATCTGAAATATTTTACTTTGACAGTAAAGCAACTGAAATGATTACAGAATTTCACATGAAACTTGTAGCATTGGATTTTGATGGAAGACAGCACCCTCATTTTTAACCAGCCTAGCCTGATCTGATTCACATATCAACAACATTTTTACTAGCGTTCTTTCGTCCAGTCATACCTACACGGTTTTCAAGCCTGAAGACTTAATGTCATGCGACAACTAATTAACTCCAGTTTTCCCTAACATAGACCTTATTATTTAGAACTGAAGAAGGCTACAAAACAAACTTGTTCTTAAGTTAAATTTGTGACAGCTATGCTATTTCCGACAAGAATTAAGGCGTGGTAAATCCCAACAAGGAAATACCGCTAGCAGCTTTAGTCATACCTCTGATGAAGGTATCACAGGCCCGCGCTCAACAGTATCATTTACAGGTCTGGAAGGAGTAGTACTCAACCCTTTGAAACAACAGCAACAAAAGGAGTGTCACTCAATAATCATACAGAAAAGAAGAGAGAAATTAGAGGACTACCGACAAGGAGTACAAATAAGAAGCATGAAGAAAGCTTCATCAATTTGGAAACAATACAAACCTGATTTGTTTTCTATGTTGGTTTTTCCATGTTGCTCCAAGGAAACAAGTGCTGTGTTTGAATGTACCAACTGCCCATCGGAATTGTTTTGTTTCATGACTCCAGAATACTCATCAGCCACAGATGCATTGCTCTTCCCTTTATCGTGTAGTGTTGTATTGCAGCAGGTGTTAGCCTTATGCACAGTGTGATCATCATGAGAATGATTTTCTCTCACCCCACTTTCTCCATTTAGAGGCCAACTCCGGCAAGAACTTGATCGTTCAGGTGCAAAACTTTCGTCTCCATTCCTAGAAGGATTTGACTGCTTGGGTCCAGTAGCACTGCCGCTGAGGCTGTCACTCTCTACAACACTCATGACACCATGTTTGATCGCATGAATTTTTGATTTAACAGCATCTTCAGTGTCCTCGGCACCCTGAGGACGGGAACCAACACCAAACATGGGCTCCAGAAAGTTTGTCCAAATTTTCATGACCTTTTCCAACTGATCAGTAGTGCAAACTTCTCTACAGGAATATTTGATGAGGTTATAAAGATCTTCATGAATGTCTGGATCAGGGTAGTTAAATTCCAAATTTGGAATGATAGGTCGTCTGTTTCCGGCAGCAATGCTAAGTAACACATCATCTTCTTTGCGCTTCTTCTCACTGATTTCTTTGATTTCTGCCAATAAGGCTGAAGAGGTAGGCAAATGAGCTATGAAAAACAAGCTACATATAATGAACTCAAATGTCTTGTGGGATTGTAAGCGTCCATTATTGATTTTCCCCCATGAGAAATGAAATTAAACTTCAAAAAAGAGGTAGCAAAAGAGGAAAATGAGCTTTCATGCATTAAAATCATTTATGTGATAAGTCTACTTTGCAGACAACAGAAGAGCCAATAAACCAAGAATTTCATATCTTATTGTAGTAACAGAAAAAGTTGCAGAACTAACAAATAACAAAGTTAAAAACAGGAACTCTAAAACACACGCACACACAAACTTGTAACTTTATACTTATTTTTCATATATTATTAACTCAGACCAATCGTAATTTTGTATTCTTAGCGATTTAACGTAAAGTTGCCAAGCTACTGAAATAGATTAGAATATAAATGAGAGTCAGACATACGACACACAAATATCAAGTTCCAAGTTACCTTTTGTACTCAAGCTCTTCGTATCCTGTTGCTTGAAATAAAAGCTACGATGGTCAAGTGATTTATGATAGTTCTTCGCATATATTTCTGCCCAAACTTTATTAAAATCAGCACGGCACCGCACCCATTCTTCTTGCTTCTGCTTCAATCGGGTCAATATAACAGGTAAAGCAAGAGATGCATTCTTCCTTAGAACATCCATCACATCAAGCCCGTGGTCACCATATAAGCGTTCAATGCATCTGAGATTCAAAGCTACAAAAAGGACAAAAGGAGACACTAAGAATATATTAACATCGGATAGATGAGCCATATAACTAAGATATTACATCATAAAAACAGATCACTACCTGTGAAGTAATCCTCAATATGGATTGAACTCTCACTTTTGATTGTATTGTTGTTGATCTTCTCTAATAATTCTTCAACACGCTTAGTTGTAAAGTTAACAGATTCTAACAACATATCCAGTTCAAACCTGCATAACCAACCATCATAACCAATCATCAAGCCTAGCATAACCAAGTTAACTAGTATAATGTACTTGATTAAGTAATGAAAGAAAGAAAGCCAAGGAACTCATGAAACTAGTGAGATGACATTATATCTCTCTATGAGGAAAGTTACCTTGTGAGAAGGTCAACAGTCTAAGAATGGGTATAAAATTTGCAGCAAGAGGAAACAAAATAACTATGGTTATTAAAAATTACAATAGAACCATGCATACCAAAAGTGAGGTCAATAGGTGACCGAATCCAAAAACAGAAAGGGAAAAGAGATCAGGATATTAAATCTCCGCTACCTGTCATCTTCACATTTAAACAGGCTTTCTTCATACTGGTTTTTACGCATGTGTTTGAAAGAGTAATCCTCGCTTCCTGAAGTAACAGAAACCCAATGATCATTTAACACTTGATCACCAAGATCTGTTCTCTGGCTAGCTGAAGGTATTGGATACTGCATTATAATTAGATTAAAACTCATTAATACAAGTACCAACAAAGACTCTGATATCCCAAACAACTTAAGATATATAATAGCACCGCTTACATTCTTTGGCAGAAGACGGTAACTGGGGGTACAGCTCTCACAACCTGAGAGGTCAAGTTCATTGATAGGCTTAGAAAGATACTTGTCTTTGCTAGAAATTAGAGTCTTCGGACCTCCAACATCTTTATTGCTGAAGGCAACAGATTTTTCAAGCCTGTCCCTTTCTCTATTCCCACAGTCTCCATCTCTAAAGCCATCCTCCTCCCTTTCACGATCTCGATCTCTATCCCTATCCTCTACCTTCACCGATCTTGGTAGATTTCCTTCACCCCACAAAGATTCTGCAATGTGCTAATAATTCAGTGATGAAGAAAAGCAAAAATAATTGATTTAACAACAAATTATAAGAGCAAATGAAAAACTTAAAACAACTACCGACACAAACTAAGGCATCTAGCTTAAAAACAAAAAATGAAAATCATATTACATACTGTTACTCAGCAATCTGCCAAGAAGTCCATCTGCAAGACAGTGCTTAGTTAGACGTGTTGTTCAAAATGATTTTAATATAACAGGTTAAAAAATAGTCTTCAAACAGTTACCTACCGTTCTTATCACAGTGCACCAAAAATTCATCGAACGCACCCATAAGCTCTGGATATCTTCCAATTAAATCACCCGCCTGACAAACACAATTTCTCATGACTTGCTGAACATACTGCACTCAATGTTATACACTATTCTTAAGATAGAAGGATGTTTAAGCAGTTTATTAAGCTATCCAAGCAACAACAATTTTCAAGGCCAGTGAATGGGTTCAAGTATGCCTCCTTAGATACCCTTAATCTCAACAATTTAATATAGCAACAGGAATCATTTTCTAATACCACCAACATAAACAAGAAGTCACACCCCTCCTAAAATTTGTGGTAGTTACAGTTTTCCTGCCAAAAGTGCACATCCATGAGGGAGAACATGTTGAGAAGGAAAGATTGAGAAACGTATTTAAAGCTAATATTCTGTGGCAAAAACTTTTATAGTTTCAAGGAGCACCAAGCCACTTATGCCTTTCATTTCATGATAACATATCCAATGGGCAAATAAAATTTCACCGAACAGATTTATTTTCCTATCTCATCCCTCCATATACATGGCCGTGGATGGACCAGAGCCTATTTTTTCACGGGAACCAGATCCTATCATTATTTAAAAAAAAAGTTGTCGTACCAGAGAGTGTAGTTCTGTTTGTGTAATTATCTCCTTGTTATAGATATTAAGGCACTTCAGAAGTTCCTGGTAATCATCACCATTTTGTAACTTCTCCTTCACCTTCTCAAAGAAAGCAAGATATTGGCTATCATCACCTGGAATGACATTCCCAGAGTCAAAGAAGCCCTACATAAGAAGAAGAAGAAGAAGAAGAAGAAGAAGAAGAAGAAGAAGAAGAAGAACGGTGCCACAAGGTGACACTGATAACTATACCCAGGTACATGTCTCTAAAAACTTAAAAGGAAAATGGTTCACGAGCTTATTTATTTATTTCATATTCATGGAAACCATAAAAGGGAGGACAACAGAGAAAATTTTGTAGTAAATATCAAGACTATAATTTTTCCTCAAGAAACCTTCTACCCTACTAAATAGTAAAGGTTGGCGTGAAGAAGATAACAACCATGAGGCAATAAACACCTGCACTCAGCAGCAATCATACTAACAAAATAAAAAATCACATTTGAAGAAAACAAAAATACCTGTCTTTCCAAAGGCATAACAAAGCACATGCTTCAGGAGGTAAATTGATATTATCGATAAATACGTGTATTTTATGTTAATTTTTAAAAACAGAGGGAACTAGTTAAATGCTCAACAGGTTCGTTACTGCAAAAAAAAAAGAAGCAAGCACCATCTAAATGTCAAAATAAATTTATTATCACTGTATGGGACATGAGGAGCAATCCACTTTTTATCACCTTCTCCAAATTGATGCAATTGTTCAGAGGCTGAACCCTCAACTCTAGATTTTCTTTTATGTGAAAGATGTTGCGAGTCGAAGTTTTTATTACCATCATGATCATAATCTTCGTCATCTCGTTCGAGGTCATGTCCTCTCTTATCTCTTTCCTCTCTCCTTTCCTTTTCCTTATCACTGCCCCTATGTTGTTCTCTGTCAGCTTTCCTAGGAGCTCTATCACGGTCAATATCAGGACGCTCAAAACTAAGGTCATGATCAGCCTGTGGAACCACGTTCCTTTCTTTCTGGCAAAGAAACAAACTAGATGTTGGCTTAATAATTCCTTAATTTGGAATTAGGAAACCATAAAACAGAAATACCTTGTCGACAGTCATTTGCCGGAATGCAGGAATAGCAGAACTCCTGTCTCGAAGCATAGAACTCCTACCAGATGGTCCATACTGGACTGAATTATCAGGTAGAAAATGCTTGAACTCCAAAAGCAGGTCGGGGTGGTCTTGGAAAAGAGCAGAAACCTGCAACAGATTAACATATACCGTCAAGATCATGAAAAGGAAAAATTGAACCTCAAAGGCATATGAGCATTCATTAGGCATAATACTAAGTAAAGAAAAAGAGAGAATAAAACCTGACCTCTGCATAGACCTCATTAATCGACTTGTTTTCCTTCCTATACAAATTCAAAATATCTAAGAATGATTTATAAACTCGATCATCACCTCGAAACCGAGTCTGCAAGTTGAGAAAAAAAATAGGTTAAAGATCTCAACAGCATGACAATCATCTCATGCTAAGATATGAAATAGCTATATGACCTTAATCTTGTTTACGAAATTGATAGCTTCATCAAATTCGACAGGCTTCTTTGCTGGGGGTTGTTCGTCCTCAAGTGGGAGAGTGATTTCATAACCTTTCGGCAAGAAGGTATTAAAACCTAGAATTAGGTCTGTGTGACCTTTAAATAATTCTTTTACCCTTGCTATGACTCCCGCTGTATCAATTCTACAATCAAATAACACACTACCGATAAATAAATGCTTATGAAAAAACACTTCTTTACAAAACAGGGACACAAAATGTCAGGAGTATATCATATTATGATAAAACCTTTGAGCTTTAAAATCCTTCATGACTTCAAGAAAGTCCTCATATTTTTCCCTTTTGTCTTGAAAAATGTCCTTTACTGCCTTAAGATACTCAAGCGCGTCATTAGTTGTGAGCTTGTTGGTACTTCCCCCTCCCATCATTTGGGACTGCCCGGAGCTGAATTTACAAAGACAA
Organism: Datisca glomerata; assembly: GCA_003255025.1. Taxonomy (NCBI): domain Eukaryota; kingdom Viridiplantae; phylum Streptophyta; class Magnoliopsida; order Cucurbitales; family Datiscaceae; genus Datisca; species Datisca glomerata. The sequence goes on along the minus strand of QANY01011952.1, from coordinate 1,119,451 downwards.
TAACAGAAGTAAATCTATTATATAATTTGCTAATAACAAACACCGCAAAGAGAACAAATCTCCTATAGCATTTCAACACTAATTGTCCCGTACTACAAAAGTATTATTCTGTATAGATCAAGAAGAGACAAAAGATTGACAAACTATACAAGTAGATATAACCTATAAACATGGATTGTCTCAGAACTCAAAAATACAATTTTCTATACATGGTAAAAGTATTTATTTTTTACTGGGCTACGCACAACTACATGAATTTCACATTCACATAACCTGAATCGCGCAGTAGAAATCTTTAATAAAAAGATGATATTTTTCTTAGCTAGTCAAACAACGGTATAATCCCACAGTTCCGCTTAAAAGGATAATATTCAGAGGAAAGCAAATTAGTAGCAGATAATATATACCAGTTCACGAAACTCCTAGGATCTTTTCAAATTAGGAGGCTAGAACTACCATATGCCTCAGAAGCTCAATCACACCCTATACATCGCAAACTTTACTAATCATACCGAAGCAATATCAACGCTACGCGAAAATAACAAAGCTAATTCTCTTTTTTTTTAGCATCAAGCAGGTGGCTTACGCTTCTCCCCGGGAAGATACCATAGCTCGCTTAAATTGTGCGCCTGTATAAACGTCGTCTCTGGACCTCTTCATCTCTAATACAAAGTCCCTTTTCATCAACAGCAAATCATGCTCCTAACTCCGATTAAAAACAAATATCTCATCCATCAAACTCGCTCATTCAAATCAAGAGGAGCAAGCAAGAAGCAGATCCAAGAAACAAAAACACGGGAAGAACTAAAATTTGAAAAAACGAAATAATAATTCGATCAAACTTCTGTATTGATCACCTCCCAATAACATCCCAACCCGAAAAGAAAGGAACAAGATAGTTGACATAAACTGGAAAAATGAAGCAACTTGGACATGCGAAACTTACAATGAAGGTGAAAGATCGTCAAGTTGCCAAATTAGCGAGGTCGTCGTAACAGGAGGAGGCCTTTTTAGGAACGGGAAGAAAAAGAAGCAAGAAGAAAACAAATTGAATACAGAGGAGGTCTCTGTAGATTATGTGATTCTGAAACAGCCCAAGGCGGAGAGAATACAAATAGTTAAAAACACACAGAAAATATTTTCTTTTTCTTAATCTCGGGAAACAAACAGAAAACAGAGCCCACAGTAAAAAAGAGAGCGAGAGACTGAAGCATTTTATATTCATGAGAGAATAAGATGTTCCCTTTCTCAATGGGTTACCGGCTAAAGGCGGTTAATTACTGTTTTTATTATTAAAATTAGGGCTTAATCTCTCATTAAGAAACGCACTACTACTTGTGGTTATGTTGGCATTTTGGATAATTTAATCCAGTAAATAGGGGTAAATGTGTCGTGAAAAGTTTTCTAAACTGTTCCTCCTAATTGTTCGGATTTGTGGTGGATTTTTTTACAATAAACTATGTATATTCCGATTTTACTTTAAAAGGGAGAGTAGTAAAGAGTTACCTTAATATAAGTTGTATTGACGTAATTGATTAAATCTCCATATTTTTATATTAGAAGTCGTGAGTTTGAGTTATATTATCTTATTTTCTTGAAAATTTGTCATGTAACTTTGACAACAAAGAGTTATCTTATTATTAATCTTTTTTTTATAAATTCTAGAGAGAAAATATGACTCGTGTTCATAGTCTCATACACTTAACCAACTGTGAAAACACATCTCATTCAAGCATTTTTTCAGTTTAAATATAACATTGTTTCTTAATTTTAGGTTCCTTTTTTTATTATGAGCTTCTCGCGTATGTGATAAGAGTCGTCATTGTTATTATGAAACTGTGTTTTTATAAGTAATTCAAAGATATATATGTTTCTTAAAAGCTGAGGCATCTGGTAGACCATTAAAATTCAACTAAAATAGTGATATATTTTGGCTATACACGATCGCTCAGTATTTAGCGCACCTCAGAGGATTATAATAATTATGTAAGAAGTATTAATTGGGTGATAGTTTAGAATATATGTATTTTATAAAAGATTTTTTCGGTATGGGGAACCTTATGAACGAATGATAAAAATAAATATTTAAAGAGAGAATGAGAGAAGAAAAACACAATGACTTTCGTGGAAACCCCTTAAAGGGGAGAAAAATCACGGGAAAACTTTTGATATTCTATTGTATTTCATGTAGGTATGTGTCTTTTAGGTTTGTGCCTTGTTACATATGCCCCTATTTATACATGAATGTGATAATTAAATTATAATAAATATCATTATCCTGTTACAAGATTTAGGGGATTGATAGATATTTTCAAAAAATATTCTCTCTGATGCTTCCATTCACAACAGTCTGATTGATCTAATGACATTAATTGATTTCCTTGGATTGCTACCTTGGCAAGCCATGCGCTTTCGTCCAATTGATCTCCTCTTCATAACTGCCTAGTTGATCATATGGTTCTCGTTTTATCTTCTCTTCGGTCCAGATCTTATCACATGTAAAGTGAGAGTTTTGACTGTATATTGGCCCCCATTACACTCAACAGAAATTTATTTGTTAAGGTGTAATGTTTTGTCTTTTCTTATTCTAACGTTTCTCGTTTCTGTTCTCTCGGGCTTCTTGGAGACATGTTTGTTTTTGTTTTCTCGTTTGCTGCCACTGGTGGTTTCACATTTTTTTTCCGTCGTTATTTTATTATGTTCTAGTTTACAAATGCTTTGCGGTTGTCGAGCAACTTTTTTGTTAGTTTGTTGTCGATGATTACTTATTCTTCATTTGCTGTGACGTCTTCCCGTTCCCGTTTACAAGTATTTCTTGGGAACACGTGAAACAATTTTTTCAAGCAGCTATTTGACAGGTCGTTGTTAACCTTCTCGTTGAGGATGTTGCTGCCAACCCTTCTGATGTTACTGCCGATGCAACCATATTCTCTTGTATCTTTTTGTAATTTTCCTTTCTTCAAGACTAAGCAAATTTTATCTCCTATTTATCTACGTAGCTCTTTTTCCGTTGTCACTTCTTCTGTTCATAGGAACTTGTTTGTTTGAATATAACTTCTAGTTTTCTTTACTATAGGCTCATTGGTAGAGTTTTCTCATTTTTTTACATAGGCTCATTGATAGAGATCTGTCATTTTTTTATTTTTCTTTTCTTTCTCTCGTACGTTAAGATCTATGGGAAGAATGTTGTACAAGAATAATAACATAATAATTTATTAAAACGAGTAAAGAATGAGTGTACCATTTTATAATTTCATTGTACGAGTTTAAGTTCGATCCCTGCGTTCATTGGTAAAATTCATCTTGTTTCTTTTGCCATGGGCTCATTGGAGTGTATTTCCCGTTTCATTATTTTCTTTTTCCTTCTCACGTTTCATATTTTCCCTTTGTGCTTCTACTTCAATCAATATGAATCACTTTGTTTGTGCACTATTTCCTTTATTGAACTCCATTTTTGTTGTACTTCATTCAAAGACAGCAAAATTTAGGGATCGAAATTTGGTACTGTGCCGACTTCAAGCTTTCAATGGAATCTTTTCTTAAACATTTAGGAAACTTTTGGTTCCCAATTCTCTTGAGAATAATCATGTTCTTTTGTGAACTATGTTCCCGAGGATAAGACTTTAAATTCTTTATGATACACCTGTTTTCTCGAGGATTTAGGTTCAAATAAAGAACCATTACCCCATTTTTGCTTTAAGAGGAATTTACAAACTGCCCGCTTTTCAAGGATTTAGGTTCAAATAAAAAACCATGACCCCGTTTATAAGCTTGCTTTTTATTCAAGTTTTATCATACCACTATGATGGTTTCTCGCATTGTGAGCAGTTCCACCTTGGTATTGAGATGTATTGATTTGAACATTTCAGATTGCCTTCAATTTTTAGGACCGCCCGCTGAGTTATATTTGAGAAGTATTTCATCTTTGTTTTCTTCAGTTGTATCCATTGTGAATTATTTAGGCAGCATCTGATCTGTATGTGAAAAATATTCGTATTTCAAAGTTTTTTTTAATTTCATTCTGAGAACCATGTCCATAATAGACACTCCAAAAGACATAAGCTTTTAGAGCTCATGGGCCCTTTTTTCCTTCTTTATTTGCATCTTTTTCCTATACTCCCGTTCTTCCTTTCCTTTCTTATTCTTTGCATCTTTTCTTACCTTTCCCATAGTCCAATACTTGTTAATTTCTTACTTTTGATCTTTTCATGTAGCTCAACACTTGTCAATTTCTTGCGTTCGACCTTTTCCCGTAGCTCAACACTTGACTTGATTCTTTGTTTTCAACATTTTCCTTTCTTTCTTTGCTTCATTTTCCTTTACTTATACTTTTCCCACAGCCTAAAACTTAGCATTTTTGCTTTTTTGTTCTCGTTTTCTCTTCTCGTTCTCCAACATTTTTCTAACTCTCTCTTCTTTCCTGTTTCCATTCTCTGCTTCCAACTTCCTCCTTTCTTCATTTTCTTTTTCTCGTTTTTCCTTCTTCTCTTTTTTTAAGAAGATGATGCCTGCAGATATCAGTCTTCATAGACTTAAGTCTTTCCTTCTTTAATAACTTCTATTGTTTGCCTTTGAAACACTTAAGCAATAATTTAGTTAAAACTCAACAACTCTTAGAAGATTTTTTGCTTATAGTGTTTTTTATTTGCCAACTTTTCTCTTTATTCACTTCCAGAGGTATTGACTTTTAGGTTTCTTTTTTAGGATGGATATGACTTCTTGTCCCACTTCCGTTTCTTTTGGACTTGTCACTTTGCCGTCTTCATTTCTTTGTTTCCTTGCACTTTATATCATTTATTGTTTTTTCCTTTGCTTCTTTTATTTATTTTTCACATTTAAGAGAGAAGGTTTTTCCCGCTATCAAGGGCTTTGGTTTCTAGGCCGCTGAACTTTTTTTATTCTTTCTTTTTAGAGAGAAGGCGTCCCTATTTTCAAGGCTTTAGGCATTTAAACCATCGATCTTTAGGTTTCACATTTTAGAGAGAGTGTTTTTCATGCTCTAAGAGACTTAGACTTTTGGGTCGTCATTGTTTTCTCATACTCATTTTTCAACATTTTAGAGATAAGGTTTTTCCCGCTCTGAAGGGTTTTGACTTCTAGGCCACCGACCTTTTTTATTTCTCACATTTTAAAGAGAGAGAGTTTCTCCTACTCTCAAGGGCTTTGACTTCTAGGCCACCGACCTTTTTTATTTTTTACATTTTAAAGAGAAGGTTTTTCCCGCTCTCAAGGGCTTTGGCTTCTAGGTCGTAGACCTTTTTTATTCTTTTCACATTTTAGGGAGAAGGTTTTCCCACGAGACCGCCGACCTTTTTTTATTTGCTTTGTTGTAGATGATAAATAGTTGACACCATGAATTTGTCTTGTAAGTTCAGATCGACTTTGCTTTTAAGCAGTCTTCACGTATCGTGCATGACTTTCTGTTGGAAGCTCATAATTTCACTCCGTAAAATTCTTTAGGAGGTTGACTTCTGTATTTTGGTTAAAATATATAAATCACCATGTAATTGGCTTCCAACTAATGCAGTATAATTTTTTAAGTTTATCGTTCTACATATCTCCATTCCCGAACAGTTTTCTGAACAATATGCATGAAAATTATCGTAACTTTTGACCGAGAGCTCCAAATTGAATTCTATAAAAAATTTTGATAAGTAGACTTATGTATCTTTCCGATGATATACGATCCGCCATGTAGTTATCTCCCAGTTTATACAGTTTAATTAATAAATTTGACCATTCCGCATAATATACTTTCCTAAACAGCTTTCATGAAAATTATCATTACTTTTGCTCGAGAACTCCAAATCGATTACAAAATTCTTCAAGAAGTATAAATTCACATATTTATAATAATATACTATTTTATATGTAATACTATCTAAATAAACACAATATAAAAATTAAATTTGAAAAGCTTTCATATGTTTACTTTCCTAAACAACACCGACGAAGATTACCATAACTTTTGATTGGGAGTTTTAAATTGATTTTTGTAAAATTCTCTATGAAGTAGATTTCCGTACCTATTTGTTTATATAATATTTGTCATGTAGTTGGCTCTAGTCAATATGTTTTAATTTCCGAAGTTTACGTTTCTGCATAATCTATTTTCTGAACGACTTTCATGAAAATTACCATAACTTTTTCTAAGGAACTCCGAATTGAGTTCTGCAAAATTCTTCAAGAAGCACACATCTGTATATTTCTAAAGATATATAATGTGCTACGTGAGTCTATTCAATACATTTCAAAAATTAAATTTGAAAGATATAAATAAGTTTACTTTCTTGTACGAAAACCACCATAGCTTTTGATTCAGAGCTCCAAATTGAATTCCGTAAAATTCTCCATAAAGCAGAATTTCACATGTTTGTAATTATGTGATTAATCATGCAATTTTGCTTCCGAATTTTTTCATTTCAGTTTCCATTCCTTTTTCATTTTCCATTCCCGTTTCCGTAGTTGTACTTGTTTTTCATTTTCGTGTTTGGTTGACGTACTCATAGCTATTTCCATTGTCATGATTTTCCATTCCCATTATCCAAACATTTAGTTCCCGATGTCAAGATAATTCCGTTTCCGCCGTTAGGATAAATTCGTTCCCATTGTCAAGACATTTCTTTTCCCGTTGCCAAGACTTTTCAGGTTGTCAAGACTTTTTCCGTTGTCAAGGAATTTTCTTTTAATTTTTCAAGACTTTTCCCGTCGTCAAGACTTTTTCCGTTGTCAAGACATTTTATTTTTCCATTGTCATGAAATTTGTGCTCCCGTCGCCAAAACGATTCTATTCCCGTTCTCACGACGTTCCATTCCCGTCGTCAAGATAATTTTATTCCCGTCGTCAATACTTCCATTCCCGTCATCATGGCATCTATGTTTCTGTAGTAACGACCTACCCGTTTCTGTCGTCATGACATTTTCGTTCACATCATCACGACGTCTCCGTTTTCGTAGTCTGGACATCTCTGTTCTTGTTGTTTGTTCATCTTTTATTTCCTTGCACTTTTTCATATAGAATAGGAAAAAGCTAGTCTCCAAAAAAATGCACAAATCAAAGTTCATGTTTTCGTTCATCAATCGTTAAAGGATTTCTTTCTCTTTTTTCTTTTCTTTTCTTTTCTTTTTTTTAGCTTTAGAAAAGCTTAAATTCAAAATTTGAATTTGAATTTAAAATTCAAAAAAATTCATTCATCATGCAATACATGCATCAAATCAGCTTGAATATGGTTTACAACATTGATAATCTCATATTATCCATAATAGGTTCAAGCTGTGAATTTTATCAAAATAAATGACCTAAAGAGGATAAACATAATTTTTATAAGTACATGAAAACATGATAAAAATTAAACACGGAGAGTTAATTAATTATTCCCTACACAATTAGTGTAGAATCAATTTCTACTAATTTAATATACTTAAAGAATTGTGTAAATATATTTCTCAAGACATTATACGATATGCTCATGCTCATCGTGTTTTTGTTTATCTGAAGGCAAAGTAATAATTTAAAAATAAAAACTTAGCTTACAATTTGGAAGTCCTCCATTTATTTGCATAAGATGATACTTGAGGGTTTTGCAAGCTTGTGAATTAAATCTGTCAAGAGGGCGTGAAGACCACAATAAGCCTGAAGGTTGCTTGGCCTATAGGCTGTGGGCCGAGGAGTTGGCCAGACTCGGGTCGCGCCTGGGAGTGGATCAGGTCACGGGTCATCCCACGGGTTACGCCTGGGAGTGGGTCGATCGGGGTCTTGATGCAGATCTTGGGTCCCGTCTGGGCTTCACGCCTTTGTACGGGCCTTTAGTGAGCTTATTTCATGGGATTGGTTTAGCATCTCATGAGCCTTCACTTAGGCCCCTGTGGCGAGCACTTGTCTAGGCTAGCGGGTAAGTCAACCCGCCAAACTCAAAATGGGTAGAGATGGAGTCAGCTGCCGGCGATGGCGCGTGGGGGCGCGTGCGGCCGTCTCCGGCGGCCTTTTTTTCGTAAATGGATTTTAATTGATGGAAATGATCTTCTGAACATTTTTATAGGTGTTGTAAAATCTAAAAGTGATTCGTTTCGTGTAGATCTGAGGTTGTAATTCTCAAAAATATGGAAGATTCATGCGACTCCTCCGTCAAATCTGGCGGTTGTTCTCATACTGGCTTTCATAGGTGGAGCTTCAATCATCCGATAATCCTTGGGTAGCAGCCTGTGGGTTTCACCGGCCCCTCATGGTGGTTGTTGAATTTTCCAAATTCGATTCCACGAATAGCGTTAATAATTTTTTTAAATAATAATTATATAAAAGAAATAAGCCAATCGAACATGTAATGAATGAGAGTAAAATTTTTTTGTTCCGTTTCTAGTTTTATACTTGTTGTCATTTTCGTCTCTACTTCCAACCCCTTTTCGTTTCTGTTTCCATTTCTGTTTCCGTTTCTACGTCAGCTTTCATCGTCAATGGGGCATTTGATTTGGTTTTGTGAGTTTTAGAAGGGATTTCTCGAGTTTTTCTCTCACTCTCAATGGAAGCACCAAAATTAGGGGTGTGCAAGTGTCCCGAAAAACCGTCACGTCCCGAACCGAGCTGGATGAGACGAGATGAAATTTTTTTATCCCATGCAGGACGGGACACGGGACAAGAGTCATTGTCCTGACTCGGGACAAGAGTCATTGTCATGAAATTTTTTTAAACAAGAGGGTTCTCTCCCGGAAACAGATAAACAAAAACGCGATGAAAGCCACTCTCCTTAAGCTTTGGAATCCAGATAAAAGAGCCACCATCAAAGAGGGTAGTGGTGAGAAGTTTATTATCTGTTTCAAACATTCCTTAGACAAAAAAAGAGTGTTATTAAACGAGCCTTGGCACTTTGATAAATTTCTCATTTGACTGGGAAAACTAGATGCTTTTAAGAAACCTTCAGAGCTAGAGGTGCACGATGTGAAATTTTGGATCCAGATTTTTAATATGCCAGTTGCTTGCATGACAGAAGCCATGGCTACCGATGTTGGAAATATTATGGGGAAGTTCATTGATGTGGATGGAGTTTGTTGGGGGAAGTTCCTTCGTGTTAGGGTGAGCTTAAACTCTCGGTAGCCACTACGAAAGATTACTAGATTTCTGTTATTATTGTGGATGTTTGAGCCACACGGTTAAAGACTCAGAAAAATCTGGAGGGAACGAATGGTAGTACTTCCAAGAACTTTCAGTATAGGAAGGGGCCTAGAGTTGGGGATGAAAAATTTATGGGTCCAAAAACTCCATAACAGGGGACCTCGAATTCAGCCTCCACAAAAGGCTCCTATGATGTCGAGGTAGATGGAAACGTTAAATGGAAGAATGGATAAAATAACCCTCATGTGCAATGTTCGGGTCTGCTGCTAGAGGGAATCTCAGTCTCCAACTCTCAGGTTAGGCAGACGGTGGAGGGAGGAAGCCTGAAACTCAAGCCGGTGGGGAAAAATCACCAAAAAATTTGCAGAGAAAGTACGTGATGGAGAAGGCAGAAAGAGAGCAGGTAGCAGTCGAGGTGTAGCGTCTGCAGACTTAGTAAAACGCGGAAGGAAAAGAGAGGCTCCAATGAAGTAGCTCATGCTACTATTCGGGTAGACATGGCAGACGCTGAAGAAAAGGGTGGGAAGCCAGCTTTGCATAAGGAGGAAGTTAATGACAAAATTGACCTTGAGGTTGGTGGTTTCAACGTGGATCTTAGGAAGGCATGAAATGTGATCCAGCCCATGTAAATTACAGAAGATATTATAGGCCCAATTAAAGGAAAAGCTCATAAAAAGTGGACTAGGAGGAAAGATAAGTTTAGCCCACCAATAGAAGAGCCTGAACGCATGGAGGAAGCAGATTCTATTCTGGGCAAACAAAAGAAGAAAGCCGAAGATGCAAATGCTCTCTCAACAAAAAAAAATCAAGTTAGTAGATGTTAACTTGGATCATCCCACGTAGGGCGTCGAAGACAGGGTCCGTTATGCCCAATGAAAATCTTAAGTTGGAATGCTCGGGGATTGGAATTAAAGGAAAAGCTCATAAAAAGTGGACTAGGAGGAAAGATAAGTTTAGCCCACCAATAGAAGAGCCTGAACGCATGGAGGAAGCAGATTCTATTCTGGGCAAACAAAAGAAGAAAACCGAAGATGCAAATGCTCTCTCAACAAAAAAAAATCAAGTTAGTAGATGTTAACTTGGATCATCCCACGTAGGGCGTCGAAGACAGGGTCCGTTATGCCCAATGAAAATCTTAAGTTGGAATGCTCGGGGATTGGGAAATCCACGGGCATTCCGAGCTTTGCACAAGCTAGTGCAAAGCAACTATCCGTATATTGTTTTCTTAAAGGAAACAAAATTGCTTGAAAAGGATACGGAAGACCTCAAAAGGAAAATTGGTTATCGTAATGGGCTGGTAGTTGGGAGAGCTGGCCTCAGAGGCGTTTTAGCTTTGTTTTGGAGCAAGGACATAAATTTGAGTATTCATTCTTACTCGCAGGGCCATATTGACGATTAGGTCGGCCTGGACAATGGCTCCCATTGGAGAATCACATGTTTTTATGGGAACCCGCAAGCATCTCTAAGATAGCATTCGCAGAAACTTCTGGAGCGGTTGGGTGAAAATTTTGATGGTCCATGGATTGTTTGTCGTGATTTTAACGAGATCCGGAGCTAGGTTGATAAGGTGGGGGAAATTTTAGGAGCGAAGCCTAAATGCTTGATTTCCACAGTTCCATCCAAAATTGTCCCCTTTCTAAGATTCACTACAAGGGGCCAAAATTTACCTGGTCTAACAAGAGGGAGGGGGATGATTTTATAAAAGAGAAGTTGGATCAGGCTTTTATTTTCCTTTGCTGGTAAAAGTCTGTTTAGCTGGGCGTGTTCCGAATCTATTGGTTTCTCCTCTTCGGATCACATGCCCATTATGATCCATGCTGACAAATAAGCCCATGTCCTCAACAATAACAAAGGCTCCAAACGATGACATTTTGAAGCTAACTGGGTGAAAGAAGAGGGGTTTGAAACTGTTGTTTCGAAATCTTGAGGAGAAAATATAAGGGGGGTCGTATTAGATCCATTCTTCCGAAGCTTTAGGGCTGCATGGGGAGAGAAGAATTTTGGCTCTATTTCAAAGAGGCTTCGGACCAACAAGCAGCGACTTGATAGTTTTCTCGAATCTGCATCTTAGGGATCAAATTGGGCTAAAATTAGAAGTCTTCATGCGAAGATTATGAAGCTTGAAAGCAACGAGGGAATCTTTTAGAAACAACGGTCAATGGCTAATTGGCTGAAGGCGGGGGCAAAAATACCTCTTTCTTCCATTCTAGAGCTTCAGAGAGGAAGCGAAGGAATATCATTAGAGGCCTAAGAGACTCCAAAGGAGGCTGGAGAGATTCCAACGGGGGCTGGCAGGACTCCATGAAGGGTATCTGCAACTCTGTTCATCAGTATTTCCAGGAAATCTTCATGTCTTCGAATCCAGATTCTTCGGACTGGGAGGCAGTGACCAACTGTGTGGAAAGGAATATCTCAGATATCTTGTGCATGGACCTTTCAAGACCCTTCACCGAATAGGAGATAAAAAACACTATTTGGAATATGCACCCCCTTAAAAGCTCAGGTATCGATTGTTTTCCAACTATGTTTTTTCAAATATATTGGCATGTTATTGGTAGGGATATATCTCTAATATTTGTCTAGATTGTCTGAATAATGGTGTTGATTTAGGTTTGATAAATAAAACCCTTATTGTACGATCCCTAAGATTCAAAACCCTTTCTCTGTGGGGGACTAGAGACCTATTAGCCTTTGTACTGTGGTTTATAAAATTATATCTAAAGTGTTAGCTAACAGGCTAAAATGTGTTCTCCTTGAAGTAATTTCAGAATTTCAGAGTACTTTTCTTAAGGGTAGACTTATCTCTGATAATGTTATTCTGACATTTGAAATGATTCATTCCCTTAATAAGAAAAGATCTAGAAAGGCCTATTTCTCAACGATGAATCTAAATATGAGCAAGGCTTACGACTTGGTGGAATGGGGCTTTGTTATATCTATGATGAGGAAGATGGGGTTTCCTTCGCAGTGGACAAACTTGATTTTTAGATGCATATCGTGGGTCTTTTATTCTTTTGTGATCAACGGATCGACAGTCGGGCAACTTACCCCCCAAAGAGGTCTGAGACAAGGTGATCTCTTATCCCCCTACCTTTTCCTCTTAGTGGAAGAGGGCCTCTCAACCCTTCTTCAGGCAGGTCAAAGCATTGACCAGATTCAATGTCCTAAGTTATGTAGAAATGGTCCGTCTCTTTCTCATTTATTTTTTACGGACGAAAATATGATCTTTCTTAGGGCTGGTAGAAAGAATAACCAGGCCATCGATAAGATTTTATCCACTTACTCATGCGCTTTAGTGCAAAGAATCAATTTTGAGAAGTTAATGATATCTTTTTCTCCTAACATCCCTTTGAATCATAGAAACGAGATTGCTGATTCGTTGGGTATGAGATGGTCTATATGTCATGAAAAGTACCTGGGTCTCCCCTCGATCACAGGAGCCAATAAGAAGCATCTTTTCGAGTCTATCACTAGTAAGGCTCGATCTCTCATGGGTAATTGGAGAGACAAGCAATTCTCTATCGGGGGAAATAGATTCTCCTAAAAGCAGTGGTTCAAGCTTTGCCAGCTTACTCTATGAGTGTCTTTCATCTGCCCAAGTCCTTTCTCATGACCTCAGCTCGGAGATGGCGAGATTCTGGTGGGGCTCTTCCCTTAAAAAATGAAGGATGCATTAGCTTGCTTGAAAATATATTTGTAGGCCAAAATCCTCTCGAGTTTTAGATCCCTTAAAGTTTTCAACAAGGCTCTTCTTGCCAAGCAAAGTTGGCGAATAGTGCGTGACCTTGACCACCTCCTCAGCCGTGTCCTCACTGCTAAGTATTTTCCTTCCGCTGATTTTTTGGGTTGTTCTATCAAGAAAGGATGCTATTTTGTCTGGATGAGTACTTTATGGGGTAAGGAGTTGTTCTCCAAAGGGTATAGGTGGAGAATTGGTAATGAGGAGTCTTTTCATATTTTTCATGATCCTTGGATCTCCAAACCCTCTCTTTCAAACCTATTTTCCTCCCCTCAGGAGACCCATATATGAAAGTCTCTTCTTTCATCAGTAGCTTGATGTGGAATAAGGAGGTCCTGGATAATTTATTATCTCAGAAGGAGTCTAGTCTAGCCTTGTCTCCTCGTCGATCCTTCCTGGCAGCCTCGATGACGCTATTTGCTGGCATTTTGATAAAAATGGGCTCTATTCTATCAATAGTGGGTACAACATTGGTTTTGTCTTTGTTAGAGGAATGGATTCTTCTATTGGGTCGGGTAGTCATGCGTGGTGGAAAAGGCTAGGAAATCTAAAGCTCCCTAATAAGGTTAAAATCTTCGGTTGACGGGCTTATTTGGATATATTCTGACAAAGAAGAATTTATTTAAGAGGCACATCAGTGATAATAGTTTTTGCCTTCTATGTGGTCTCATAGATTCAACAAATCATGCGATATTTTTCTATAAGGTTTTCTGTTCTACTTAGAATTTGCTCGAGTTCTTTCCTAGAGCTTCCAAGGGCAATCAGTTTTGGTCTTTCTTGGATTACACAATTATTTTTCTCTTTCCCCTTGACATCCAAGCTCTCTCTCTCTCTCTCTGGCCCTTTGTTGGAAGATTTGGAACGGGATAAATGCTTTCATCCATGGGAAGTCGTGCTTGCAGGTTGAAGATGTTGTTCCTTGTGTTGATATCTTCATTAAAGATTACATTGCTGTAAATTCCTTGTGTAAGCCTCGGTCTTCTCCACGTCAGAGGGAGCTTTCCTGGTCGAGGCCTCCGTGGGACCGTATCAAGCTCAACGTTGATGGAGCTTTGGGTAAAGAGTCTCATGCGCTGGGTGGTATTTTTTTGGACAACCAAGGCTCTGTTAGAGGGGCGTTCGCTAGGCGCTATGTAGGTAGGCCTCACCCTGCTGTGGTTGAAGCTTTAGCCATCTTGGAGAGGCTCATTCTAGCCAAGCTCTGGAATTTAAGTCCTAGCGTTGTGGAATCAGATTCTCTCAATGTTATTAACCTTCCATTTTCAAATGGTGAGGATACTTTGGAATTGGGGCTTATCATCTCAAAGTGCAAAGAGGTCATCTCTTTGATATTTAAACCTTCTTTTGCTCATATATCTCGTTCTTGTAATGAGGCTGCCCATAGGTTATCCCGTTTCAGTTTGTCTATTTCTGAGACTATAACTTGGAGGGAGTTGGCACCCCTTTTGTTGCCGACATCCTGTTTCTTGAATAGTAGTTGTGGCTGTTTTGGCCAGATTAAAAAAAGTTATTTATTATTTATTATTATTTTCGTTGTTTTCTTTTACGAATCATTTTCATTTTAAGAAATGGGTTCTCTACTCATATCTATGATGGTTTTTCTACAACCTAATCTAGATTTATAGTAGTTTAATTTGATTTTTCTTTTTGGAGTAATGTATGGTTTCTTTATGAGAATTAAAAAATGATGCTAGTATGATATTAGTCCATTACACTCTGATAACCAAGTTACTAATTTATTATGTATGGAAGGCAAAGAGATTAGAAGGCTAGAATGTAATTACCAATAAGATGAGCTGAGCACCGACTGTTAAGAATGGATTTGGAGACTTTTGATTAATATACCGATGAGTCTTCCTCTAAATATGTTGTGAAATAGTTAAGATGATAATTGTATTTATTCTATAAACAGAGTGTGTGAGAATATTTCATTTGTACAATTTGAATAATCCATAATGTTTATCTCATGAAGATATGAATCATCCTTATCTATGTAGAACTCTAGCTCACCTAATGCTTAATGACTATATCCCTGAAGATGAGTCTCAACACTGTTTGGTCAAAGTCTATAGATGTATCTTCATTTAATTTGCAACTCATAGATTCAGAGTTATGAGTCTAAAGCTTCGACATACGAACTGATAATCCGAGTCATATGGTGAGATATGGTTATATGTCATCCAACCTCCACAAGGGTTGACCCAATCAACTTAGGGAGTTTTGATGGACTAGATGTTAGACCAATCCCAAATTCATTTTGGGCTCTCTACAGCTATGATGTGGAATTCTTAATGGTAAAATATTTTTAATGCTTAATACATGATTGTACAAGTGTACGAGCATGATGGAAGATTCATCTGAACGAATCAAAGAGTTGTTTCATATAGAGCTCTAATTTCTCTCAATTTATTAGATGTGTTTTGAGTGTTATTGTATTCGTTTTATGCTTCTCAATATTACATAATAGCCGATGTTTAGATAGATCTATGTATTAGAATTGTAGTTAATTGAAATATCATTTTCTTAAAAAATTAAATTAAGTTTGAATTACTATGATATATATATATATATCAAATATGATATTTCAAATGAAAGACGCATATCGAATATCTTTATAACTATAAATTCTTAGGAGTATCAAGGAAATGGATCCTTCACCAATAGCATAAAGAAGTCTGGCCATCCTTAAAAAAAAATTGGCTCACATTGACCGTTTGATTAAATATAGAAAGCCCAAATTGCCTGAATTAAAAAACAATTTAAAAAAATGTTCTTTTTATTTTACTTTCTTTACATCTTAGTTTGAGTAGATATAGCAGTCAAAATGAGATCAGCGGTCCACATCTGAACTGATGCCTTGCTCCTTAACCCGAATCCGATTATCAAGAGATTTGAATGTGCTTAGGGTGGGAAATTGGGATGGGCTGAGTAGACCAAGCTTGGACTCAAAAGGCAATTGTAGCCTTTCGGCTCGGCTTGATGCCTAAATATAATCTGGGCTTTGGACTTGGAAATCAAAATGGATGTTTTCCAAAGCTTGTCCAAGTCTTAGGTTCAATTGGGCATTGAAATTGGGTTCTCTTCTAAAGGGTTTCATTTGGGAAATGGATTTTGACAAGAATAACCCTGTAATAGAAATAATAGGTAAAATAACCCTTGAAAAATAGTTGTTGCAAATATAACCTACTAATTAATAGCATATAATGAATGAAATACCGAATTCTAAAAATACAAGTGTCATTCCTAAAAAAACTAACATCGTTGAAAACTTTAATAATATTATTGTTGCAAATAGAAGATGGAAGTGGTTCAAGGTATCAAATATGCACTTCAAATTGGATTCCTTCTTATATACCAAACTGTAAGGTTTGTAACATTTTGGAATTTTATTAATCCAGAACTTTTTAGAAGCTTTAGATGGAACCTACATTAAGGTCAATGTACGTGATGTTGATAGACCTCGGCATCATATAAGAAAGAACAAAATTGCAACTAATGTCTTAGGAGTTTGGGCTCAAGATTTATAATTTATTTGTCTTACCTGGATCAGAGAGTTCAACAACAGACTCTAGAGTACTTCGTGATGCTTTATCTAGAATAAATGGGTTTAAGGTACCCCAAGGTAATTGTTAACATCAACAAGAGGTTGACCCATTTTATTTTCTTAACTGTATATGACCCTAATCAGTTGTCCAGATAATATGATATTACTACTTATGTGATGTTGGATATACCAATGGTGAAGGTTTCTTGGCACCATACAGAGGGCAACGATACCATTTGAATGATTGGAGGGAGGGACATCAACCAACTACTCCTGAAGAATTCTTCAACACGAGGCATTCATCAACAAGAAATGTTATTGAAAGGGATTTTGGGCTTTTAAATGGTTGATGGGCAATACTTAGAGGGAAATCTTATTATCTCGTTAAAATTCAATGTAGGACCATTACGACATGTTGCCTTCTTTATAATTTGATTTTATGTGAAATGTCTACGAATCCTTTTAAGTTACAAAATGACTATGTTGATGAATAATTTGTTGAGAGCCAACATATAACCTACGTGGAACTGTCAAATAGTTGGACTACTTGGAGGGACAACTTGGCAAAAGAGATGTTTGAAGAGTGGACCAATGAAAGGAATTGATTTTTCACTAGAAATTAAGTCATTAGGTTGCTTGTTTGTGTTTGAATTCACTTATGTTTGTATTTCATGTTTTGGACTTGTAAGATTTTTATTTGAAAATTCTTTTATTTGGTAATATTAAAATGAGCAGTTCTTTATAGTGATATGTACATTTCGAGTATCTATGTTCATTTTATACAATTGAATTGTAAATGAGTTTTTAAGCTATTGCGTTAGACACCTATATGTGTAGGAATGGATAAAAAATGAGCAAACAAACGTTACTGGGAAGAAGAAACATCAATGGATATTTTCTCTAAGTAGTAATATCATATTATCAGGACAACTGGTGGGGTTCTTAGTGAAGTTAGTAGAGGTTGAGACTTGACGAGCTAATAATGGAACGTTCAAAGCTGGTTTCCTGTAAAAACTTGAGAGATTGATGAAAGAAAGAATTCCTGGGTGTGGCCTTCGAGCCGAACCACATATTGAATCTCGGTTCAAGTTGTTAAAAGGTAATATACTACTATAGCAGAGATGCTAGGACCAAACTATAGCGGTTTTGGATGGGATGACGCTGCAAAGTGTGTGTTCGCTGCTAAAGATGTATTTGATGATTGGACTAATGTATAAGTTCATTATTTATTTTATGAACCATTCAAAATGTGATAATATTAATACTTCTGACCGAGCTAGTCTATGGTGGGGGGGGGTGATAACTGTGGGTTAATATTGTGTTTTCTGAATGATAACTGTGGGTTAATATAGTATTTTCTAAATGCATATAAGCATATGCACTTGTTTGTTAGTTCTATTTATATTGTTTGGGGGAAGGGGCTGATAATTTGTTTGTTAGTTCTGTTTGTTAATATGATGTTTTCTTAATGATAATTGTCGGTTAATATGATATTTTCTGAATGCATATAAACATATATAACTTGTTTGTTAGTTCTATTTATATTCCTTCAACCTCTGTACCAATAAAAAATCTAAGAAAAGGGCTAGAGATGATGATATATTGGTCGAGACACTGACTGACATGGTCAAACAGTTTGGGACATTCTTCTTAAACACAAATGACAATATAGGAAAAATGGTAAAGTGTTTTCAACATGAAACTGATAGTGCTGATTTCTCAGATATTTGATGAAATAATGAAAATAGACGGACTAACAGATGCCGAGAATATACTAGCAGGAAAGTTGATTGTCAAAGACCATGATCAAACTCATTATTTCTTTGCTTTACCTGCGCCTTCTAAAAAAGAGTTTGTTTTACAAGTTTACTCGATAATATGAAATCATAGAAAGTAGATTTCATGATGAAAAAACCTTCAGAATCTATTTTGATACGTATAGTATAAGTAATGTCACCTGTAATAATTTGTAGGTGTATTTTTTGTTGTTGTGCACATGGATGAATTGTTATGCCATGTATGATGTGCACAAATGTAAATATTTTGTTGTTGCATTTATGATATGCACAGACTATTTTGTCCATATCTTTTGATAGGTCACATGTAAATACAGTCAACATATGTGTATAGAAATGTAGTAATTGGATTGAGAATCCATCTTTTTCTTATTTTATAAAATATATTATGTTTACATGTTTTGATATTAGACTAACTATAAATTAAATTTTACTTAATACCGTGATTGAAATTTGATAGAAATTTATTTTAGTACTATAATCTTGATTATTGAGCTGAAAATCATGAGTGTTTTTCTTATAAGAATTATTATCTTAGATTATAAATTTTATACCACATTAATACACTTGGAGCGGTATTGGTTCAATTGTATGGACAATATTTGATAAAAATGTACAGGACATATCATAATATAATGGTTGGTCAAAAAATTTATAAGTATATACGAAAACAATCCATGGGTAGAATCTACATTTTTGTTATTATTTATGTTGGTCATCTTATTATAAATTAATTAATTATTATTCATAAGAATTTTTTAGTCCAAGGGTAAAATTAAAATTTGGCAATAATGTCTAAAACATCCCCTTGCCTATTCCATCAAAACAAACTAAGTAATCTTACATCACCACCATTAAATTAGAACATTCTCAAGTGTTAACAAATAAGGTAATCTTAACTTTTCAGGCATATATATTCCCCCAATCATATTCCAACAATCTTATTCCGGAAATCATATACTCACAATCTTATACCAAACGGTGCCTAAGTGAGACCAGCTTCAGGACACAAAATCCGTTTATGTTCATGTTCACGTTACAAGTTATTTCAAGTTCAAGTGTGAATCAATTCTGGTTATATTGTTAATTAGTGGATATGTCTAGTTGAATTATGATCAAGTAAGTACAAGTATAAGCACAAGTTCAAATTACAGGTCAACCATGAATTAAGATCAGCTAAGACACGCTCAAGTACTTTCTGTAAATTATTTTTGAATAAGTCATCAAGTAAATATGTTAAATTATAATTACATGTGTGATTTGGTTGTGTTCATGACCTGTGATGCTTATCTGTATGTGAGTTTACTTACTGAGTATTTTAAAATACTCACTCCCCCACAGTAGTTTATGTTACAGGTGATGACGAGCAACGGGAGTGAGAGACTGCCATAAACAACAGAATTAGGAAATTTTCAGTTAGTTATGATTATATGACATTACAAACATCTTTTTTGGTTAACTTATAGTTGCTTTAGAAATTTAGAAATTTTCATGTTTTAGTTTAGGATAATATGTTTGACTTTTATGTTTTATGGATTTTACGTTTGACTTTATTACAGATTAATATATCTAATTTATTACAGTTTATTGAGTAGACATTCTCTTAAAATAATTTTAAAATTCTGTTATTTAGTGTTAAACTTAGGGTAAATTTAGGATTTTCAATTTGAATATTTTCTCAAATTAGGGTTTCAATTGAATTGGAGGTTTTGAAATTCTGAAATTTCATGCATGTTTAAGCCTCGAAAATCGCAGCGTTACACAAGAAGACTAACCTAAATAAAGAAAAAATGAGGGAAATAAATCAATAAAGAAAATAATAATAAATGAATCTAAACTACATAAAGGAAATATAAAACTTGATCAAGATTAGTAAACATGAGTCACCAAAGTGATCTCCTTAGGTTAGTCAATTCTCTCCACATAATTCTTCAACCGTTGTCCATTTACTCAAAATATTCTCTCATCGGTTGCGTCTTCAACCTTAACAGCACCATTTGGAAAGATTTGTTTCACCATGTATGGATAGGTCCACCTTGATCTCAGCTTATTTAGGTGGAGATGCAATCGAGAGTCATAGAGATGCATTCGTTGGTTCGGCTCAAAATGTTTCAGCATGATCTATTTATCATAAGCCGCTTTCATCTTTGCCTTGTAAATCCTGGAGTTATCATTGACATCATTCCTAAACTTTCAATCTAACAACTATTATTTTCGTTAAAGACATGTTGTACTCGAATCGAAGATGAGGGCTTTAACAAGCCAATATGCTTTATGCTCAAGTTCAACAGTTCAATGACATGCTTTCCCAAAAACAAGTCGATAAGGAGTCATCCAAAGGTTGGTTTTATACATAGCTCGGTACACCCACAACACGTCAAAAAGGTGCAAGGACCAATCTTTATGGTTGGATTAACTATCTTCTCTAGATATGCTTTATCTCCCTATTAGTCAATTCACATTGTCTATTGGTTTGTGGATAGTAGGCAGTAGAAACTCTATGAATGGTCTTGTCCCCACGCATCAAAGTTTCAAAAGAACGATTACAAAAATGTATCCCTTGATCATTAATTGTTACAGGTGGCGTAACATACTTAGATAACACATTTTCTTTTAAAAACTTAACAACAATGGTATTGACATTTGTACGACAAGTCACGACTTTAACCCATTTAGACTCACAATCAACAACAAGACGAATATATAGATAACCAAAAGAAGATGGAAAAGACCCATGCAATCTATCACCCAATAATCAACTAATTTTATTACCACAATTGACTTAAGATGCATCATATGACGTGGAGACAATGTACCTAAAATTTGGCATCTCACAAGAACGAGAAAAATCGTTAGTGCCTTTAAACAAGGTGGGCCAATAATGACCACATTGTTGGATTTTGCTGCAGTGTTTTCATAGAAGAATTACCACCACAAGCTAAACAATGAAATAAATTCAAGACACTTTCAACTTCAGTATCCATAATGCATTGTCTCATAATTTGATTAGGGTAGTATTTAAACATAGAAGGATAATCCTAATAGAAATTTTTTACCTAAATGAAAAACTTGCATTTATCTTGTGTGCTCCAAGTGGATCGAAATTCACTGGAGACAATTGGAAATATGCACATACCATAAGGGAAGTCACCAAGGACGGGTGAGCATAAGCAGAATCACTGAACTTCAGTTCAGACAAGTGAACCTCTACTATTTTCAAATTCTAGTTTCAAGATTGCATGTTCAAGTCCTTTAAGCAACACATCTAGATTGACTTTCAGGGCTTCCATGGTGGATGGCTTCAAACTCTTTTTTTTTCTTGTGGCTAGTCCTCAAAACGTGGTTGTCAAAATATCATTCTTTTATCCCGTGCTCATAAAAAACAACAGAAACATTAACAATATCGTCAGGATAAATCAAATTATCAAAATCATAGAGGAGGTATTCTAAAGAAATAAATTATCTTTTGTATGTATTTTCTCTGGTATGAGATTGCCTATCATATATACATGATACCATTCATCTTCTTCTCGTAGCTCTTTTCCAACATGAAAAATGTTTACCTCAAGAGTCACGTTTCCAAATGATAATTTTATTACAACATTCTTGCAATTTTAAGAGCGTTAGCTATGATAAAAAAGGTCCTCTTATGATCAAAGAGATCTATGAATTTGTGTCCACCTCAGAGTGTGTATCTAAAATTAAGATCAACATCATTTGGGAAATCAAAATTTATCAATTTTGAGCAAACATCTTCTATTATTCCCTCGATCTTCTAATTGAACGATCAACTAATTGTAGAACTACAAATGTGGGTTTAATTTCTCCAAGTCCTAGTAGCAGGTAAAGAATAAGGCGTAAGGTAAACACTTGCTCCCAGGTCTTGTAATGCTTTAAGAAACTCGTGTGTTTTAATATGGTGGGTTATAATAGGACACTGGTATTTATATTTAGGTGTTGTCGTCTACTAGTTCAAAGCACTCACTTGGTCTGTTAAGAATGAAGTATTCTTAAGATGGTGCTTTCACTTCTTGGTGCACAAATCCTTGATGACCTTGGTATAACCTGATACTTGTTGGATCATATGTAGCAGAGGAAAGATAATTCTCACTTAAGATCTCAACTTGGATTTCCAGATTTTTCCCAGAATGTTGGAGAGCTTGGGGAAAAGGCAGGAAAAAAAACGCATGAACTAGATTTCGCTATTCAACTTCTTTTTCAAAGGCATCTTCTTTACTACTTGTAGTGGTGGTGATGCTTGTGTTAGTAACCAGAATGGGTCCGTCTAAATCTTACCCCTTTGAGAAGTGATGACATTGACCTCTTTATCATTTTGGGCCATACGTTGCCCGTTTGGATTTGATTGAGGTTGCGATGAGAATTTTTCTCGTTCATACACAGTTTAAGAATTAATTAATTTGGTGATTCAACATTTGATTATTTATTCTCATCTACTATCTTTGTGAGCACAGTCTCAATCTTATGGTGTGGGAAATATTTATTAAAAAATGCATGTGTAATCTCTCCTCAAGTTTCTGTAGATCTAGATTGACTTTCAGGGCTTCCATGGTGGATGGCTTCAAACTCTTTTTTTTTTCTTGTGGCTAGTCCTCAAAACGTGGTTGTCAAAATCTCATTCTTTTATCTCGTGCTCATAAAAAATAACAGAAACATTAACAATACCGTCAGGATAAATCAAATTATCAAAATCATAGAGGAGGTATTCTAAAGAAATAAATTATCTTTTGTATGTATTTTCTCTGTTATGAGATTGCCTATCATATATACATGATAGCATTCATCTTCTTCTCGTAGCTCTTTTCCAACATGAAAAATGTTTACCTCAAGAGTCACGTTTCCAAATGATAATTTTATTACAACATTCTTGCAATTTTAAGAGCATTAGCTATGATAAAAAAGGTCCTCTTATGATCAAAGAGATCTATGAATTTGTGTCCACCTCAGAGTGTGTATCTAAAATTAAAAAACATCATTTGGGAAATAAAAATTTATCAATTTTGAGCAAACATCTTCTATCATTCCCTCGATCTTCTAATTGAACGATCAACTAATTGTAGAACTGCAAATGTGGGTTTAATTTCTCCAAGTCCTAGTAGCAGGTAAAGAATAAGGCGTAAGGTAAACACTTGCTCCCAGGTCTTGTAATGCTTTAAGAAATTCGTGTGTTTTAATATGGTGGGTTATAATAGGACACTGGTATTTATATTTAGGTGTTGTCGTCTACTGGTTTAAAGCACTCACTTGGACTGTTAAGAATGAAGTATTCTTAAGATGGTGCTTTCACTTCTTGGTGCACAAATCCTTGATGACCTTGGTATAACCTGATACTTGTTGGATCATATGTAGCAGAGGAAAGATAATTCTCACTTAAGATCTCAACTTGGATTTCCAGATTTTTCCCAGAATGTTGGAGGGCTTGGGGAAAAGGCGGGAAAAAACCGCATGAACTAGATTTCTCTATTCAACTTCTTTTTGAAAGGCATCTTCTTTACTACTTGTAGTGGTGGTGATGCTTGTGTTAGTACTAATATTTATACCTATGCATTCACACTAAACACATCTCCTTTTTAACTAATATTTATTATAAAAGAAACGTTTATAATAAATAATAAATAAATTATCGTTAGAAAATATTTGGCAAATAAACAAATGCCAAGTTAAAGTTATTAAAGAAAACAAGAAAAAAAGAAAATTGAAAGAATGAAATTAAAACATGTTCTTCTCTCTCTATTTTATTTTTTTTAATAAAATATAAGAAGTACTAAAGAAAAAAATGCTAAACCTTCCTAATTAAGAAAATATTTATTAAAGAAGAATAAGGAACAAATATAAAAAATGAAACAAATGGAAAATAAAACAAAGTGAAAAAGGAAACGAAGTAGAAAAAGAAAAGGAACAGAAAAAGGAAACTTACTAAAAAATAAAAAAGTGTAAAAGTAAAACAAACAAAATATTGTACGAAGATAAAATAGAATAAGTTATCGGTTTATGTTGGAATCACCAAACATTCTTACGTTATGATGCCTCCCCGGTAGCAGCGCTAAATTTTGGTTAGCACAAAATATACTTAAGATTATTGTAATATAAATTGAGGTGTCGACCCCATGAGAAGTATCACAAATAAAATAATAACAAAGTTAAACACTTTACAATATTAATAAGAAATGCAGATTGTAGAGTAACTAAGAAAAATAAATTATATGAAAAAATTCTTCAACAATTCAATAGTAGAAGTAATTAACAATAATATAAGCAACAAGGTATTGAAAATCTCTTTTAATATTTGGTTAACTATTTTTACTTTGATTTAGAAATATAGCTCAATTGAATGTTTTACATCCCAAACTTACAATCAAAAGATATAACATTGAATATCTTATAAATACGAATATATTTGATATGTGCAAACCTTTTTCTATTAAAACATGTTCATATCTATCTTTGAGTTATTTAAAATTGACAATATATATAATGACAATATTGTAGTAAAAGATCAAAGTCATAAAATAAATTTTACTGGTAACAATTATATTCTAAGAATTTTCACATTGAAAAAGATGATATCCAATCGATTGTCTGAAGCTATTGAGTCTCAAAGCCTCTTATATCATTCTCTAAATCTCAAAGATTCACACGACTAAATTCATATGAAAGGGAAGAAAATAATTTTTGGATTATGAGAAAATAATAATAAAGAGTTAAACATAAATAAAGATATAACTTCTGAATATGAAACAAATCAAAGCGTAGAAAAATTACACTTAAAACTTAGAAGTTCATAGAAAAAAATATGAAAAGAATTATAAATTCTAATGAGAAGAATAAAAATAAAATAATTAGAAGATACTCTAAATTTGCCGCGAAACTCTCTATTCATGGCTGGAGAAAACTCTCAGGTTTCCTCAATTCTCCACCCAAAAATAACTTTCTAAAGCTTTTATTTCTTATTCTCCAATTCATTTAAAAATGTTTCATTTAAGAATAGGAACGAGGAAATAGGAAATGTGAGGCGATCGGAAACAATTGAATAATTGCTTGCATAACACCTCTCTCCCTCGCTTGGAGCAACTCACGGATGGAACAATTCGGCTAGACATTTGGGCTTGAGGGAATTCAAAAAAAGCTAATGATTCACGGCTTGGACCTAGCGATCGGCGTTCTTGCTTGGGCTTGATTTGGACTTCACATTAGAGAACAACTCAAGGGCTGCTGCTTGAGCTTGATTGGGGCTGCGGTACATCTCACGAGATGCATTTGAGTTGGACAACGAGACGGTTGGGCTGCTTTGACATGCAGCTACTTGGGCTGGAGAAGGACTTCATGTTGGGCCGTTTGGAGCTTGACTTGACTATCGGCTTGCATTTTGAAGACCTGTTGACCTATTTTTTAAGTTTAAGTTTTATATTATCTACTTTAATTTATTCTTTTTGCACATATGACCGGATTTAAGGAGAGATTTCAGGTTAGTTAGGATTCTATATAGTATTTTACTTTTTATCCTTATTCTAACTAATTGTGTCTTTTAGGTTTTATTATTGTTTAATGAATTTCCACAGCTAGAAAATATTGCCGCTTATTGGCTTTCTTCGTCGTGTGGCGACTTCATTGTTGCACAATTAGAATATTATTATTTACAGCGAATTTGATTTTCATTTTTTTTGGCAAACTTTGGGAATTAACTTCATCCTCTATAAAAGTTTATACGAAATTAATCAACAATTGAAATCAAGTATGTTAATCTTCCTTCATTTTTTATGTAACAATTATCTTCTTCCCTTTGTTTCTGATTTTTGAGTGAGAGGGATGAAGAAGAATAAGGAAGGGCCGAGCTTGAGTGTGGGAAGAGATATGGTACCAGATGATATATAAAAATATACTACATATATACTATGATATACTAATAGTATATAAAAATATATGATAGATTTATTATGATATATAAAAATATACTACATATATACTATGGTATACTGATAGTATATTAAAATATACTACGATAAGTATACTACAAAATTTGTATATATACTACAAAATTATAGACAAAAAACTGCATAACACAATATATAAATATTTATTATAACGTATATGTCTATATACTATATAACAAAAGATATACAATACTGTATAACACAATATGTAATTATCTACCATTCGTTCATGTTTATATACTATACTACATATATTCCAAAAAATGCATAACGCAATATGTTATTATATATCATAAAGTATATATCTATAAACAACGTAACATTTTACGCTGGAGTTATTACGCGAATAATGTGATTTTCGTCTCTTATTAGTGAGGGAAATTTTGTCCATTTATAATAGTTTTTAGGTTTTAAAGATGAGCCATTATAAAATTTGGCTATTTGTGCAAATTATAAAATTTTGGGCATTTTTTTCTTTTATTTTCATATAGTCGCCTATTTGCCTAATTGAGTCTTTTTATAATCCACAATCACATTAAAAATTAAGCATTTTCTAAAAATAATATTTGTGAAATAAAAATGTAAAAATGTATCACGTAAAGCCTCAAATACTCATAAATACCCATAATAAATCAATATTTTAAAGTGTACTTGTAAGCACTTATTAGAGGTCATAAAACATCAAGTTTGATCAAGCAATCAAGTCTTTTGGTTTTGACTAAAATCCTTATGACGGTGTTTGTACAAGAGAAAAGAAATAAAGATAGTAGTTTTCTTGCTTATTTACAAATATGACATTTTCCTCATCGGCAATGATGTAAGGTTAATGTCAAACGTAAAGTTATGACTGTCAAATGAGTTTGACATGAATGACCTAGAAAGGCGATATATAGTCTTGGGGTCAAGGTCATTCGTGATCGAGGATCTAGAAGAATATGCTCATCACAATTTGCATATATGGAGAAAATTCTGAAGAGGTATACGTTGCCAGATTCCATGAAAGGTTAACTACTTTTCAGACATGGAATTCATCTATCTAAGGATCAGTGTCCTGAGATGCAAAATGAGATATATAGCATGAAATGGTTCCCTATGCTTCTACAAAGGGAAGTCTCATGTATTTAATGTTGTAAGACCAAATATGTGTTGCGTAGTAGGCATGGTCAACATATATGCATATAATCCAGAGAGAGAACGCTGGGTGGTTGTGAAGCATACACTCAAGTATCTTAATAGAACGAAGGATTATATACTCGTCCACCAATCATGCAATCTGAAAGAACCTCATAACAATCAATGAGGCAAACACATTGAGCGGAAGTATCATCTCATTGGGGATATCGTACAATGAGGAGAAAGCTTCAGCGGAGAACTTGATAAACCTATTTATGAATACTTCAGCCACATATCTACTTAGGTTTCATGTAGAGAACATAAGGGTTAAGCGGGTTGAAAATATACTTTAGAGCAAGTGAGAGATTGTTAGGATTGTACCCTTAGAAGCACTGTAATTCTATTATTTTTGCTGAGACATTTGATTTTGATTAGTAATAAGTTATCTATTTTTATATTATATGCAACATATTCTTGTAAACGATCCATAACAATAATAGTACTTAGTTTATGTGTCCTATGTATTTTGGCTCATGAGAACAATGTATTTAACCAAGAGTTCTTTATGACTTGAAGCATTTACTATTCATGGTCTAGTGAAGCTGGGCGCTTGCTAAGATAGACTATAGTACATTAACTCTATAATGTAGAGTGACTTACTTTGGAATGCGTTGAATGTACTAATGAGTTTGATTTTCAGTAAAAATATTATCTTTTAGAAAATTACAACTCATTGTTGTTATACTATGAATACTCTTAATCTTTAGAGAGTTATGAACTCATATTTTATGATTAAGTTGTTTTGATCTACTATGTTGAGAATCTATGAGTCAATATTTTTGTAGGTTGAATGAGTGAGTCGTTAGATAGTGATGATGCATAATTCTCAATAATAGAGTCCATAGATACTTTTAAACAAAATGATAGTACCCCTTAAAATAATCCATTTATTTGATCATAGTACACTAAAAACTTAGTATCTCTAATGAATTACTAAAGATTTGATAATTCTACTTGAGGTGTCAAGTAAGGAAATTATCATAGTTGGTCAGTAGAATGAGATTCAGAACTTAAGGAATAAGAGGTTTATATATAGTAAGATAATATTTTATTAAATTATTATATACGGTGCTATATTATAAGCGGCATCATGTAATGAATAATAGGTCGAGGATAATTACATTGAGTAATATAAAATAGGAATGAAGTTCAATTATAATTGTATCCTGTAATAAATTATAATTAATTATTAATAAATCCGATAATAGGTTTCGTTAGTAGATTTTATTAGTTATTTAGCCATGACTATAATTTATCCTTATGGTTCCCAAGCTAGCCTATGAGTGAGAAGTATTGTCTTCATAGTAATACATAGGGACGACTTAGATACCTAGTAGTCAACGAAGTCGATCCTAATTTTAGTGTTCAAAATTATTAATGAAAATAATTTTAGTTAGTTTATAAGAGAGAATTTTCAACCAATCCTGACCGTTGGATTTTACTATAAATAGTAGGCTTCTCTCAGAGATTAGAGCTAAGCAACTTGGCATGATTAGTGAGATAAGAGAAAACCTTAGGGAGCCTAATTACTCCCCTAGTGGAACGTTAGAGAGGGAAGGGATAAGTGGATTTTCCTTCCAATTCTCCACACACCGGTAGTCGGTTGACGACCAGAGGAACAACAAGGTCGATCACGAAGTAACGATCAAAGTGGTTTGCGGTCATGGTTCACTGGGTACATAGGTTTGTGACAGCTTGCAACGATGGGCTGCGGTGTGGGCAACAACTGCTTCTTGGTATCAACAGTTTGATGCATAGATCGAGGACACACGATTAACACATAAATCGTTGATCGGATTGTGACAGAGAAAGCTTCGATTTTTTGTTCACGCATCAATGGTTTGATTTTTATATTTGTTATAACATAGGTTAGATTATTTGATAAAATATCTTAAGATCGAGATGGTCTTTTCCGTTGCGCCAATCCATCTAGATTGAACAATATATGAATCTTTTCAATTTTTGCTCATTTCTCCATTATCCTCTTGAAAATTCCACTTGAGTGCTAACTATCTGTGTTGAAACTCACTCTCTTTTCTTGACCCGTTTATGGAAATATGACTTTCATCTTTGGTTATAATTTTCAAGTCTGATGAGGGCAGCTTCCTTTCTTTCTCCAAGCTGTTCAAATCCCTTTTCATTATTTCTGAAATTTCCTTTTCTCCAATGTCTGACGTTATGGTTTAACAATCTTCTTTATTAGTATGACAACTTTTGCCTCGTAAACTTATACAAATGCGGTTTCACCAGTTGATTCTCAAGGCCTTGTTTGGTATGCCCATAACATTGATGGTAGTTCTTTGACCATTTTCCCTTTGCAAATTTGAGTCTTTTCTTGAATTTATCTAGTAGGTTCGATATGATCTTTTTTCTAAGCCATTCCATTGTGGATTGTGTGGGGAATAGGGCTTTGATTCGTAGTGCTTCATAAAAGTTATTGATTGTTCTTCTAGTAAACTTTAACCCATGATCTAAAACCAAAGCTTTTGAAAAATTGTATCTGCATATTATGTTTTTCAATAAAAATCTTTTTACCTCCTCTTCGCGGAATCAGGCTAGGGAATCCGCCTTTATCCATTTGGTGAAGTAATCTGTTGGGGACAAGGAGGAATTTATTTTTTGGTAGAGCTATTGGCAGAGGTCCAATTATATCTAATCCCCATTAAATGAATGACCACTGACTGAGTAGAGTCTTTAGTGCTTCAAGAGCTAACTTTGGTATAGGAGAAAATTGTTGGCATTTACTATATTTCTTAACGTACTCATTGGCTTCTACATACATCTAGGGCCAATAGTACCTTTCGTTCAATGCTTTGTGTGCTAAAGACCTTCTTCAGGTATGATTGCTATAGATTCCTTCATAGATTTAAGTCAATATGTACTTGGCCTCTTTCAAAGTAAGACTCTAAAGTAAAACAGTTAGAATGATCCTTTATAGAGGCGACCGTTAATTAGTGAATATATGGTTGCTCGTTGATGCAGCTTGCACCTTAAGTTTATTCGTTGGTTTTTCATCTTTCAGATAGTAGACTATGTGTTCATGTCAACTGGGCTTTGTTTCTATGGTGTAAATTGCAGGTGGTAGGTTGTCTATGCTTGGTCTTTCAAGGGATTCCATGGGCTCACTTCAAATAACTTTCTATCCTTTCATCTTTGGCATTCTAATTTCCTGTAATTGGTCAATAGTAAGTAGAGAATCACAATAAATGATAACTTTTTTTACCCAAGTTCTAAGATGAGGTTGATTCTGGCTAATAGTGCTTCATATTCCACTTCATTTTTGGATGCATTGAAACCGAATGATAGAGATTGTTCCATAAATTCTCCATGTGGTGTTTGGATTATGGCCCAAGCTCCTCCCCCTGGTGAGGATGCTCTGTCAACGAACGAATTTCAATTATCTTCAGGTCAATATTTGTTCCTTGCAGTTTTTATTTCTCTTTGGATCAATTTTGTGATGAAGTCCACCAGTGCTTGATCTTTGATTGTTATCATAGGTACATAACAGATTTTCTACTGCCCTAAATCTGTTGCCCATTTGGCGAGTCTCCCAGTCAAATCTGACGAATGAAGTATGTTTCAAGTGGAAAATTCAGTTGGTACGGTTATTGCGTGCGCTTAGAAATAAGGTTAAGTTTTGTGTGATGCTATCGGCATAGCTAATATCAATTTCTTCATTCTCTTTTGCTTGGTTTTTGCAGCTACGAGGCTTTGCTAGCAAAATAAATATGCATCTGCTAGTTATTTTCTTCTCTGACTAGTGCTGCACTAACTACTGCTTCTGATTCCATAGATATAGGTAGAAATCTTTTTTAGGGAGAGGTTTTGAGAGCAACGAAGACGATGTTAGATATTTTTTAATTTCTCAGAAAATAGCTTCACATTCCACATCCCGTTATCACATTGAGCTTTTTTTATTTTTCAAAAAATGGTTTATTTTGTTCACTTTGATAGGAACTTGTTGATTGCTGCTAATTTGCCCGCCAGGCTTTGTATGTCTTTTAAGCTTCTTGGCGGTTTCAATTTTACGAATTCTTTTACTTGGTTAGGATTGACTTCAATTCCTCTCTCCGTGACCATATCCCCACTGAGCCACCACTACTTCGGAATCAGACTTTGCTAGATTTAGCTTCATGTGGTGTTTTCGTAGTTCGTAAAAGCTGCTTTGAGGTTGCAGATATTGTCTCCTCTGTGCACTGACTTCACCAACATGTTGTCAATGTATAGTTCCATTGTTTGTTGATTTGTTTTTGGAAAATGTGTTTCACTAGCCTTCGATAAGTTGCTCCAGTATTTTTTAGTCCAAATGCGCAGTACCCTATAACATACCTTATCAAATATAAAATGTCCATGAAATCCACACAAATTCTCCATTTTTTGTTTTTGTTCTTTACTAATATCACATCAAATATCCATTCCAAGTACATGACATTTCTGATGAATCCTACTCTAAGTAGCCTATCCACTTCCCCCTTATTTCTTGTTTCCTTTCGGGAGTGAATGTCATATTTTTCTGCTTCATTGGCTTCACTCCTAGGTCCACGTTCACCCAATGGCTTATAAGGTCTTCAATCCTAGGTCCACGTTCACCCAGCGGCTTATAAGGTCTTCATTAATTCTGGTTATATCAGTTGTTGTCCATGTGAATACGTCCTTGTTTGCGTTTAGGAAACTGATAATGTACTATTTCTCCCTTTCGGGAATGTTTGCTCCTATTTTTGTTGTTTTATTATTCATGTCAAAAAGCCGTGCTGACTCCGTTTCTTTTGCAGCTTCATACCTAGGCAGTTGTGATTCTGTGGTGTTTCTTTCATCCTTAGTTGCTATTGTTCTTGAGTAATTGGTTTTTTTTACTCTGGTGATGTCAACTTTTCTTACAACATCTATTATTGTGATGGAATAACACCCTGCTGCTGCTTGGTTGCCCCTTATAATTTTGGTGACATATGGATGCGACCACTTTCATCTTATGAATAAATGATCTTCCCAATATTACATTGTATAATGGCAATGCATTTATGACTGAAAATTATGTTATATAGCTAAAACCTTCAACAAATACATGAAGAAAGAGTGTGCCTTTAGAATATGTCCTTCCCCATTGAAGACGACTAGTGGTTGGCCGAGGTTTTGCAGGTTCATAAAGCCCACCATTATTTTTCCCTTGTTGAACAATATAGTACGTTAAGAGCTCTGTCATTGTCCAGCAACACCCTTCTAAGTAGGCAACTTCCAATCTAAATAGTAATTATTAGTGCGTCACTGTGTTCTCCTTCAATTCTGTCAGCATCTAGATCATGAAATATGATTGAAGTGTCATCCATGTAATCTTTCTATTTCGTGTCATTTGGTGTCGCCGCCTTCTTGAAATAAATTCTTCATTCTGACCTTGTCATCCTCTCGAGCTTTGTCAGGGCTATCATTGTATCCACGATCTGCAACGGCTCTGTGACTTTCACTCATTATGACTTTTCTGCATCTTGTTTTTAGCTTAGGCTTGGCTAGGTATTGCTTTAGGTACCCCTTGCTGATTAGTTCTTCTATGTAATCTTTGTGTTGATAACAATCTTTTATCATATGCCCATTACTTTTGCAGAAAGAACAATATATGTCTTTGCCATATTCTGCTAGCACCCTCCCTAGAGGTGGCGGCCTTTTTAATCATGGTTCATCTTTAATGGCTTAAAGGATTTAATTAATAGCTACTGTCAGCGGAGTATAAAATTTTTCTCGTTGGTTTGGCCATTTGGCTTCTCACTACCTCTTATCGAGTATGCTTCTGTTATGCTCACATTTGCCACTAAAGGTTCTGGCTCTTTTCTTTCCTGCGCTACTCTTCCCTCCAGATAATTGTTCAGATAGCCTAATCACACTTTCCTCCTCTAAGACGATCTATGTTTTCACTCTGAACATTACCCCCATATTCAGTGGTTTAACCTTTGACAAATATTTAAATATGGACGATTACAGGTTCAACCCTCGCCTGAAATCCAGCCTTGCTACAAGTTCATCAGAGTCTTCCACCTTGGCCATCCCATCCTTGAAACGATGCGTGTAATCTTCCAGTGATTCTACATTTTAGATGGAAATGGTGAGCATGTATTCAAAATATTCTATGATTGAGCTGTATGTGGCTTATTGTTCTAAAAAGACTGAAGACATAGTAAAAAAGTTAGTGATAGAACATAAAGGGAGAGAATAATACATTAAAGGGAGTTGTCGTCTAGGGAATGCGGAACATCCTGCAAATGAACTTGTCCTCATCATGAAGATGGTCAATAGGGTCCAATGTCCTGTGTAACACTTCAACTTCAATGCCGCAAATTTTTTCAAGATCAAAGCCTAATAGGATCTTTGAACTCATCAGAGATCTGGTTAGGAAATCTAGGTCTGTCATTATGGCGGTCCCCAACTTTTCTTTTCGGTCTTCTTTTTCTCTTGTATTCTTTTATCGCCTTCTTTGTCAGGAATTTGTTTACTCCATTTTCTCTAGCGGCTTCTCCTTCAGCACATTTGGATTGTACATCATTGCTCCGTCATCTTGTTACAACTAGTTTCAACTCACGTTCAGTTTCGTCCGCTCAATAGCTTGGTCTATTTTGTTTCTTTGCTCTTCTGCTAGACTCATCTGATTTTCCTATTTACCTGACCTAAACACTAATTTACTTCGGTTTGATTCCATTATTTAGCATTGCAGACCAGCAACTTGCTACAAGATTTTTTGTTATGTAGCTTGGAGAGATGCTTCAGTTTTCCATGTTCACATTCCTATAAGGGTTGCTTCTACCATAGCTTGGATCTCTACATACTGCTGTATGGAGGTCCTGCCTCATTTTCATTGTCGCGAGTAGTGTATGAAATTGTTCTAAATATTTCTTATTTTTTCATTCTCTTAGT
The DNA here is from genome assembly GCA_003255025.1 of Datisca glomerata. Lineage (NCBI taxonomy): Eukaryota > Viridiplantae > Streptophyta > Magnoliopsida > Cucurbitales > Datiscaceae > Datisca > Datisca glomerata. The sequence goes on along the minus strand of QANY01011952.1, from coordinate 1,085,247 downwards.
AAATTTTGTCTGAGTGTAAAGGAATTACTATTGAAATTGATAAAGATAGATGATAATTAAGAGTCAAATGAGTGAGAAGTATCAAACTAGAGTATATTTCAAAAGTAAGATGCATGCCCCTTGGACGTTCACATCATGTGTATTTTTAGGCTTCACTAACTAGTAGTTTTATAAAAGATTTTCTATAACTGAATTTAGCATAGAATTGGGATAAAGAGAGTGAATCAGCTATGATAACTGATTTGACTATGTCTCCATTAGCTTTATAGCGTCTCAACCATCCTTATCATCATATGTCCACAATATCCTCCAACTGATTTAATCCATATAGGACTATACATGCTTCTTCCTTAATCGCCAATGTAGCTTGCCATTTTGATTAGACGCAACTCAACATTCCTTCTACAACATGTCAATTAATCTAAAAATATTTGACACATCATTTGATCAATTAAAACCTGATCTAATACTTTGATCATGGTAGAATAACTTAAGAAGCACGTCATTAACTTCACATACACAATAATAAGTTCACAATATTCTTACTTGGTGTCTAATAATTCATTTTTTTTTCTTTTTAGGACATATGGGTGGCTAATTCCTTTTATGATGAGCAACTAACTGCTAGAATATATAATGGAGATGAATGGTCATTAGTGTTGGAAATAGTTAAATAAACTCTAAATTGAAGAATATTTTTCAATGGTTGTTGGACATGGATCAGTGAGTTGGCATCCAGGTGGAAAGTCAAATGGCGCTGGGCGTATACAAAAGAGACATGTGGAAAACTACATGGACTAAAAATGTTATTGTACATGGATTTGAGTTGTCATCTAGGCGAAAAGATAAATTGAGTTAAACGTATATAAAGGAGGCACGTGACAACCTACATTGCTAAAACGATTATAAAGTAATACACGATCATGATGAAATAAAGCTGTCAAAGACTAAGTCAAATCAGTTCTCACGGCCTCCTTTCTATGACTTTTTCTCAGCATTCATTTTGTTGCTATTAATGAAAATCCTTTACAGTTGCAATTGTTGATCATCGCATATGGGTCTACTATACTAGAGAATCTAAGGTTAGAGGAAGATGAGTGGATCTTTTACTCATAATTATACCAGATAGTTTTCTTTAAGTCTTTTTAGTTAATTTGGTTTTTGAAGAATATTATTGTTTAGTACAAGAGTATCTTTAGCCAAACAACTTGAAAATAAACAATACCTCTGTTTGGTATTAAAATTGAATAAAAAAGTTTAGATTCCTGAAATTTAAAGTCATCTTCAAGAGAGGAAAATTGAAACACAAATTTTGGGGTTTCAGATTGCATCGACATTATACCAAAAATGTCATTATTATTTTATACTTTATTGCTTATGCTTATAACATCTCTTATGCTTATGATATCTCAAGCATGCTTCATCTGTTGGCCGTCTTGCAGGAATAGTCTTCTGACAAAGGACAAACTAATCTCTTGCGGAATTACTTAGGACCCTGAGTGTTTGCTTTGATTCAACTGTGTGGAAAATATGAATAACTTGTTGTTTTATTGCTCCTCCCAACATGTTTGGCAAGATATCACTAAAATTGGGGAATTACTCATGACCTTGAGTGTTTGCTTTGTTAAAACTGTGTGGAAAGTTTGAATGACATGTTGTTTTATTGCTCCTTCTCCCAACATGTTTGGCATGTTATCACTAAAAAATATGATCTCATCTACCCTAGCTCTTGTTGGGATCACATGGTTGAGTGACTATCTTCCATAACTGAAAGAAATTATTTTACTTTTTTGCTTTTGAAACTAGCTTTCAACACATTTATGTACAATATATGGAGTGAAAGAAATTTAGAACTTTTAAGAGAAGTATAGGAATAAGAACACTTTGGTTAAACTATTATGAATGCCATTAGAGACAAGCTATGGAATCAGAAGTACATTCATGAGTCAGCAAGTAACAAACATCTTATTTCCCAGTTGGACCTCCCTCCTCAGTTGTTGAATTAATATATGTAAATAATATTCAACAAAACTCAATAACAATTGGTGCAAAATAGTTATGGACACGTGGCGTACTGTGATATGTTCATACCCAACTTTATATATAGATATATATAGACATAAATAAATAACAATTAACAAGAATATTTTTTATGTGGAGGATCCTTATTCAAAGGCAACCACATAACATATTTATGAGAGTAATTAAATAATTTAAGACACAACTTAAAATTGAGAAGTCAAGACTTATTAAATTCACAACAATTTTAAAACTTTAAATTGGAAAACTTACTTTGAAGCAAGGCTTCACAAAATTCTACTTCGAAGGTACAAAATTGAAGTTATAAAAATGAAAATATTTTTAACTGTTAACTAGTGCTCCTGCTCACTAATTAAAATTAAAAAAAGTAATTATAAAATGAGAAAAAAGAGGAGAAGAGAGCTTTGTCTTGAAAATAAGTTTTCTTTAAAGTTGAGTTATGAGTGAAAAGCTAGTTATTAAATACAAATGGGAGAGCATGTTCTATTTATAGGCTAAGAAAGTAGAGTTCATTGGGTCCCATCACTACTTTCACTACTCTATCTTACTAAAGTAAAAGACATCTTACATTTCAACTTTTGGCTTTTTCATGAGTAAAAGAAACTAATCATCTACTCGTTAGACAGTTTGCGTCTTATCTCTTAACTTAAACAAAAGAAACAAATACAAAGAATCTTGATAATTACTATCTTAATGATTGTATCTTGATAATTGCTTCAAATAGGATCATTGTTATCTTGATAAATGTCTCTTACTTTTACTGTTGATCTTTTGGCAATTGATGCATTGTAGAATTGTTGATAATCTATGCACAAGGGAATTCATAATGATGGACTTGCTTGCTTCACTGATGATAGAGAATGTTCATCATCCTTTTGGGTCATAAGACCATTTAGGTAGGGTACGAACCTTTTGGGTAGATTGAGTCTTCAATTGTTGAAGAGCAACATTTTGGAAGATTCAGTTTCCTGTGTATCGAGTTTTATTATTTTAGGGGTGCGCAGAATTTTTAAGAACCAATTGAATGGAACGGACCCGAATCGAACCAAATCTATTTAGTCGGTACTTTTAGTATAGTAATTGTAATCGGTTCGATTAATTTAAATAACTGAATTTTCAGTTTAGTTATATTTTATAATAAATATATAATCGGTTCGAACCGATTACAACTATTTTTAATACATACATGTGTGTGTGTGTGTGTGTGTGTATATAATATTGATTAGACATAAATTATTAAAAATTTAAACCAAAGCCTAGGATTTATTGCGGCTATCTCCTCTCTCCCCTCTCACGACAACCTTCTTCCCTAGCCTTCTTCCCAAGAGTAAGACCACCATTATTAATCGTCCCCAACTCTGTCTCCATCGTCTCCCTCATCTCCTCATCTCCCCTCTTCTCCCTCGTCTGCCTTTGGTTCTCTGTCTCCCTCGTCTCAGACTTCTCTGCATCTCTGTCTCTCTTGTCTCAGATCTGGTTCTTGAAGCTTCTATACCATGTCTCAGTAGTCCGTTGAAGAACTCTCTCTGCCTCTCTTTTAGCTCGAGCTCGAGCTCGTCCCTCTCTCTGTCTCTTTGAAGGTAATTTAAGATTTCAAAAGTGAAAATTGATTTAGGATAATTGATTTGGTCTTGTTGATTTAGAACGTAAAATAAGAAAAATATACAGAAATGGTTCAAATCTTGTTGATTTTTTTGTAATTTATCTCTCTCGTTCTTTACCCTAAATTGATTTAGGGTAGTTTGTCTCTCTGGTTCGAGCCTTGTTGATTTTTTGGTGAGATCTTTGCATATTTTTCATTTTCAAATGAAGAAATTGGAATGAGTGAGCACTCCATCCCCAATAATCATACTGTATGGAGCAGTGGATACTATGTTGTGTTGAGTGTTGATATTTTCAATTTAATTATTTTTTTTCTATTTTTTGGATCAGTTTTTTATTTTAGTTTGGATTTTTTTTGCCAAAAAGAAGGGGTGAAAACACCCCAACCAAAAAGCCCTTTCACTAAATAAGAGATGAAGACAATATAAATTCAAGGGGCATACCCAGTGCCACAAGAAGGCAAAATGCAAGACTGAAAAAGGAAATTAGTAGTGCACTGGGACATTCCAGCTAGGCCGACACCTCACTAGCACCCTGATCACCTAACATGGACCAGCCAAAATCAGAAAGAGATCTGGAAGGAACACCACAGACAGAGCCTCAACCAGAAATCAGACGAAAAGCCCCATGGCTAGCCTCGTTAAAACCTTAGCTAGAAAAAATCCATGTGGGGAAAATCCAGAAAAAGAAAAAGAGTACTAGCCAATAACAAGATTAGGAAAAAATGAAACTAAAAATAGAATGGAAATTATCCTTAGAAACCATTAAAACAATATCATCTGTAGACGTAATACCCAATCTGGCGTAATCGTGAGCAGGCCGGTTGACCTCCCTGGAACAATGACCAAACATCACACTACTAAACCCTTTAGTGAGGTGTAGAATATCGGAAACAATAGGTGCAATATCACGAGAAGTTTGATTCTTGTTGTGGATATCATCAATTAAACACGAAGAATCAAAAAAGATTTTAATACCAACCTTACCCAGAAATTGAGATCAATCAATTGTCCAACGGTGAGCCAAAGCTTCTACAGTAAGGGTATTTGAAACTGATTCTTTGTTGCACATACCAGCTGTAGAGAGCTTACCTCCCGAATCCGAAAGACACCAACAAAACCCAGCCCTACAACTATATTCATTCCATGACGCATCAGTATACAAATACCAAGCACTTGTAAAACTCGGATGCCGAGAATGACTACCAACTTGAATCACAACAGAATCATCCGCCATAGCCGATTCTCAAAGTGTCTCGATGTCATACCAACAACTTCCATCGAGTAAAAAATAGTACCTTTAAAACACGAGTTGTTTCTGCATTTCCAAATACGCCACAACCTAAAAACCAACCACTCTAACAAATTGTCATGGTCATTTGAATGTCAAATCGTATCCCTAATTAAATTCCAATAATCCACAAAGGATTATCCCGACAACTTATTCAAATCCAGATTGAGAGAGGAAATGAACAAGAATCTAGAAGCAAAATGACACTTGAAGAAGCTATGGGTAATATTTTCCTCTTCCTTACCACAAGTAATGAAATTACTATCAATATTCTTACCACGCCTGACAAGATTAGATTTACACGTCAAAAAGTTATTCAGGCATCTCCAAATGAAGTCTCTAATTTTATAAGGAACTTTAAGTCACCAAATGTCCTTCCACATCTGTTTATGAGCCGATTTCAAACTAGACACACCCTTACCTTTCTTATTGCCGCAACCATTATTCTAGAGGAAGCAAGCAACTTGATACCCAGTTGTAAACGTATAATTACCAGACGAAGAGTGATGACAGATAAGAATGTCGTCAAGTCCATAATTACTAATAAGAATCTGAAGATGATCATGGTATCTTCAGGCCTAAAAATACTGTCCACCAGATTCACTTTTCATCTATGCGACGCCAGATCAATGAGATCACAAACTCTGTTAATACCTGAAATTTTAAGAGATATCACTTTGAACTTATACAGACGATGGATCCAAGCGTCAACCATATATCAATATTCCTACCATTATCCACATTCCATCTAAGACAATTTTTCAGGATATTTTTACCTTCACAAAGACTTATCCAACCCCATGAAGGCCTTCTTCCCGCGGAAGCATTAATAAAGTCTGAGTTCTAAAGTATTAACTTTTAAGAAATCTAGCCACCAAGGAATCAGGATTAGAAATAATTCTCCAGCCTTGCTTAGCCAACAAAGCCAGGTTAAAAGCAGATAAATCTTGAAAACCAAGACCACCATCCATTTTGCTCTTAGTGATCTTATCCCATGAACCCCAGTGAATCCCACACTTACAAGGAGAGGAATTTCACCAGTAATTAGCAATAAAGGCACAAATTTTAAAGCAAGACATAATATAGTTCAGAATAGCCATCGCCACAGATTTAATAAGAATTTCTCTACCAGCAAGTGGAAGCAGCTTCTCAGACCAACCATAGACCTTGATGCTCCTGAAGACTTGTGTTTTAGAGACACCAAAGTCCATGTTCACCCCAAAATATTTTTCCAACAAACTGGATCTTCTCATACTTGCCAAATCTGTTAGCTCATTCTGTTTAGCAACATAAATATTATTGCTAAACACCACGAGACTTTTCTACTTATTAACCTCTTGACCAGAAGCTTCCCCGTGTTTATTAAGGATATATAGTAAAACAACGATCTCAACGTCAGAAGCTTTACAAAAAAATAGGGAATCATCTGCATAGAAAAAAGGTGAGACACCGCATGATCACCAGAAACTACTAAAAAACTAGTAATTAAACCATGATCAACAACATTATTAATCATATTAGAAAGAGCCTCATCGCACATAATGATTAGAAAAGGGGAAAGTAGGTCTCCTTGTCTCAATCCATGGCTCAGTTTGAACTGATTGCTAAGATTGCCATTAAGAGAGATATTATAGGTGACTGAAGAGATACAAACTGATATCTAGTTAATCCAGGATTCAGAAAAGCTGAATTTCTGCATGATGGCTAATAAAAATTTTCACTTAACTCTGTCATACGCCTTGGACATATCGATCTTGATAGCCATACCTTCTTTCTTTCCTTTTTTTAGTCCTGAGAGTGAAGAATTTCATGTGCGATGATCACATTATCAATGATCTGTCGAGCAGGAATGAACACACTTTGCCCTACACCTATAATCTTGCTGATAACTTTTCTAAGACGGTTAGTCAGAATCTTAGAAATAATTTTATAAGTAATATTACAAAGACTAATATGGTGCAACTGAAACATAGATCTAGGGCAATCAACTTTAGGAATAAGAACAATATGCATATGATTAATACCAGAAGGCATATGACAAGAATTAAAAAATTGCCGAACCATTTCAATAATATCTGAACGGATCATATTCCAATTTTGATGATAGAAAGCCACCGTATAATCATCCAGACCCAAAGATTTAGAAGGGTGCATATATCAAACAGCAGCCACGAGACCTCATCGTCAAGCAACAACCTGTCCTCATCATTAAGACAACATTCAATGTTATCAGTAATATGTGAGATCATGTTATCACCCAGGTTAGAAGAATGGAAAAGGTCTTGGAAATCAGAGAGAGCAATGTTCTAAATAGAGTTCAAATCAGTATGCCAATTGCCATTAGTATTCTCAAGACCAAAAATACGAGCTTGAACCTTCTAGTATTTTTCCTCATGAATAATTGCCTCCTGATACTAAGCTTCAAGTCTTCTAATATCGGAAAAGTCAGTATGCTGATGAGAAATTTATGTTCTGTAATTTCACCATAGTCTCTTTCATAAGTCTATTATTGTTGGTCGAGGAATTTTTCTTCCTCTAATGGATCAAATGATTTCTAGTATTTCTGAGTTTATCTGCTAAATTTCCCCTAACCTGATCATCGTCGTCCCCCAACCATCCACACAAAATAACATTTTTACAGTTGTTAAGATTAAACCACCTCTTATAATATCTGAATACCTTATTATACTTCCTATTCTCTTCAGTGGTATCAAGAAAAATAGGCAAATGATCAGAGCTTAAAACAGTCAGGTGATAAAGTCTAGCCATCTGATACACCTGCAGCCACTTCGGATGAGCAAAACTTCTATCAAGTCTTTCTTTAATCAGTGTAGGGTAATCACGCTTATTTAGCTAGTAAATGGAGGACCCACAAAACAAATATCAACCAAATTACACACATCAGTAAAGTCAGGAAGGATTTTCAGCGTACACGAGTCTTTATCAATACCACCAAACTTCTCACAAGCATTTATAAGATCATTAAAGTCACCCATCACAATGCACATCTCATTACACGCCTTTATCCGACCTTTAAGGGAGTCAACTTGTTGACTGTGAATCTCAACGACGTGACTCAAATAAATGATAAAAAGACGCCACACTTTACCCTTAACCACATCAGTATACGAGCTTCAGTGAAAAAATTCTCATATTTCAACAATTGAACAGAATCATCATTCATCCAAACAAAGGCTAAACCCTATCTAGTACCCACAGGGTCCACAATAAGCGAACACGATGCATTAATAGAATATTTAATATTCTCCACCACTCTTGATTTATTTTTTATTTCAAGCAAAAAAATAAAATCAGGGGAATGAGTTCTCACTAACCCTCACAATGTTTAACAATCAGGGGTTCCCCACACCCTGACAATTCCACCCAGGACCCTCATTGATTACCATGGGGCCAGTTCATGCTAGCTTCCTCCACCCTATCAAGACAAGTCTTCTGAATATTAGCATCATCCTTCTATTTCTTGCTTCAAGATTATATCATAATCTTCAGACATGCTGCCAATGCCCTCCATTTTATGTTTGGCTTCATGCAAACACCCAAGAGAACTTTCCCCATGCAGCGTACTTCTCGAACCAATTTTAAATTTTGGAGTCCTTCTATCACGACCACCACCCGCGCTATCCTGCGGGGCTTGCGACGTTCTTTACCTTTCCTGGGCCAAGGTTAAATGGGTCACTTAAAGACTTGAACCGACAAAGAACCAGAACTAATCGGATTGTCACCAAAATTAGCCACACCTCCAACATCAACATTAACCAACCTCATGGCCTAAGACACCACAATAATAGTAATTTAGGAAGTTGTTCGTACTTGAACCAAATCCAAATCTTTTCACCATTATGCCGAATGAAAACTCCTCTAACCAAATGATGATGAATATTACTTTCAACTTTGATATAGATGAATTTCCTTTGCTCAAAACCATTAAACATCAATTACGTCCCCTAACCGTTGTCCTATGGTTCTGCTGACTTTTTCACCTCTACATTCTATCGGTAATCCATGAAGTTGGATCCAGAAAGCACACATAGTAATTTTTGAATTTGATAACTTCATTCCCATCCTCCACAAAAGAAAAAGAACAAGTTGATCATCAAATACCCAAGGGCCATTCTCCATAACAAATGACATATTATTCTATTCTTGAAAAATAATTTGGAATATATTATTCTCAATCTCCCAAAAAACGCACACCCTCTGCCAAGTTCCAAGCTTTCATTAACGCTTCACAAAATCCCAACTTGTTAATCCTCTTTTACGATAGGATCTTAGCCATAATGCTCAATCGGCATGATTCAATTTCTTTATAATTTGTACTTTCCAAAATCTCAATCTCCTCTTCCTCAACTTTGGTTAGGGCTAACTTATTAGCCATCTATTCCACTGCATCATTCATATTATGAAGAACACTCTCCTCACCATCTCTCATGTTGCAAGACATAAAGAGAGAAACAAGAACGAAAAAGGAAAGAACAAAAGAAATGCAAAGGCATAAGATGAAAAAGAAAAAAAGAAGAAGCAACTCTCTAAGGTGAAACCCTAGAGAGAAAATGCCCTTAAGTCAAGAGGAAACCTCTTATTTTAGCATGGATTTAGACTTTATATTTTCCCTTGGAAGAAGTGGGCTTTAACACTTTAGAAGAGTCGGACTGGGTTTGATTCATTTTTTGGGTTTTTCTTTTAGGCTCATTATTGTTACTAGATGCAATAATTTTTTGGGTATTCAATTTGTCCACCCACTTGATGAAATAAAAAGTTTTGAAAATAAATTGAAATCTTGTTGAAAATAAATTGAAATTTCATTGAAAATAAATTGGTAATAATTATAAAATGGGACTGTGAATGGACCACAATCTTAGGAACCAATTTAGAAAACCATATTTGAAGTTTTTTAATCAAAATTTTAAAACCATGAATGGGAAAATCAGCTTTTGATGAAGGAAGATTGTATGCCATACATCAATATAGTTAAAATAATTGTTTTGTCTTTTATTTAAAAGACTATTGAAATATGAAGGATGGGTGTTATAGGTGTTTTCTAACAACCAGTAAAACATCGACACGTGTCATACTACACTAAGAAGGTCACTCTAGTCCATAGCCCGACCACCAAGAGGAGGAGGCTGACCTTGCCTGGTTGGTCTTGAAGATGCCCGAGATGCACCAACCTTAGCACATGAAGGACGACAAGAGTAAAGCCTCTGAAAGGAGCTCGAATAACCCCTAGCACTAGTATCATCATTATCTGCCAAGAGTAACATCTCAGATGACGCTTTCCTATAGGCCCAAACGCCCAACAGGTCCAATCGTCGTGGCAGAATGTTAGAATAGCTCCCTATGTCCAGTCACTGTCAATTCATGTCAACATATAATGCCCATTGCTTTATGTCAAAGATCGCCTCCCTCCTATCTAACCAACAACAAACCTCGTGTCCTAGGAAGCTTCCCGAGCACGCTCCTAAGGCTTCCTCGACACTCCTCAACCAGCAAGGCTTGAGGTACAAATACCCTCATCTACTCGAGGGAAAGGTATGTCATTTCTACCCTGAGAAAACTATGTCAAAATAATGCCAGAATACTAATTAAAGCATCAGTGGCCCTTAGCGAGGAAAAAACCGCTGGTTCTCTTCGTCTAGAGGGTTATTCGTATGTGTTTTACATATTCCTAAACTGGGAGAGTTTAGGTGAAAGAAGGAGATTGCATAAAGCTTCACTGTTGAAATTTTCGGTACAAACAATTGGCGTCATCTGTGGGAACGGTGATAAAATCTTTCCTATTTAAGGCACTAGAAATCCCTTCTCTTCCATAAGAAGGGGATGATTTTGGCATCCTATGCCAACAAAGTCAAGGACGGGAGGGAGGATTCACCCTTTTCCCCAGCGAGAGAAGGACCTTCTACCATCATAATGATTACACGACAAATGTGGAAGGATACGTTTTCCATAATTCCTCCCCCACGACTTAAAGGCTCATCGTCGTAGTCGTCATGCACTTGTAGAATCTTGGGGATAACTATCCGGAAGAGTGTGGGATGATGCTTTGATTTAGAGAAACTGCCACCTCTTGAGGAAACCGAGACCAAAGAAAAACCAGGCCTTGGATGGCCAAGCTCCCCGTTTAAGGTGGAGGTTCTGGTTGGGGTGATCCCAGGAAGACAAAGGGAGGGGCGGTACACTGAGAAGGGTTTGAAAGGGTGCACCCTACAAAACAACCTCGGATGTGCTTACGACCATTCATCATGTTGCCAGATGAAGGAAGAGAACAAGGATGTTGAAGAACGAACGAAGGCATGGACCCCCTAAAGAACTTTTTGGGGGTTGTATGTGAGTAGCTGTGGAAGATGGAGGAAAGTATCGGTGGGTCACCCTCCGTCCAACTTCTTGGTGCCCCTTTTTGGCAACCAACAGTTTTGCAATGCTCCTACGTAAACCAAAGGCCACACAACACGGATATACCGGTTTGGGACCATTCTTAGTTGGAATACACAGCCTCGCATCAATCCTCCACAACATGCATTTTCTAGCTCTCACGCTCTGTATCAGTACGTTGGCTTGGTTCAACAAGATCAAGCTTTTACTGAGGCATACGAGCATGTTCCTCCCAAGATCCCGCGTGAAGTGGACGAACTCACATGAGTAAAGTAGCCTGTAGCTGGCGCACTACTTGAGGACTAACCTCTAGGAGGAACTTGAAGGCCCATAGTGGTCAACCATTCTCCTGCCAGAGCATTCGGGAAAGATGGTTTAGGACAAATTGACATCTGCCCATGAGCAGAATATAGAGCTCAAGGTATCCCACCACTAAGGGAAAGATGAGGCTCAGAAAGAAGGATGCCCCAACAAAAGATGATGAGCGGCAACCAAAGAAATATGAAGCCTGATCATCTTCAGTTCTCCACCTCAATCTTCTTTCCCCACCATTGAGAGCTAAGGAAGCGGTCTCTTTTTTGAACGGCTAATGCTATGGTGTAATAAAAAATAATGATCGTGTACTTACAAAACATTTATCAAATAAAAGGAAAAATTTGACTCTTCTATAATGTGCGACGAATGACTAAAAAGTGATGATTGTTGTGACAATCTAGCCCACTGGTCAGGATTAAAAAGTGATGATTGGCATGACGATCTAGTTTACCAGTCAGGATGTAAAAGGGATGACTGGTGCGACAATCTAGCTCCGAAGTCGAGATTAAAAAGTGATATCTGCTGAGCATCCTAGCTCGCTAGAAGGGATTAAGTGTCTAGCTCGAACAAGCATGCCTGACTAGACATCAAGTTAAAAAGTAATGTCTGTCGAGCACCTTAGCTCACCAGACGGGATCAAAGGTCTAGCCAGAGTAGAAACACATGGCTAGACATCAAGGTAAAAAGTGATGTATGCCGAACATCCTAACTCGCCAGGCGGGATCAAAGGTCTAGCTAGAGCCTCGTTAGACCTTAAGTTAAAAATTTATGTCTGCCAAGCACTACAGCTCTCCAAACGGGACTAAGGGTCTAGCCAGAGCAGGCACGCCTGGCTAGACATCAAGGTAAGAAATATCTCCCTAGCACTTTATCTCGCCGGACGGAACAAGGGTTTATCCAAAGAAAGAATGCTTATATAGGCATAAAAGGAGTGGTATTTTGACCAAGTGCCCAAGGAAAAGAATTGGGCATGCTTTCTAAATCGTCAGACTAGGAGAAAACTCAACTAAGAAAATGTATGCTTGACTAAATGACATAAGGTAGACTCCCAATTTCAGGTAGGTCCGCCTAACCAGACCTCCCGAATGGGAGCACTCAAGCTTAGGTTAAGAGCAATCCCCGACCTCCTTCAGAAGCAGCAACCCAAAAGGAAGGATCAAGTCCATCTTGGGGCCCACTCGAGCTTGAGATAAGAGCGACCCCGCAGCTCAGGCCAGCATGAGTTAATACTTAGAACATTCACGATTCAAAGCAACAAAGAAACATGAATGAAAGGAGGATTAAGGTCTCGTCTGGACCAAAACAAAGCTCAACGGAAGTGAGTAAAACTTTGTCTACTCGAGGAATGTTTATCAGTTAAACACAACTCGTGCAACATAAAATGTTACAACAAAGGTAATAAACAAGAGCAAGGCTGAAAGGAGTTAAAGATTACGAAAGTTCATTCTCATTAATAAGGAGAAAAGATTACAAATACAAGCAAATGAAAACTTACAAAGATATCCTCCTAAGGTAGATGGCTAACCCCCTCCTTAGACTAACTTAAAAATAAAAGGCCCAAAGTCGACGCCAGTTGTCACCAGGTTTCCATAACTTTCTTGAACTCTTATCAATGGCAAGAAAAGCATCGCAAACGGAACGTCGGCAACTTTAAGGCACAACATTTAAAAGACGATAAAAAAGGGAAACGAGGACCATGGAAAGGAAAATCATGAGGATCTCATGAGGAAGCCCCTCAATGGAAGAGGCCCTAGAAGGGGGATGATCACTGTTCTCCCAAGGAAGAAAGAAGAAATGAGGGAAAGAATGAAAGTTTCGATTCTGTAAGGAAGGCGCATATGAAGGAAATGCGAAGGAAAAATGCCAATTTTTAAGCCTAAAATAAGGAAACCGCTCATTTAATGGGCATTGAAGAGGGCCATGATGGCAACCATTGAGGCTATCATATGCCCTAGTAAGCAGCCGTTTCACGGATCAATAAGAAAAATTTCAGAAGACCAAACATCGTTTAAATGATGCGTCAAGAATGAAGTGATACATCGAGGAGACGGGCTTCTTTACCCTCACCCACGCGCCATTAATGCCTCCATTCCCAAGGAGATTAATGGCCTGGGCCAACCACAATTGGTGTAATGTCTAGGTGCGTATGGCGGTACACGGAGAGCACCTTTCTAGTTGGCTGACAAAGAAAGAAAAAAGGTTGAGTAATCTTTTTCCCGCTTTCACCTTTGATTGCGAAGGGATTTGAGACCGGTTTTCAATTCGCTTCTCTCTCTCCGATGAGGTTTGAAGTAAGGTGGGAAGGCCTTCGCGATTCGCATCTTCCTGTCCAGCAAAGAAAGTGAAGGGGAACGGCCATCAAGTTGGAGGACGCTGCAGAACCGCATGATTGATCCATCTACGCCATTCCCTACCCTAATTGAAGCAAGTTAGAAAGCCTTCAGAGCCTCAGTCCCTACCATTATGTTGAATAAAATGAAAGTTGACTAGCAATCGCTCATTTTTCTTATTAGCATGGGATTGGATCTTAATAATGAAAGACAAAACATCTATTAGAAGATAGGCAATCCCCAGGGAATTCCTATCGATTTCTGATGGATAACAATCCATCTTTCTCGCTTTTTCTCTTTTTCCCAATCAATCGTAGAAGAAGTGAAATGACGAGTGCAAGAGTCACGACAAAAATGAACAGGGGTAGCTCAGACGAGAAGCTCAGATAAAGAAGTTTTCAGACCTGGGTGAGTAAAGCCGCCCAAGTCCTCAAATGGGGGCAACTGTTATATGTGTTTTCTATCACCGTGTCATACTGTGTTGAGAATGTCACTCTAAGAGAGGGTTCCAAATCCCGACCACCCAGAACGAGGAGGCCGACCTTTCCTGGTCAGTCTCGAAGAGGCCCGGGATGCACCGATCTTAGCACATGAAGGACGATAAGAGTAAAGCCCCCGAAAGGAGCTTAGATAACCCCAAGCACAAGTATCATCATTATCTGCCAAGAGTAACATCCGAGGTGGCACTTTCATAGAGGCCTAAATGCCTAACAAGTCCAATCGCCCGGTAGAATGCCAGAATAGCCCCCCGCGTCTTTTCACTTCGAAGGCATATCAAAATTCAATGCACATCACTTTATGTCAAATGTCACCTCCCTCCTATTTAATCAAGGATAGACCTCGTGTTCCTGGAAGCTTTCCTAGCACCCTCCCAAGGCTTCCTCGACACGCCACCACCAATAAGGCATGAGGTATAAATACCCCGTCTACTCGAGGGAAAGGTATAGCATTTCTCTCCTAAGGAAATTAGGTCAAAATAATGCCAGGATACTAACTAAGGCATCAGAGGCCCTTAGGCAAGGAAACCACCCCCCGATTCTCTTCGTCTTGAGGGATCTTTATCTATGTTTTACAAATTCCTAGACTGGGAGAGTTTACGTGAAAGAAGGAGAGTGCATGAAGCTTCATTGCTAGAATATTTCCGCACAGACAATGCGCTTTCTAATCCTCCATGGTCTTTCGTTTAATATTTTAATTACGTAGAAATGATGATAGAGTATCTTTCGTTTAATATTTTAATTAGGTTGAAATTCAAAGATTTAGTTCCTAACCGGATATCCATATAGAAACTGAGATTCTTGTCCTTGTGACCTAGGATACATTAGAAGTCTGGAATGAAATGCGCTTTAGCTATTCGAACTGTGTCTTTTAAATAGGCAAATGGAAGTCTATAATTTTTTTGAATATACGAGGAAGATTTTTTATATTTGGTTATTGGTTGTTTGAGAGATTGGGTCTTAAAAGGTTGAGAAATAGAAAAGAGTGAAATTGGTTGACCAGAGTTGATTAATAGTTGGGTCTGAAAGACCCAATGATTATCATTTGGGCTTAGTTGGGATTGAGGACCAATTTTGGGCCTTGAGGACCAATTTTGGAGTGGACGACTCCCCTTCAACTCGAGCCTTGAGGACGCTTTAGGCTTATACCTCATCTTTTCTCCCTACAAGAATTTACGAGTAAGAAAGTTAGGTATCGAATTATTAAGTCTTTGAATGAATTCAATCTCAAAATCAAAGATGTTGAGAATAGACTGCCATTAGTAAATACTTGTTTGGAAGTAATATTTTAAAATCTTTTTCCAAAACATGTTTTGCAGATTTACAATCAATTTTTAAGAGATTTTTTTATTTAACAAGTCATCTCGGAATATTTGAATAGATAACATAACAACCAAGCTAGATTCCTTTTTAATAATACTATAATTAATCTATGGTTGAGACTATGTACCAGAGGTAATTTGACAATTTATTTAGATGATTCTTGGGTGATTATTTGTACATGATATCCCCAAAAATAGGTACAGAGGTATTATTTTGGACAATTTGAAGGAATTAACAGTAAGAATGCCAAGACATGGAAGAGCCTTAACATGGATTTTAATCATTTTTATTAAATTAGTAAGGACATTGTAATTATTTTTAATAGATTTAATTCTTTTATTATTTTTGAGTTTGAATCCTTTAATTTTTTTTTTAATTCTTGATATTTTCATTTCTGTAATTTCTTTTTCTTTTCTTTTAAGTTTCTTGAATTTTTCAAGGGTTTGAGAAAGGCTTACTCTATGAGTTTTAGACTTTTCTTTCGTTTGATTTTTTATTCTTTATAAGTATTCTTGTTTAATACTGGATTATCAATTTTACTTACTAAATCTAGTAAAAGATTTTCTTGTTTCTCATGTCTTGTTAAAACATTTATAGATTTTTTACAACAACTATCTTTGTACCTCATAGAGATATTAAGAGACTCATTGTCAGAACATGAAGCTTTAAAGTCATTGAAAACTATAGATTCAAATTCTTCAAAATCTTTTTTACTAGTTTCATAGTAATCTTTAGACTCTATAATTCTAAACAAATCTTGTTTTTCTTCATCAGAAATCGTTAATTGGTTTATTCTATTTTCAACTTGACATGTATCAGAAAAGTTCATATTGGCCGCATTTAAAACATTTCATTTACTTTTATCAAAAAATTACTTCTTGTGTTTTCTTTTAGGATATTTTTTGTCCTTTGAGTGTTGTTGGTCAAAGTTTTTATTTATTTGTTTGTGAATTTTTTCCCAATAGGGCTCGTAAGTTCTTCTACCATTAAAGCCTAAGTGAGTAGACTTCTTATGTTTCCATGATGGTTCTATAGCGGGCAAGCCATATTGTTCATAGAAATTTTCTAATTCATATTCGACAGTCTTCTTTTCTTTTTGAATTTGATTATTGATTTTCATATAAATACACATTTTCAAACATTCATTTGTATTGTTGTGATGATTGTACCATAAATGAGACTATTATAGTCTATGTTTCCTAGGTTATCACTAAGACTTGTCCTAATTTTGTGAGCAAACAAATTAGGTAAGCCATTTATAATTTTTTCTATTCAAAAGGGTTTATTAATATCATCCATTGTTATTACTCTGGACAAGAAAATGTTCTTGTACTAGTCAAAATCACTTAAGGTTGGACACCTAAGATTTGTTAATTGATCATAGATTCATGAAGTAATATTACTTGGCTTACCGTTGAAGTGTTCAATTATTATGTAAAAAGTGTATTAAGTGCATTGGACATTTGTTCTTGGTCTTCTCCAAGAATTGGGGTCCTTGTGCATCAATCTTTATTGTTGTTTTAATAACATTCTTGGATTCTTTGCTGAGATTCTTTTCCTACAGGAAATGAATCATTCCTATAAATCTTATGACTAGGAGGTCTATGACCTCAGTACGTGTCAAATTTATGGCTGGTGATATAACTATCAGTTACGATGGCCATAAGCTATAATTTGTTGAGAACTTTCTGTTCTAGAAGGCTATCAATATTTCATTCATACATTTTATCGGAAGAGACTAAAAAATGATTAACTAAAGAAGACTAAGAAATTTGAATATCCTGAGGAACAAGCTTTTTTGTCAGTTTCTTTCCAACTTATAAACTTCTAGATTTTTTAAGGTTTCTTCTAAATGATTGATGATAGAGGATTCATAAGCAGAATCAGACTTATGACTATCAGAGTCAGGATTGTGATCATGTTAATCACTATGGAAGTAGATGACTCAACAAACTTACTTTTCAATTCTTGAAGTATTTGTTCAATCTTTTTGTTGAGAGGGACAACTTTTAAAGCAATTTTATTAGAAACATTTATTAGAAGAATTTTAGGTTTACCTAAGGCTTAGGAATTATCTGCCTTAGAGATAGGGAGATCATCAATATTTATCTCTATTTTATATTAATGTTTACCTATTATTATTAAACTTTGATTTGTGTAATTAAGTTGTTCAAGAACCTTCTTATTAGGGTCGTTCTCATTAGAAATTTTAAAAAGAGAGGTAGTAACTAATGAATTTTTATGATTAATAACATTCAGGTGGAAGATGACTAGTAGTTACCAAACTTGCATCTCTTATAACCCATTTTGTCTTAGAAATGACTAATTATATAGTGCTAAATTCTTTCATAATCGTTTTCCATTCAGAAAAAAAATTATTTGCTCCATATTATAGGTTGCCCTATACTTATTACTTACGTTAAGGGTGGGTAGGTCATTCATATGTTGTGTTAATCTTTTCCAATTAGGCGTGTATTCATGCTTTAGTGTGCCTATTGTTAAGACTAAGAGTTGAGGATTAAATAATGTTAGTGTGTGTGCGTATTTTTAAATAATATTTTAATTTAAAAATTCTTAAAGAAAAATGCATATTTTGAGGGAGAGCAATAATACTTTTTATACTTTGAAAGAGAAATATAGTTGAACATAAATGAAAGTTTTATTATTTAAAAAAAAGTTTTACAAAATGTGATTTTGAATAAAATCCCAATTTTTTAAAGCATAGTGAGCATCATATCACATATCATTAGGGCCGAGATCCATGCGTATTTTAAGGGGAGAAATAATTTGTTTTTATTAAAAAAGTGTAATCTTAAAACTTTTATAATGTGAGAATGCTATTAGTTTTTTATGATAATAAAGGGGGAGAGAGTTGTTGATTGCAATGCTTTTATGGACTTTTTATTTTATTTCCAATCAATGTTTTGTCATCATAGAAAAATAGGAGATTGTTGACTCTAGATCTCACAGAAACTATTTTGATGATAACAAAATATTTTATATGTACTAACATTTATAATCAAGTTGTACGAAAATACAAATATTGATGTACACATGAAATATGCTGATGAAGTATATTGAGACATCAAACAACTATTCATAAGGTCTCGGTCTCGGTTTGAAAAATACTCCTAGAATAGTTAAAGCATATTGGAATATATTGGTAAAAGTGTTTGTAGTAAAAGATTGGAGAAAATAAAGTCAAGTGATGAAAATAGATAGAAGAGTTCTAACATGGTTTTAGAAAACCCCATAAAATAATTTTTACAGGATTTCAGAAATGTTATAAAAAGTTAGAGGAAAACTATAGTTATTCTGCCACGAGTGATTGTCCGCCCATCATCAGCGATCGTTCACTCCTTGTTGTACTTTCTAAACGGCTATATTTTTTAATCCTTAATGGACCAGCGGTCGACAGCCAAGCCAGTGGTCATTCGTTCCCTATTGTAAGGCTCCCAACGATTATATTTTTTGACACCTATAAATAGAGGGTCCTTTGGAGCTTTGAAGACACAATAATTGAGCATAAAATTTATATAGTTTGTGAGAGGAAATCTTCATGATATTGTGAGAGAAAATTTGTATATCTACTCTTTGAGAGAGTTGTTATTGTAAGCTCTTAATTTATAAAACAGAAGTGTGAGGCGTGATTGTAGCCCGTGCAAGCAATCTGTGAGAGGCATGATTGGTGCCTGCCAAATCAATTGATCGTAAATGTTTGATCTTTACTCGTGAATAAGATCGTGATTTGAGTGAAAACTTCGAGGAGCCTTGGAGCGTGGACGTAGGCAATGTGTGCCGAACCATGTAAAATTATTGATTTCGATTCTTCTTCCCTTATCCTCTTTATATTATTGCATGATTATTTAATCTCTTTATATATACTTTCTTGCATTGTTCACTATAATTATTCTTGGAGATTGATCAGTCAATCAATGATATATTATTGATTGACCTGAAAATTTTGGCTCAATTAATGGGGTGATCAATCCATTCGCCCCAATCTATTATAGGGGTATTTGAAATATCTTCGACTCATCCTAATGATCGACTAAAAATGATTCAACACCTCTATAATAGACTAAAACGAATAGATTGATCGTTCAATGAATGATATATCATTGATTGACTGAAAATTTCATGATTTTTAGCGATTTTTAAAATTCAAATTTTTATTGATATCCAGTATTAATTGACTTTCTATAATTAATCAAATTTAAAAAATTATTTTGAGCATTAATTACCTCCTCAATTTAAGCATATTTCATATTGGTAAATCAACTATATATCACTGATTTACCTGAAAATCTGTTAAATACACCATAATTAGATTGTTGTCATTTTGGTCGTTAATTATTGATAGTTATGAAAATCTGCTACTTAACTAAAACTTTTAAAAAATTGATATTTCTTAAAACATCACCACAAAAGTTGTCTATTTCTAAAAATTTTGCAATAAAATATTAGTGGCTCATTTTGGTTACCTCGACTAACAAGCATAGTTAAATGAGAAAATTAGGTTTATAAGCCATTTTTTACTATTTTAGAAAATGACCCAAAAATTTTCTATTTGCACAAATGATCAAATTTTCCTTCTTCTATTCTCCCTTCGTCTCCACCTCTTTCTTCGTCTTCGCCTTCTCCCTTCATCTTCTCTGCTTCTTTCTTCTATGCCTCTTTCTTCTTTCTTCTTCTACATCGTCTTCTCCCTTCGTCTTCTCTCCCTTCCACTCTCTCCATGCGTGGCCTGTTTTTAGTCTCATGCTCTGTTTTTTCTAGTTTAATGTGTTTTTTTTATTTTTTCTTGATTTTATGAATTTTTTATCAATTCGTTGTATGGTTTTCTAATTTTATTGTTTGATTTCTAAATTTTTGAGATTTCACCGCGAGAGAGGTGAAGAAGAGAATGAGGAGACATGTTTGTGCGTGGGAAGAGGTTGTGACTAGTGACTTTTTTCATGATGTATGATTATAACATATGATATATAAAAATATAGTATGATATATTGATGAGATATTAAAATATACTATGGTATATACATATATCATAGTATATCACAGATTGTATATAAAAATATATTATGGTATATTGATGATATATTAAAATATATTATGATATATAAATATGTACCATGACACATTTTTATATACCACAGTACACATGTACATAAAATTTTCCAGTTTTATCAAAAATAAAAAATTTATAGTTAGAAAAAATCGGTCATTCTTGTAAATTGATTTTTTTTTCATTCTCTTCCTTATTTTTCAAAAATAGACCATTTCTCTAAATGAGCCTAGTTAAATTTAGGCCCATTACCAAAATATCTAGCCCGATTGCTAATCAGTCATCACTTTCCAAATTTTCACGTCTTCACGCTGGAGACAGTCAACCCTAGTTTTTACACATCTTCTCTTTAGTGTCTTCACGTTCAGCGGTTTAGCTCTAGAATTTTTCACTTGTTCACACCCAGCTTAACTGTTGTTATGAGCATTGCAATTTGAAAGATAAAGAAGTTCAATAATTATCCTTTTTTATCAAAATCAATTGAAAGTTTAGATTTTTGTTTATCAATTTCAGCTAATAGGCTTTCTTGATTTTGCAAGTGCTAGACTACTTCAAGTCATTGAGTCTGTTCATATTGAAACAAGCTGAATTTTCTGATCATCCAAATAGAAATCTGAGTTTTGTACCCTTTAAATCTGTCCAGTAACTCATATAATTTATATAATTTCTAATGATTATAAATATAAAATTTCACGTAGTTAAGTAGCCTTGAATTAGTTACAATTTCTCCTAAGCATTTTCATTTCTTTTGTGTTGATGATTATCATTTGTGGTATAATTTTAGGATAACTCATTCTTATAATAGTGAATTATCTATTTTTGTTCTCCCAAATGAAATTTTCTGGCTCCGTCACTGTTTAAAAGAAATATGTGGTGACTACTACAGTAATGCTCTTGACTACTTGTATTTCTCTTTTACGGTAAACAATCTAAAAAATAGAATGCAAGGAAATAGAGTAAACTCTTCTTCTAAAATGTCTCTCGGGTTGATAGAGGAGCGTCTCTCTAGGTGAGAGGGCTCCTTTTGGTGCCAGGCTTTTTCTGGCATTCCTTTTCGTCATTATTTTATTTCGGTGGTGGGGCTCTTTCCCTGTACTTTATTCGGCATCCGTGCTATCTCAGCTAAGGGTTTCTTTTTGACTTATTTTATTCCGATAGTGGGGTATTTTTCCTTTGCTTTTGTGGTTTTCGAGCTGTTTCGGAGCTGAGGGTGTTGCTCAATGAGCCATGGCATTTTGACAAGGCTCTCATTTTGGTGGAAAAGCTTGACGATCATAAACAACCTTCAGAGCTGGATCATTTTTAGGTAAGTTTTTGGCTGCAAGTTCATAATCTGTCTCTATCTTTTATGGCCCCTGAGACGGGGAGGAAAATAGGAAATGCAGTGAGTCTTTTTATTAAGGTTGATGTGCATCCGGAGGGGGGTGTTGGGGGAGATATCATAGGATCCGGGTGAGGATTGACGTCCGGAAACCCATTAGAAGAGGCATGGAGATAAAGGGTAACGAGATTTCAGAAGTTTTATGGGTGAATTTTCGCTACTATTGTGTCCTCCTCTGTCACACATCTAAAGACTGTTTTGAAGAGGAGGAACCGGAAACAAAAGGGTAAATGAGGAGGAAAAACCAATACAGTTCTCTCCTCTGAGCAGGGGAAGGAGTTGGTCTGAAACAAAACAATCCAGGGAGGAAGGGAGGACAGGAGTTGTGGCTTGGGGAAATACTCTGGCAAAAATGAGGGAGAGTCAAGTCGGGTGTCTAAGGATAAATGGGGAGTTAGGGAGGTTCCCGGTGATAGAGAACCGGCTGAATGAATTATCGGGGAAGATGGGTGTCCGAGGCTCGGTGACGGCTGGTAGTGGAGGAGAGGAGGGGGGGTGCTGGCAGGGGGGACCACAAAGGGCCCGTTGGGGATTTGGTATCTAGTGGGTGTTTGATCCATGTGCCCATTTCAAAGAGCACTATCACAGGCCTTTCGCTTCAAGGCACTGTGGGGCGTGAGATAAATGAGAAGCAGCCCAGCGACACATGCTTTCTCTTCTCTGCCCAGGCCGAAGAAATGGAGCTGGACAATGTGCACATAAGTGGTGTTTCGACCAGTTTTGGGCCATGCAAGCCCAGGGGAAGAGGAAGGCCAAGAGGTAATTTTTTTGGGCCTGGCGTGCACAAAAAGAGGATTCCATCCCAGTTAAACCAGAGAAAGGAGCTCACAAGCGTAAGGCTTCTTTCTTGATCTCTTATGTCTTGAAAAAGTAAAAAAAATAGAATTTCTTTGGACCATTTGTCCACAGCAGCGGGTGCCGAGCAACGGATCCGCTGTGAGCCATGAGGGTGGTAAGTTGAAATGCTTGGGTTTTGGGGAAGTCACAGGCATTCAAAGCTTTGCACCAACTGGTGCAAAGTAAGGGTCCAACTGTTATTTTCATTTCTTAAACAAGATCGAGTTCCAATGCTATGGGTGTTTTAAAAAGGAGATTGGGTAACCAACGGGGGTCATGGTTGACAGAATTGGTCTGAGGGGTGGTTTGGCCTTACTCAGAGGGGCATATTGATGATTTTGCCTCGGCGGCAGAAGGGATTTCTTGGAGATTGACAAGTTTCTACGGCAATCCGGTGACTTCTTTAAGATCTCAATTGTGGGAGCTTCTTCGCAAACCGAGTAACAATTATTCCGGGTCGTGGCTTGTCTTAGGGGATTTTAATGAAATCTTAGAGAGCTCCGAGAAGTTTAGGGGAAACCCAAAACCAGCTTAACAGATAGAGGAGTTTAACAGGTCTGTGGAGAGTTGTGGGCTTTCAGATCTGGATTTCAGTGGGCTGAAGTTCACGTGGGTCAATAATAGATAAGGGGAAGAGTTTATCAAAGAGAGACCAGATAGAGCTTTTGCCTCAGAGCCTGGAGGAGCAGTTTTAGGGTAGCATGGGTCGAAGCTTGGGATTTTTAGCTTCATATCATAAAGCCATCCTTTCCTATATGGTGGATCAGTTGCCTAGGGCTCAAGGAGGCATGAGGAAAGGTAAATTCCATTTTGAGGCTAATTGGGCCCGGGAAGAGGACTGTGCAGTGGTGATTGGTCGGATTTAGAGAAGCTCTCCGATCAACCCAGATTAGAATCTATTACGGATAGTCTTACCCAGTGTTCTCGAGCGCTTCACCAATGGGGTAAAGAAAAATTGGGGATATATCCAAGAGACCCAGTCAGAAAAGGGAGAGGTTGGATGTCCAGGGAGGCCTCGGAGGAAGCTCAAGGGTTGCTGTCAGAAATCATCAGTCTTGAGAACAAAGAAGAGGTTTTCTGGAAACAAAGTCACGCATTGACTGGCTCAAGATGGGGGACAAAAATTCAAATTTTCTGTCATTCCAAGTCTATAGAGCGAAAGATGAGAAACACAATCAAAGGGATTTATGATGACAATGGCGTATGGCACGAGGAGCAGGATGACATTACGACTGTTATTTCTGACTATTTCAAGAAACTCTTTACGTCAACAAGGTTATCAGAGGGAGGAGCTGAACAATGTTTTGGAGAAAGTGTTGGCGCGGGTCACAAGCAATATGAACATATTCTTGGATAGACCTTTCATCGAATCAGGGGTTTTTTCTGCTCTTATGGAGATGCACCCTCTCAAAAGCCCCGGTCCAGACGGCTTCCCTGCACTTTTCTATCAGAAGTACTGGCACTTGGTCGGGAAAGATATTTCTCAGCTTTGTCTAGAGTGCCTAAATAGTCAAGGAGGTAAGAATGTCATTAGTAAAACTATTATTGCTCTTATTTCGAAAGTCTAGAAAGCTGTGTCGTGTGGATGAGTTTAGACCGATTAGTCTTTGTAATGTCACTTATAAACTGATTGTAAAAGTTATCACCAACCTGTTGAAAGTTATTCAGCCAAATGTAAGTTCTGATGCTTAAACTGCCTTTCTTAAAGATCGGCAAATTACTGATAACGTGATGGTTGCTTTCGAAACGATCCATGCTCTTAACAAAAGAAAGAAAGGGAAAGTGAGTTTCTCAACCATGAAGCTTAACATGAGCAAGGCTTATGACATAGTTAAGTGATGTTTCATTCAGGGCATGTTGGAGAAACTGGGTTTTAGCCAGCAGTTGATTGCCCTCATTGCTAGACATATCTAGGTTGTGTCCTATACTTTCTCTATCAACGGGGAGGTTGTGGGGCATATTTACCCTCAAAGGAGTTTGAGGCAGGGAGACCCCATATCCCCGTATTTGTTCATTATTATGGCTGAAGGCCCTCCATGTTCATTAGAGTAGGTTAGAGTTCAGGGTTGCTAGAGTGGCCTAGGGTTTGTAGGAATGACCCACAGATTTCTCATATTTTCTTTGCAGATGATAGCATGGTGTTTTGCAGAGCTGATAAGGATAACATGTCATTTATGAAGTCGGCCTTACTAGAGTATTCGAGAGCCTCAGATCATCTTGTCAGTTACGAAAAATCTCTAATTGTTTTCTCCTCAAACACTGCTCCTGCAACGAATAATGAGGAAACTGCTGAATTAGGGGTGTGCATAACCCCTTGTCATGGAAATTATCTTAGCTTACCCTCAGTTGTGGGCGCTAGCAATAGATATTTGTTTGATTCGGTGCTGTCGAAGGCTAAGATCTTCATGAATTCTTGGAGAGAGAGGCAATTCTCAACTGG
Organism: Datisca glomerata; assembly: GCA_003255025.1. Classification (NCBI taxonomy): domain Eukaryota; kingdom Viridiplantae; phylum Streptophyta; class Magnoliopsida; order Cucurbitales; family Datiscaceae; genus Datisca; species Datisca glomerata. Next base: position 1,059,737 of record QANY01011952.1, on the reverse strand, counting down.
TGGAAAGAAAATTTTGATCAAACCGATTATCCAGTCTATTCCCACATATTCCATGAATGTTTTCAGGCTTCCTTCTTCTTTGTGCAAGGACATAAGTGCAGCCATGGCTAAATTCAGGTGGGGGTCATCAGATCACAATCGAAAGATTCACTGGTTAGCTTGGGAAAAAGTGTGCAGACCTAAGTCTGAGGGTGGCCTGGGGTTCAGATCTTTCGAGCTCTTTAATCAAGGGCTCTTGGCTAAGCAAGTGTGGAGGTTGCTGCAGAATCTGAACTCCTGGTTTCTCTAGTGCTCAAAAGTCACTACTTTCCAGATGGGTTGATATTGGATTGCAATATCAAAGGGGGTGGTTGTTCTTTCCTTTGGTGGAGTGTGATGGGGTGGTTGTTCGTTGGAGAATTGGCAATAGGAAGTCGGTCAAAGCCTCCGAGGACCCGTGGATTCCTAAGCCTAGCTCTTTCCAGACTATTTCCTGTGGTTTTGGAAATAATGATCTCAAATGGATGATTTAATCAACAATGAGAAATGGGATTTGAGTCTTTTAAACAAGAATATTCTCCGTATCGATATAGACAATATCCTTGCCATTGCTATTAGGAGAGGGGAAGCTGAATACAAGCTCATTTGGCACTTTGGCTGATGAAAGAAAGGATTCTCCCTTATCTCCCCAAGAAATGTCAGCTTTGGCTTATGAAAGAGTTTATTGCGGTCTTCTGTGAGGAGCTCTGCCCTAATGTCCTATGTCGTTTTGCTTTACTTTGTTAGGGTATCTGGTTCTTTAGAAATTGAACTATCCATGGCTATTCCCCTTCAAACGGTATTGATATATCTACATAGGTGGACAATTTTCAAGAGGAGTTCTCAAAAGCCAACGGGTATATCGCCTCAATTTCTTTCCCTTCGCCTGATCGCATCAGGACATGGGTCAAACTGGACTTTAGTGGGCTGAAGTTGAACATGGATGGGGCTACAGGAAACAATTGGTCTACCGGTCTTGGAAGTGTTATCCATAATTAGTTGGGAGAGGTGGTCTTTGCCTTTGCCATGAATTTGCATGGCTCTTTTCATCCCTCTATTATCAAAAGCCTGGCGCGTAGGGAGGGCCACCATCTCGCTCTTGATAAGTACTTAGAGGTCATAGAGGTGGAATCAGATTGCCTTCCTCTTTGTCCAAGGTTGGGATCCAATTCTTTGGATTTTTCTAAAGTTGGTGGTGTGGCCTTTCTTGCGAACCTTCATGACGCTCGTGTAGGTCAGGGCCCCCGTTTAGCTAACGAAGCTGCTCACCGCTTGACTCGATGGAGCCTTTCGATTTCTGATAGTGTGTTCTGGGTTTCTGTTTGTCCTCCGATTATCTCAGATGTTATTTTGTCTGATATTTTTTACTTTGTTCTTAGCTTTATGCTAGTTTTAAAAAATATAATCTAAAAAACATTTATTGGCGTACTAGAATAATAGAACACACAACACAGTTATTTTATAGTTAAATAATGGTCATGTGACAATGTGGATTTCATAAACTAGAAGTTTAAAAATTACTTCACTTACACGTGCGATGCACATGATTGGAACAATTTTAAACGAATAAGTCTAATTATGACATGATATATTTATTAATGCAATGTTGTTTATATAATAATTTTTAAGCGCACGTGTTAATTTAAATTAATAATAAAATTTAACTAATGTAATATCTCAAAATATGATAAAGTAATAAACATACAACAGTTAAGTATGTGAAAAAAATAATTATATAATGTATTGTATATTTGTAAAATTCATAAGAACATAATATATTTTGTTTAAATATATCTTCAAACTTTATTGTATAACTATATGTTTTTTAACTAATAAATTTACACTTGATTCATTTTTTATGCATCTTATTTTCATTTCGTACATGTTAAATATGTGATATAATTGAATTTAAGTTATGTAATTAATTATTAATCATTTAATTTGAACAGACAATATTTAATCTTAATACTTATGATGGAGAACTAAAGAATTCCATGAAGTAGTTGGAGTAGTTTTTGTCCAAAAATATTTTTCCCTCTTAGTCTCATTTATATGAACTGATCAAATTTCAAATTCTATTTAGGTATAAACTTCAGTAGCAGCTAGATTTTCGCTGTTTAGTCTCAATGAAGCAATAAAATGAAAATTTATAGACCATTTAAATCAGAGACGAAAATTAGCACACTGTCCCTTTCTTATTTGATTGCTTTTTTGGATCTTCTCGAATTTGTATTCGTCTTCCTACTGTCTTTCAATTCTACCACTTCCTGTTTTAAACGTCTAATGGGTCATGGGGTGAACGAGCAAGACAGAATCAAGAACAAATTGAAAAACATTCTTAAAAGTTTCTTCATTCTTGTAAGATTATCGAGAACAAAACATTAAAGTCTAGAATTCACTTGAATACCAAATATAATGTAAATGAGAGAAATTTGTCATTCATCAAAGTTCGTTGATGCCTATTTGATATTTAAAGGCAGAAAAATAAATAAAATACTAAATAAAACTTTCTAACATTAACCTAATCAATATGCTATCATGTAGTAGACTTTGTTTTTAATTTAGATTTTAAAATATAATCTAAATAAGGGAAACAAATAAATATAATTCCAAAAATATTAAAAAACATACAAAATATAATAAATATGTTTTTATTCTTATGTTAGGAATATATGCCGACATCCCATTCCCAACCCCACCCAACAATAAGAATTATTAATAAAAAAAAGTAATAAAATTTATTAGGGTCTTAACAAAATTTGAGTACTGTTATGAGTTATCTTGAATTCATTAATGTGTACGAAATTCGTGTTAGTTATTTTCAATTAGAAATTTATATTTATATTTAACTTTATTAAAAACAAGATTTCTGACAGCTTAATTTATATATTCGAATATATCATGTTTTAAAATAAAGTATTTTGTTTTCTGCTAATCACACAATTTAACATGAGTCTCCATGTTCAGGTGATCTGTACCTTCATGTTCTCTATATCATTGTTAACTTAATTTTAATTATATTATTACTGTTAGTTTAGTTTTATCTAACAGATAGTTTTTAAAATAAATTCCTAATTAATTATTGAAACATTAAAAAGAGAGAGATCTAGAGAGAGAGCAATTATGAGTTAGTTGAATAAGTATATATAATTTACATAAGAAATGAATCCAAAATACATCAGTTCCTTGATGCAGCTACCCATGTGGACTTGTTATAGAGACCAATGATGGTGTATAATGCTAATCACAATAATATGTGAAATCTTAATTTGAGAAGTTAAGAGACAAATCATGAGGATTTGAGTTGATAAAGATGATTAAAGTATGAAGTTTACATTCGTGTGCGTGTTCGAGTTAACCAACCCAATCCTGACTAGACATATTCATACCCGGGAAGACCTAGAATAATAGTTGTTATCAATAATGCTACACGATTGAGCATAAATTGTGATATATATAATACAAATACTTAATTTTTTGTTCGATTTTTTAGCATACGTATACATCATATGCGTTTTTTTTTTCAAATTGGGAATATGAGAATTTTTAAACATAAGATCTTATATCTTTAAATAAAATATGTAAGTATCACCATATTATATCATTGATCAGACATGAGTTTAAGGATATAACAATTACTTATAATGACTTAATAAGTCATACATGACATACTTTAAGTACATACATAGTATTGAGAAGTGTCATGCATCAACATTAATGTTTTTTGACGAATAAATATCCATCAATGTCTCGGAATTCATTATGTAGAATTCATTAGACACAATGCTTTCATACATGAAACATTTAAACACAAGTACTTGAATGAATCAATGTTAACATGTGCAATAACAATCATATTTCCCAAATAATGAAGCAACTTCTTGTTTGTTTTCATGCATGCATTTCCTCCTTTATCGAAATCAAAATAGAATTCAAACTGACAGTTCAAAAAACACTGATTGTGAAATCTCATAAATTTCAGCAAAATTCATGCTCAGTCCATAAATAATTTTGTATATTGTGACAATTTTTTTTTAAAAACTTACAATACTACTATATGTAATAGTTGGCAGGCTCATTAATGGGCGAAAGTGTTGCTTTTTAGTTAAAGGTAAATATATTTCGACAAAGCACACGTAAGAATTTCATCAGCCAAACCCAATAACTCTGTAACCTAACATTTACATCTGTCCTGGCACACATGACCAACTCTTACTCAAAACTTCTAGTGCTCTTTCACATATATTACGGCCACATGTAAAAATTTATTGAATTTGAAGATTCAGTTAACAAGATATCATATTTTCACACACGCAAACAAACCGCAAAGAGAAAAGTATTGAATTTCTTTTCCATTTATTGGAGCAATATTATAAAATTATACGTGATCCACGTTCACCTTTTTATTAATATTTGAAAATATGTTCTCGCCTAATAACACTAGACAAAATTTCACCCTACATCCACTTCCAAAATACACACATTAACGGAAATGGTAGTCACTAGGAGAGGATAGAGAGTACAATTTAGTTGGACAAGTTGCCAACTGTTTGCAAAGAAACAAGACAATGAGTAAACACACACAATGTTTTAAAGGGCCATGACTATCACTTAGCCGTTCCTTCATTCCAAGACACATAAGAAAAATATTGCATGTGAAGGTTGTCTTGTGAGAAGGAAATTTCACATGGAAAAGACACAAAGGAATATACAGGGATTCTTTTTGTATAATTATTTAAAGAATTCTATGGTTTTGGTCTATATTTTGGCCTCCTACCCCATGTGAGGTCTACCATTCTAAAATGACAAAAAAGGCTTAATGGATGAGGTTTGCTTCTCAGTCAAACAACATGCGCAGATGGACCACTATGTTTCATTATTTGCATTTTCTTAAGTCTAATATTTCTGCTGCTGCATTTACGTTTTACCTTTCCACCACGGCGTTTGCTACGTTTTTTGTCGTAGGCAAAAGCAAGAATTTAAGGGAATCAAACCCCAAATCATATAGAGCAAGGCTTTACTATGGTCATTTGGGTTGTGCTATCAATCCTAATCAATATTCCCTAAGACTTTCAATGGTAATATTCATATATAATATTTATCCTGATATCTAATTAACAACAAAGTTGCATGAAAACTTTTAAACGTATCCATGGGGCCATACATATCACGTATGGCTTGTCTCTGAACTCAACTGGTCATGAACGTGGAAGGCTAAAAGATCAACTCTTTGTAATTAATTTTTTCTTCACAATATACCAAGAAACACCAGTTGACCTTTCGTCCATATTAAGGATCACTAATCTAAAAAAATTCAGTCATTTTTTTTGTCATGGTTAACATGCAGAATTTGTGAAGGATCAACTCCCAAATTACATGGTGACAAAACTTCACTATATGATCGTTTGGGTTAACAACCCTGGTAAAAAAAAGTAGTGATATAAGTTCGATTTGATCATCTCTAGCACTACCACTTTTTAGTCAAAGGAAATTAAATTAAAAATGATTGAACACAGATGATAACCATTTAGGCTAAGAATCCTGGTTATTTCTAACACTACCTTTAACTCGTATTTTGAAAAAATACAAAATATGTTATCAAAACATACCAATTAGGGTTTACCTTTATACTCTGATATACTTTGATATGACTCTAAACGAGGGTTCAATGTATTAGATTCTCGTCATCACTTATACTATGTATAAAAATATAGAACTTGGAGAATCATTTTAAGACAATACCACCTTCAAACATATTTAAAATTTTCTACCTCATTCTTAACTAAAAATTAAACGTAAAAACACATATGAAGAGTTTTTCAGCTATTTTGTTTAAATTATCATCTTTAAAATATTTTTCCTCATTTATTTATGACGTAAAAGATCAAATGACAAATTATAAGCAAATGATAAGTCTCGAATTAACCCAACATTTCTGTTGAGGAGAAAAAGTTACTTGGGCCATAACCTAAGATCCAAGATCGATACTGCAAAGGGCTCAGTAACATTGGGCGCATGACCCATGAATCTGAGACACTCACTTGAAGGCCATCGGTTGAACCGTGGTCCGAGGATGAGGCGTCCCCAAGGTCATGAACTGAAAAATGGTCCGAGGATAAGACGTCTCTAGGCCATGGGATGAACCATGGTCTGAGGATGAGGAGTCCCTAGGCCATCGAATGAACCATGATCCAAGGATGAGACCGCATTGATGGTCGAGGGTCTATCACCTCCATGATCGAGACTACCATGATGATGGCTGAAGTTACCGTGATGACCGAGGGTCCATCACCTCCATGTTCGAGGCTACCATGATGGCTGAGGGTTCACGATCTCCATAACCGAGGCTACTATGATGGCTGATGGTCCATCTCCTCCATAACCAACGTTACTATGTGTATGATCGGTATGGCACTCCCTTAAAAGGAAAACAGTTTAAAAGAAATATTTTTAATATTTCAAAAATAAATTGCTTGAAATAAATAATGAAAAAAATAAATGATTAAGCAATTGATAATATTTTCATAATTAAATAAATATGCGGAAGCTTAAATGCGTAGAATAAATAAATAAAGATAATAACAATGCGGATTAATAAAGTGCAGAAATTAAATGTGTGAGAAATTAAGTACGTAAAGTAAAAAGCATGTAAATATAAAAGAGTAAGAAAGAGAGATTTGACACATAATATTCACTCTAAGGATCTCTGCTTAAAGATTTTTCCCAAACGATCTTCTTAACGGTGAATACCAAAACTTTACAAACCCTATTGGCGTAGGTTGCCAATCAGACATTGACAATGTAGCTTGGTTGAGATCTTTGAATCTCTTACAAAATTTCTCTCTTAAAGAGTAGATCTCTCAATATTTTGTTCACAATTTTCACTAGCTTCTCTCTTGAGAATTTATCAAAATATCACTCAAAATACAAAACCTCTCAAAGAATAAAATACTATAAGCTTCGTAGGAGAGGAGTGAAGAGGTGTGGGGAATGATAAATGTTGTGGCCTATTTATAGGGTGGATGAATCTTGGAACCGGTCCAAACCATATTGGAAACCAGATGGACCGGTGCTTGATTTGGGGAGGATTTCCCAAATAAGCAACCGGTTGAAACGGTTTGTCACCGGTGGATCTAGTTTGGAAAATTCTGTAAGGACTTTTCTTCTGTAGAAACCGGTCCATCCGGTTCCAAACTGGTCCGTCTGATTTCAACAGGTGTGACCGAAATCCTCTCCAAAGCGAAGTCGATTTTGACACCGGATTGAGAGTGAAACTGGTCCATGACTTTTTACACACTGTCATTTCCGGGTTCGGTCTCTTCCGTTCTGATTCATGAACGGTTCATCTGGTTCCTTGTTTCTTGAAGCATTTTGAGTTCAACCAACTTTGTTTCAAGTCATTTGGAGTTCTTTTGATATGCTTCATGCCCTTCATAAAAGACCACATGTATCTCGTCATGTACGATTTTATTTGCCCTTTACTATTCTTGCAAAAACACTTAAGATTATGTATTTTAACATGATTTTAACTTTATTTAGGACCTACACTTAGTACAAAATATTAGTTCAAATATTATTTGTCATCATCAAAATTATCACTTTGACTGTAGTCAACACTATGATGATGGCGTAGGCTACCATGATGGGTGAGGTTCATCAACTCCATGATCGAGGCTACCATGATGTCTGAGGTCCATCGCCTCTATGACTGAGGTTACCATGATGGTTGAGGGTCCATCACCTTCATGACTTAGGCTAATTATTAGGTAGCATGAATTACAAGACTATCTTAAAAACCAAATGAAAGAAAATTAAAATTATACATATTAAATGAATTTCTTTTCTATAAATAATTTTTTTACTCGATTTGTCTTGAATTAATTTTTCATAGTGGTATATATCGTTTTATACCTCCACATGAAAAAAAAATTATGAATAAGTTAAAAATTATCATGGATCAAGACACGTGCATTGCACGTGATACTTGACTGCTTTTATCCATATTAAATCATCACTAATCCCATTGCACGTGATACTTGACTACTTTTATCCATATTAAATCATCACTAATCCCACAAGTCAAGTCGATATAAGTTAAAATTTTAACATTACGTGAAAACGACTCTATCACGATAGTTTTTTCTAACACTACATTTAGCTTGGAAGCGTGCATGTATTTTCCTTATATTGATAGGCCTACTATTGCGACCTTAGCTAAAAATAAGAGTAGTTATTATAGCGATTAATGGATATTGCAAACTCACCGTATACTTTCTGTTTTACAATGTTAATTGAATTACCTCTTATCATAATTATATATGAAAAATTTTTAAAAAATTTAACGTGATCTATATTGTTGAGATACTGAAGTGAGAGAAGAGTTGCTGAATACGATGAATTTCTTTAACCTCTGAATAATTCAACCATTTAGCTTATATAGTAAATATAGTGAGCTATATACTAACAGAAGTTAACAAGAGATAATAGTAAAGCTAATTAGAATATTGACTAACTTCCAGATAACTAATTAACTAACTTCTGATCACTTATATCCTTAACATGCCCCCTCAAATTAAAAGGGGATTGAACCGCCTTTAGTTGGCATATACGAATGAGAAATTGAGGTTGAGGTAGCGGCTTTATAAGAACATATTCCACTTGTTCTTCTGAAGGAATGTGATGCACTTTAAGTTGATTACCAGTGATTTTCTCTCCGACAAAGTGAATGTATAACTCCATGTGTTTGGTACTAGAGTAGAACACTGGGTTTGCTATAAGTTGATTAGCTCCTATGTTATCACACCATAAGGTAGGACAAGCTGGGACAGATAAACTAAGTTCACTGGACAATGATTGGATCCAAAGGATTTCAGTGGTTGTTTGAGCAAAGGACATATACTCTAATTCAGTACTCGATCTGCAACAACATGTTACTTTCTATAACTCCAAACTTATGATTTTCTCCCTAGAAAATGCAATAATCAAAAGTGGATCTTCTGTCATCAATGCAACTTTCCCAGTCTGCATCACTATAGCCCTTGAGAGTGAGATAAATTATTGGTTTGAACATAAGGCCATAATCAATGGTTCCATTTAGGTACCTTAATATCCTCTTATAGGCTTTCCATGCTCAGATGAATGAGCTTGCAAAAATTGACTTAACTTATTTACTCAGAATGAAATATCTGGTCTAGTTAGAGTGAGATATTTGAAGTCACATATTGTGCTTTTGTACAAGGTTGGATCATCAAAGGGAACACCATCTTGGGAAGACAATTTTGATAGAATAACACATAGGTGTTAGATAAGATTTATCCTTTGTCATGTGAGTTATGGCCACTATATGCACCATGAGCTGTCATTGATAGTTGACAGTTGAAAGAGCATAGGAGCATGCTTGATCCTGTAAGGTGAAGTCAGATTGTTGAAATCTGATAAACCTATTGTAACAATTGAAAACAGTGTGGTCAATCCTTCTATAGATTTGACTAACAGGTCTTGAACCAATCATTCCACAGCTATGACCTCTACCTCTGGGGCCTTGATTACCAAGGCAAAAAAATGTGCTTCCATGTTCTCTTCTTCTACTAAAGTGTGTAGTATTTACATATGCAATAGTGAGAGTCTCAAGAAAATCAGTAACATATTATTTTGCTACAATCTCATCTCTTCGCTCTGAAGCATGAACTGTGCTTCTTGAATTATAACAAACTCTTGCCTAGAGGTTAGGTTTACTACTACCAGGTCATATCGTTGCCAAGACCTCCCAAGATATACAACAATAACTCATCATCATTTATTACTTGTCCCCAAACTACCATGTAATCTGTGATGGACCTCATTTTTAAAATATAATGGTTGATATATAGAGAACCTTTCTTGATAGATTGAAATTCAAATCTCAACTATAAGAGTCTAGATTTAGAGTTTATAGTGAAAATACCTTCCAAAACTGACCAAACTTCTGAAGAAGACCCACACCGGACCACATGATCAAACATTGACTCTGAATTGCTTGACATAAGCCAACTCATGAGGAATTGATCTAGACGAAGCCAAGAAATAAAATATGGATTAGGAACTGTCGATGAAACAACTGCATTTTTTCATCAGTTGTTACTTTGGTGATGTATTGAGGAGGTCGTGCAACTATACCAAGCAAATACTCCTCCAAATCATAAGCTCTCACTGACGGCATGATTTGACACCGAAAGATATAATTGTTCAGATCAAGATGTAGAGTATACCATAGAGGTTTTACATGAGAGAAAGAGTCAAGACTCTGATACCATATTAATATACTAAAATGAAAGATGAGTTGCTAAATATGATGAATTTCATTAACCTCTAAATAATTACAACCATACAACTTATATAGTAAATAGAGTGAGCTCAATACTCACAGAAGCTAACAAGAGAATAATAGTAAAACTAATAAGAATATTAACTAACTTTCGGCTAACTAACTAACTAACTTTTGATCATTTATATCCTTAACATATACCAATTATTGTTTAGTTTAATTATCTCTAACCTAAGGGAGGGCTTAGAGTATTAATTTCTCGTCATCATTATTTTTAGTTATACCATGTACCAATTTAATCATGCATCCATCTTAAGTTATCACTAATCCCACAAGTTCATTCATTGAAGTTAATTTTAACACTACATGAAAACAACTCTGTTGCAGCGGTTTCTATTTTTTGTGATGGTTGATGTAACCACAGTCACAAAGCATGAGACATGAAGTCTATGCTACTGGGTACTAAAAACCACTATAATAGGGAAGACCTATTGTGGAGTTTAAGACAAACTATAGTAATTGAGGTCACATGTAGTGACCGTTTTCACAACCACCACACAAGAGTTTGGGCACGAACGAAGTAGTTATTTTATTTGTGCACTAGAGAAAAAATCAAACCTATTGGTGGTTATAGGAATTACCGCAATAAAGTTTAAGACGCGATGAAAATGAGGTCATTTTAATTTGTTCCTCCCTCAAAAAAATATTTAAACCTGATGTGCCAGTTGTAAGAATCGTTGCAATAGTGTCAAAAGAAAAATGTACATTTATTGCGGTGGTTATATAAATTGCCACAGTAGTCTAGCCAATGAAATGATGTTGTTTTGTTTTTGAAAATTTACACATGTTACGGCAGTTTTTAAAACTTTCGCAACTAAGTCCAAGAGTAGAAATGAAATGACGTCGTTATGTTTGTGCCCTATTATTAAGAAAACCCCTCATTCTACCTTTTCCTCTGCCTCTCTTAGCTCTCTCACCTTACTTAGCTCTCTGATTTATCTCACTCTCCGGGTTCTTAGCTATCTCACTCGTGCAATCTAATCTTTCTCACCTCTCTCAACTCTCTCTCATGTGTGATCAGGATAGTTATATCTTTGAAATTATTTTTCATTCTACGTTTTAGTTTTATATATTTTTGGGTTTTTTGATAGTTTTGCTTAAATTAGGTTTCAAGAACTTGAAAATCTGAAGCAATAGATTTTCTTGGCAAGCTTACTTGACTAGTTTTGGCCTCTATTAAACATTAAAATTCACCTGATATGTTCTGCTCTTTTAAGCAACAATATTGATGGAGTCAAGTATAACGAAAACTAAATAGTAATAAAACTAGAGTTATCATAAAATCTAAGCAAGAAAGATACAACAACAACTAACAATAATAACAAGAAAGAATCTAATTAAAGACCTCAATGAATAGGTCATTGTCTTAAGTACGGGGCGGATACAATAATGAGGTGTAAAGACTGTGCTTTGACCTCCATTAGTAGGAAATGACAGGATGAGAAGAGTAAACGAAAGTGTAAATATTTATCACTATATTTGATACATACGAAGATTATTTGCAGCATTGAAATCAAGATATTCCAAGAGATAGCTTCAACAATGTTAACAATAAACAACACCCTGAAGAAGGGAATGCATGTTTTTTACTCTAGATATATAATTAATTGGTTAAAATATAAAGTTACCATTATTTCTATCTTAATAGAAGCGTACTCAGACAAACATAGCGTCATACTAGGATTGTTATGCAAGGCTAGGCTTTTGTGTTATGATATTTTTTTATAACTATCTTGTGTGCCTTATTGTTTGGATTTTATGTTTTATGTGCTTGCACACTGAGATAAGTATATTTTATGCACATCATTGATATCAAATGACTTTAGGTTTCTAAAAGGTAAAACGTTTGTGGTTGTTTAATGAAATATAAAATTAAGCATAATCGATTAGGGGAATAAAATGACTACTCTTTGAAGCATGTTATTAAGTTAATTAATTAGGTTAATTAAGATGTAATTTTTAATTTTAGTAATCTTGCTAGATATTTAATTTATTAAGTTATGAGATTCATAATTTAGATAAAATTGTGTTAACTTAAAATTACTAATTGAGCATGCTTAACTAATTGAAGTAGGTTATTAAAGATTAGGTTGGCTAATTACCTAATGATACTAGTAACTCACCATAATAAAAACTATCATCTTAAAAATTCAAGTTGGATTCTTCATATTGATCAGCTTGGTAAGTGTAAACTGAGAACAATCTGCTTAAGTAGGAGTTGTCCACTCTTCATGAATCTGAAGGTAAAATAATGGTATACCATTGACTCCTTTTTATAATATTCCGCCTAAATGGTTCTTATTACTTATTTTAAGAGATCTAAACATAAAATTAGTTAACTATTAGGTATTAATACCATATTAGTGGAGTACTAGCTAAGTAGCTATTAATGTCATTTTAGTGATTAATTGGACTAGATTCTGCTACCTGACTTTTTAGTGTGTGTTCTACCTAAACGTGCGTATATTTGTGAGAGTTGGCATCCCTAATGGACATGGTATTGGAATTCTTGTCAGACACATTCATACAGTTCAAGGTCAACTATGTCATGAATAAGCATGAATGTACCTTGACCAATTTGATTAGACAACTCTAGATGGCAAAAATTATACTAAATGTCTCACCAAGCATGAATATGACACAAGTTTATACTTCTCTTGGGTCTAAGTCTAAAAGAAGACGAAGAAGAAGAAAGTTTCTAAGCAACGAGAGTTGAAGAAGAAGAGACAGAACACGAGTAAGAGAAAGTATTTTCACTGTGGTATGACCGGTCATTGGAAGGCAAACTGTGAGGCTTTCATGGAAAAAAGAGTAAATGTATGCAGTTCATTTATATCATTGAGTCGTGTTTCATAGGTGATTCTTCTGAGTCCTTGTATGTAGATTCTAACACTACTAAATACATATGCATATCTTTATAGTGTTCCAGGATACCAAGAAATTAAGTGGGGAGAACAGCAACTTGTTCTAGGGATTTGGGTTCCAGTTGTCTATGGCGTTGTGACTATTTATTTGATGATTTTAGGAGTATAAATTTATTATACTGTCCTTATATACTGAATATTCTGAAAAAGATGGTTTTTGTTGCTTGCCTTGGTTTGGAAGGCTTTCATTTTAATTTTTCAAATGTCTTAGAGACTAAAAAATAAATCTTTCGTATATTCAAGTACATTAGTAGATGGTTTATACTTTGTTACTCCTAACGTTAATGATGTATGATACTAAAGTAGATAATAGTTCATATTTTTTACACCCAAAAGAAGAAACGTTTCTCATGCTAATAAATTTTTTCTATGACACCTATGTCTGGGACATATTAATCTAAATTAGATCCAAAGACTAGTTAGAGATGAACCTCTTAGCTTTTTAAGCATAGAGCTTTACCAGTCTGTAAATCTTGTATAAAAGGTAAAATGACCAAAAACCATTTTAAGGCAAAAAGACATAGAGCATCAGAGCCATTGAAGTTAGTGTAAAATAACTCATTTGGACCAATGAATCTCCAACTAGAGGTGGCCATGAGTATTTTATGACTTTCACGGATGACTACTCTTTTAATGCATCACAAGTATGAAACTTTGAGAATTCAAAGAGTTTAGACCAGGGGTTGAAAAAGCATTAGATAGAAAGAATAAATGCCTTCCATCAGATCAAAGAGCTAAGTATCTCATTATGACATAATATATACTACTTAATCAAGAATGAGATTACATCCCAGCTCACTGCACTAGAGACTTCTCGATGTAGCTGAGAAGAGAAACAAAACTCTCATAAACATGGTGAGGCTTATGATGAGTCATTCCACACTTCATGTCTCATTCTAGGGCATAAGCCCTAGAAACTGCTGCATACATACTATTAGAGTTATAGAATAGACGTAAACCTAGTTTACACCATCTCCATATATAGGGATGTAAGCATACTTTTTGTTGGTTATGCAAAAGGAACAAGATGTTATTTTTTTATGAGAAGCAGAAAGTATTTGTTAGCACAAATGTTGTCTTCTTGAAAGAGGACTATGTCACAAACTTCGTATCTAGGAGCAACATTGTTCTAGAAGAGTTGACACTGGCATGTAAGATCAATCAGAAGAGAATATGAAGGTTATTGAGAGAGAAGTTAACAGAGAGAATGAAAGTGAAGTACTTTCTAGTACTACACAGCCACATTGTAGTGGAAGGAATCACAAAAATAAGTTTTACAGTTAGTCAATCTCCGCAATGGACCTTTCTCTTGTAGTGTAATAATTTGGAACACTACCCTTCACTTGTAAGCATGCATGTATTTTTTCCTTTAATGTTAATAGGTCTAATAGCTGGGCACTTGGTCATAAGTGAGTACTACCTTAGGACAGTTTGGTATGTGAAATCTAAAATTACCATAATAATTGAATTGATAGTAAAATATTATTGACATGCTTGGTTATGCATGATAATTTATATCATAAATGATGATAATTTGAAATTTGCTATGTTTGATGTAAGTATAACTTTGAAGTAATTATTCAATTGCCTCATTGATTTTTTAGGCAATTCAATTGCTTCCTCATAAAATAAATTAAGATTGCCCAACAAATTATAATTGTTCTCAATTTCAAGGATTATTTTTTTTGTCAAAGTTACGTTACAAATTCTAGTGAAAATGAAAGAATATTACTCAAACGCATGAGTTCTAGAGTATGTGTGTGAGGGTTTAACGTATAATTATCATCCATAATTGCAGTCAATAGTGGCTACCAAATGTGGTCATATATTAACCCATGGATTCTTTGGATCCTTACCGTTTGTGGAGCATAGTGAAAACTAGCATCGTCAAATTGAACCGCATGGAAAAATAGCATTATTTCTTACCTATTGATCACCTAAACTCAAAAGGGCAACTAGCATCTAATATGGGGTACTCGACTCCAGCATAGGGTGCTGTTATTGTCGTCTCCTACACTAGTGGCGGGTGCTCCGGCGTGCTCATTGTCACTGTCGGGTGATGCACGACGGTGGCATTTGTGTTGCTTAGGGGACCATGCGTTGATGCTATTTTTCTAAAACTATGTATTTGACATTTAAGAACACATGGAGGCAATTCTCTATCTACAAATGTTAGCTTTGCTTGAATTTCAAAGTGATGGTGATTTAATTAAACTCTCACACTTATATCAGTATCATTATTGATCAAATTTTTTGAAGATATTAAATTACCTCTAGCCATAAAATTAAAGTTGTCTGGAGACTAAAGACAAAAGTATATATAATAGTATCCCAATTATTGTACGTGGAATAACTATCTACGTATATAAGACAGACTACAAAGCGTATAAACAATAAAATCATAAACCTAGATAGACTCATGTTTTGATGAATAGGAGGACAATCTGTCCTATTTGGATCGTTTGTTTAGACAAACGGAGTGCACATCTGATTTCACTGAATGGCAAAATAAATAAATAAAATCAATTTTTTTATATTTGTTCTAGCTAGTTAGACAAGTATGAGCTAACAAGTCCTATCTGACTTACATAGCCTCTCCCATTGGATTCTTTGATAGTAGTGATCTATTTCTAATTAAAAGGTAAGCATAGGAGTGTAAAGAAATTAATTTTCCATTTTCTTTTTTCTTTTGTTATATTTGTTTAGAATTTAGCCATTTTCACTTTGTCAAATCTGTAACACTAATTTTATATGATTTTACCCATAATCAAAGTGTCATTGTTCTCACGTAAGTTTATCTTTAATCTCAAATCAATATCACATGCTTTAACATTTTCAGAAACAAAACATGAATACTTATGTCATACTCTCTCTTGCACATTCTTTAAGATTCCAATTTATGGCAATTTTATAATTCGAATTTGTGAGAGTTCCTTCGAACTTAACATCTCAACATAAAAAAAAAAAAAGAACAAAGAAAAGGTTATTCATCGAAAGGTTCAAAACCTAAGCTCTGCGTGCCTTAATTTTATAATTATTGCTTTATATAATGTAGGCTTTTAGTTGCAAATATGGATATATGGTCAACAAAAAGCCCATATAACGATAGATTCAAAATTAATTAAAACATAGCATTTTTCAATATTACTAGCATTTAATGTTCGATGAAAAATATTTGTATTTTTTTAAAATTGTGTTCACTATTATCATAATTCGTTTAAAGTATTACTAATGAGATATAGTAAAATGTTCAATTTTAAAAGTATAAATTTTCTCATGATGGATGAGTTTTAATAGATTAACGTTTTCGTCTACTAACATATATTGTTGAATTTTGTAATTAAATAAAAAATATTATTGAATTTTTTATCAGTGTTTAATGTTTGATGAGATAATTGTAACTTTTTAAACTGTTATCACTATTATTGCAATATATGAGATATCGCTAATATTTTAAAAGTTCATTAGAATATGTATATTTAATTACTTTTTAAAACACATCAATCTTTTTAATATAAAATCATAAAAGCACTGAAATTGATTCCTAAACTATGCTTAATGAAGACAAGTACAATTGGCTTAAAAGTTTGAACAAAAAAACATTGTCTAGCTTTAAACTTTTGTTAACAGAAAAGTTTTATCATGCCGTCAAAATTCACATAGATGTTAGATCATTGTGATCTTTAAATTATATTAGGAATAATTTGAGTCGCACAAAGTCTAACAGGTAGTACATTTTAAATTTTTTTAAGTTCACCAAATATATACTAGGATTCACCAAATACATATTGAGATTCACCAATTACATAGTTGGGTTCACCATATACGTACAAAATAATAATTCTTGGAATGGTTCACCAAATACGTACTGGAGTTCATCAATTACGTACTGGAGTTCACCAATTACGTATTGGGGTTCACCAAATATGTACAAAAAAAAGAATTCTTGGAGGGTTTTTTCAATTATGTAGTGGGGTTCACCAAATACTTACAAAATAATAATTCTTGCAGATTCATCAATTACGTAGTGGGGTTCACCAAATACATATAAAAGAATAATTTTTAGAGGGGTTCACCAATTACGTAGTGTTTCACCCTCCCAATCGCCAATTTTTTTGGCCTAATCGCCATTTATATTGCTCTAATCGTCATTCTTCACAACAACTGTAAAATT
The DNA here is from genome assembly GCA_003255025.1 of Datisca glomerata. NCBI lineage: Eukaryota > Viridiplantae > Streptophyta > Magnoliopsida > Cucurbitales > Datiscaceae > Datisca > Datisca glomerata. The sequence goes on along the minus strand of QANY01011952.1, from coordinate 1,042,258 downwards.
GATATTTTTATAATTATTTACCGTACACGGGGAAAATCATCGATAAAAAAATTCGTTATTTCAATGCACAAATTTCATGATACTCACATATTATGTGAAATTAGATTGGATTAATTAAGGATTCTTGATATAATTGAACACTTATTCATAAACTCGTTAAAAATTATCATTGATAATGTTGTTGTGCTTTTGTGCCAAGTATCGAGTGAGATGAGTTTTTATCATATATATTTATAGGTCGTGATGTTATGATGGTCAATAAATCATATTTGTCGGTTTGACGAACATGTATAACACTCAAGGTAAATCCTATCTATCTATAAATCGAACATATCCGCTAAAAGTTAGAAATTGAATATTGAAATTTGAAATTTTAACCTTTTATTTTAAAAATTTTAACCCTATAAAATTTGGAAAACAATCTATTTACGTTTTAATTTATAAGCATATAAAAACCGTAAAAATTAAAAGAGATGGGAATTACGAAAAGCCTAAAATTAGTACCTAAACAATATTTTTTGCATCCGAAACTGGGATGCACATGTAGATCTCTGAATAAGTTTCGATTTAATATCTTACGGTTCACGTGGTTCCACCCGAGTCAAAAGTTATGCTCTCTGAAATTTGACATACGTGTACCACGATCCAATAGGGAGTATTGAGATCAAACACTTGTGTGTTTGGCGTTTGGCCCTTGTCACTGGTACACGAGCCAAACGCCTGTTAACATGATGTTTGGGGCTCAAACGCCACCAGCAGGCCCCAAACATCAATCATGGTAGGGGATTCGCCAGTCTTGAATGACGACTCATCATGTAGTGATGGCGTTTAGGTCCCCATTGTGGTGTTTGGCCCTACTTGTTTTGATACACTTATTTATTCTCTTACACTTAGTCATATTTTTACACTTAGGCGTACATATTAATTTAACATAATTATACCTTTCATGTACTTGTAAATTCTAGATCTCTCATCTCCCTCTCATAAAATTATGCCTTGCATTTATCTTTTTCACACACTTAATAAATTCATCAACACATAAAAAATTTAATTCCAATTCTCTTTCAAAAAAAATCTAATTCATTAATAAAACTTTCTTGCTATTTTTCAATGACTATTTTCAACTGCATCATTTTTACCCTCAAGATCAAATTGCAATGCATTTCTCATCTCCGATGTACTCTTCGTAGAGGTCCTTCCATTTCTTCAAGCTCTCTCCTATATAATATATATTGACACTCACCATTTCTACAAAATATACCAAATTTATAAATGCTCTTTCATTTCTTAGTCATTTTCTCATGATTATACACACTTAGTAATTTTTATACGTAGCTATTTTCACACACTTATTTATTTTCAAACACTTAGTTATTTTCACACATTTAACCATTTTCGTATCATTAACCATTTTCACACACCTGAGAATTTTCATGTCATTAGTCATTTTCAACTTAGTCATTTCACACACTTGGTTATTTCATGTAGTTTGTCATTTTATACACTTACTCATTTTCACACCATTACTCATTTTCACACCATTACTCATTTTCACACACTCAGTCATTTTCTTACACTTAGACATTTCATGCACTTGGTCATTTTTATGTACTTATTCATTTCACTAACTTAATCATTTCATATACTTAATAATTTGACACTTAGGTCTTTTTTCACACCTTAACCATTTTTACGCAATTTATATTTTTATACACTTAGTCATTTTCATACACTTAGCCAAAATAAAAATATTCTCATTTAGAAAAAAATCTCATTCATTAGTAAAATAGAATATTCAAAATATTTTACATCTCACAAGGTATGATACAACATTGCTACAATATTTTTAGTAATTGCTTCAGCTGCATCATTTTACCCTCAATATCAAGTGATGCTTTTCTCATTTATAATCTCTACTCTTCAGAAGTGAGAATTTCTTCTATAGACATGTCTTAGATCTCTTAGAAGTTTTAGGCCTATACTTATAATAATCAACCTCCAATGGCTCTGCATCACCTGCAGATGAAAAAAAACAAAAAAAAAACAAGAAGAAAGGTCACCCACTATTATTGGCTAAGAATTTCAAGGACAATAAGTGTGACATTCAAGTATCTTGGCATTGCAGCCATGTGGCAATCTCTCTTGTGTGTGAGAACAAAGGTATGAATTAAATATTTCATTAGCAATTGCAACCATGTCAGAAGTCTAGCTACAATTTAGTGCTTTCAGAAACACTCAATTTTAATAAGAGTTGTTCCATTAAAGATCTGAAATCAATATGTAAATGAAAATTTCTTAAAAAACAGCTTAAAATTACAACTAGTAACTAGATGCTCATAGCAATGTACTATAAGACACAAGACACAAAAATATGATTTTGCATAGATGATTAACCAAATTAAGATGTGTTAAATGCAATATTGAGCAACTGAACATATATAAGGAACATGGAGAAAAGTGAGAAGAATTATCAACTTGCGTCTAACTACAAGTTAGACTCACAAATCCACAAAATCCATTCGTTATTATTTACATAAGCAAACTAAACATATTAGTCGTAAAAGCATTTACAATGTTTTAAAACAAGTAAGTTTCTTCGGTAGTAATTTGCATTTTTATAACACACATATGGTACATCAAATTTGACAAGTAAAGCAATGAACAAAGAGGCACTTAGCAAGATTTACAAGCCTTTACCAAAGAGGCACTCATGTACTTCGGTTGTTCTGCAACGTTGGCAACATCTCTGTTAGATTATAAACTAGTGGTTGGGGCAATTAGAACACCTAAGAGGAGAGGGATCAAGAAATATGCACAATATGTAAAACCATAATATTTGAACTTCGATTCCATTTATGAAACTCAAACAAGCATAATTCAACACTCTAAATGTTGTTAAAAGACAGATTTCTAAAATATCTTACATATGAGTCATGTCTATCCTCTTTGGCTTTCTGAGACAATTTTTTTTTGCTTTTATCTCTACCATGGTTGCATTAGAAATGTCTGTTCCACAATTATTCACAACCTTCCCATCTACGAATACTTTGTCTACACCAACAGATGACCAATGCATTATAAAGAAGACTTTAACGTAAAGCAATCCACAATTATCATTTAGCTCATTGGACCCGATGTGCATAAGTACTTATTCATCTATAGTTCTATACAGGTTACCTTGTAATAACCATGACTGTATAAAGGTTCGGTTGTATTGCTGGAACCTTTCGAGACATATTCTCGTCCAACCTCTTTTTCCTGGTAGTATAAAATTAAAAATAAATTTACAGAGATTTACATAAACAAAAATCAAAGCAAAACATACAAAGATAAAGCAGAGCCTAAAAATCAAAGCAAAACATACAAAAACAAAGCAAACAAGACACAGACAAAAAATTAGAAGCGTACCCATCCCAGATCTGATTCCTCCTCTGAGCCATGACAAACCTAAAAACCTGCAAACCAAAACCACATCATAAAGACTACATAATCACAAAAGGCAATCTAAACTTTGGCAGAGTGATTTTAACAAATACGTTGTAGGCAATCACAATTTCCTGCCTCTTTTCGAACTACATCAAGCATGGAATCAATAAGCTCAGCACCTTGGGTGTAAGGCCCTTTAGCCCAATTTTTTTGGCACCAAACTGGTCGAAAATGAAATTATCAGGCCTAAAGATCTGACCATAAGGACAAGATCTAAGACTATCCAAGGTACCGGGTTCAAGATCCATGAGAAAAGCGAGGAACAAACCTCTTACCACTTGTTTCATTGTAGTAGACGTTAATCCTCTCAAGCTGTAGATCGGAATCAACGGAAGTACTTTGGTACTTTCTCAGATTGAAGGCTCTGGCTCCGTCACCATTGGGGCTAAGCCACAAATTGCTTCACCTGGACCACCACCGCCACCACCATTAACGGTGAAACTCAGGCCTATTGGACCCGATGAAGGCACAATAGAAGCAGGAATTGCTGTTGGGAAAAGGAGTCGAACAACCATAGTAGAGAGAGAGAGCACTGACGACGGAGCTTCTCATATTTCTCCTAGAAGAGGAAGAAATTGGCCGCTCGCTTTGGAGGAGAGATTGAGCTTCGCTTGCCCTAGGTTTGGTTGAAGGGGAAGGGGAAAGGAAAAAGATAAAGAAGATGAGAACCTATTCTACCGGTTTCAAAGGAAATTAAACTTAAAAATCATCTAACGACTGAGATTAATCTGATCATAACCTACTGTCAGAATTAATTCCAGTATCAATGGTGAGAAAAAAATTTCAATATTAAAGAGAGATCCCTGTTAACAAAGTAAAAAAAAGACATGGAAAGGATAGTAGCTGCTTACGTTCAAAAATCATAGAAGCCGTGATCAGAAATTGATAACAACAGCTCAAGGACAGAAACTTCCAAAATTTTCATAACTAAAAATAAAAAGTGGATCACATGGATTCTGTATTGTTTTGTGTCCCTAAAAATAAAAAGTGGATCACATGGATTCTGTATTGTTTTGTGTCCCTATCCTGTCCTCTCATTTCGGGGTTTTGATTTGCCATTTTCATTTCACTTTCACCCTCCTTTCTTAGATTCTATCTTTGTCACACTTTAAATGGCTTTTAGTTTTGGGTTAATTTTTCCGAATCCAAGTATTAGTTGGATTTTGCACAGAGTGATTTAACTTTCAAAGTTCCCTATAGGAGGTCGTAGTCTGAAGTCATAGAATATCTTAACCTTCTTAGAATTTATATCTTCATCAGTAAAAAAAAATCGTAGTTTAACTTGAATCTTAGGATTGTTCCTTTTTCACTGCAGACATTTTTCACAAAACTATGATGATTTTGTTTATGTAGAAAACGTCGTAGAAAGTGCAAATTACAATTATGAATTTGTTTATTGAAAATATATTTTCAATCAAAGAAACTTAGGTGATGGTTAAGTTCCTCACGCTGATACTTTTGAGATTTTTTTAAAGCAAAAGTTATAAATTATGGATTTTCTCTATGATATCGATCGATCTCAGTTCTGACATGTAGTGATCTAAAAATGGATCAACTCTAAATTGATACCAAAGAATGAATCATAAATTATACGAGGATTAGAGGTATTATGTCTTGAATCTAAGAAAGTACTCTTGAAGTTTTGCTGGGAGACATTTTACCATCAATTCTGTCTTGTGATTTTTCATCGTAAATGAAACTTGATCTCAAGCGGATACATATCTCCTTCTATTGGGAATCCTAAAGGACGATTATGAACTGCCTAGATCTATTGAAAATGAAAATAAAAAAATAGGAGTCTAATATAATTTTTTTACTTTTTTTCATAAATTGGATTGCCTCCGTTAAGCAGAAATCTCTCATGAGAAGATCTGCTCCGACCTCGCACAAATTTTAGGTTTAAGCTCCTTTTAAGCGGGCTCTAATTATTTTTTTGGGTGAAAGGTAAATATATTAACAAAAAAGTTACACTTATACAATGGACATACTCCATGTATACAACATGCACTATAATGCTCAGCTAAAACTAAATAAAAATGAAGACCACACTACACTGCAGAAAACCATAAGCAACCCTGACAATACAAATTGATCAAGAAATCTACATCTAACCAGGATACAGGTTAAACAATTTTACTATCACAACATAAACAATCCACCGTTAACAAATAACCTCAAGGAAAACTAAGGTGCCCCACAAAACAACACAATTAGTCTAAAATATTATCATTGAAACATTTTGATATTTTCAGTGTTTGATAATTCACGGAGCGGAACTTTATTCTTTTACACCAGCTTGATCAACTCCTTGACTCTATCAGAATGTTGAAGAAAATACTTAATCAGCTGCTCTAATAGAGTAATTGAAGCTATTAGCATAATTAGCTACAGCTTGCCCATTAGATGTTGGATGGGTCCCATCCCATCTAGTAGACCTTAATTATCAGTTTCACTATCAGCTTCACATGCCTCACCTAATAATAATACATTATGATCAAGTCAAAGCCTAATTGTTTTTTAAGTATACGGATCATATGGTTCAGACTCCAGAGTTGGTGGAGTTTATTCTTCAATCAGGCAGTTGATGAAGTACATTTACTTTGTTTCCACGAGATTTATTGGTACAATGGTTAATTAAGTTCAGGTCCGAGTCATTAAATATTCAACTTGTCTGAAATTGTAACTTGGACAAAAACTAAAACATTTAATTTAATTTGTTTCAAAAAGAGGGTCAAGATATTAACGGACTGTTCAGAATATTAAATGTATCAGTATATGCAAAAAATTTATTGCCGCTTGTGAAATCCGAAATGAACATATGAATAAAATGAAAAAGACATTCTCAAAAAAATATAAAATGACATCACTGTGATGTCTAAACAATTAGACTCTGACAATCAAATTAATATATAATTTGAATATGGAGAAGCTACAGATAATTTAGGTTTGATTTTCATTTTTAATTAATATTTAAATACTCAATTTTTGGATTTTAGATAAAATTTCTATTTTTCTTTCAAATTAATTATATGATAAAAAAGTTATATATTTACCTACCGTTAAAGGTCCCTGGCAAAAAAGAGTGAAAAGAAAAGGAGCATCCTCAGGAAAGTGTCCCAAATCTAAATCCAAAACTTTTTTGCTTTAACAAAAGAAAACAGTTCACTAGATTTCGTTCGTTGAATTGAATATCCACACTCTATCTCACGTGACTGCCTGTTTTGTAGGGTACTTTTAGCGATCATCATTTCCTGCCCCCCATGTCCTTCACATGCTCCACATTTACTTCATCTTCCCTTTACCGTAGTATGATAATCATTTTAAATGATGTGCTGTTGTTGATACGGTGTTTAAAGAATATTTTATAAAAATATTAATTTATAAATAATTGATATATTATTTAATTATTTATAATTTTATTAATTATTTAATTAATATAAAATTAATTTTTAATATAACACATATTTTGATTTAATCAAATCTTTCTTTTGCCTTTTTAACTTTTTGTATCTCTTCTCTTTTGATTTTCATCTTTTTCCCTTTTGAAGAAATTGAGTTAGAAAAGAATTTATCTATCCGATTGATTTAAAAAAATTTCTAAATGCATTCTGTAGTATTATTATTCAAGAAGTGATTTAATATGAAGTTTGACAATATTTTTAAAGATTACTTATAAAATCGATTAAATTAGAATACATGTTTAATAAACATATATATTCTGTCATTCTTTTATTAAAAAAAAACACAGATCAAACAGGGCCAGGCTTTCGTGCCACGTATAAATATTTTTCATTTCAATAATCCCACTCATTGTTTTTCAGTGTAAAAATATGTGCAGGAACAAAAATGAATAGATGAGTATCAAGTTTTTAATTATCCATAAAATATTATTTTATGTGATTCATTATTGAATTTTGCTTTTAAAAAACTCTTACGTGGCTCCCATTTATCATGTGTTGCATCGTAGTCTTCATGCAGACCATGTTACTCTTAATTAGTCATCCTCCAGTTGGAGATCTATCTTCACGCGTCACAAGCTTATTGGACTATCCCATGTGTTATTTGCTTCTTTCAATTTTAGTTTTCTCATTTCTCATGTGGCATCTGGGTTTCTTTATTCTGTATATACAAGTCCGCAAAAGATAGATTTATGTTCATGGTTGTTGTTAAACTATCTGTCAAATCCCTGGTGATTGGTAGAATTTTAAATATTGAAATGATTAAATGATCATATTTATTTAATCTGTCAATTTTTAAGTTCTGATTTATTTATTAAATTACATTTTAGTAAAGAAATAGTGAAATTTATCTTTGATTAATTAATTATATTCAAGAATTTTAATATGTAGTTTGATAAATTGTGTTTTTTCATAATATTATTAGTATATAGTAGGATCTTACGATTCACGATTTGATCCTTTCGATTCACGAGATATTCTCATAATCCTACGTATGATCACGATTCTGACAACCTTGTTTATGTTTTTTTAAGTTTACTTAATTTGTTTATTTCTTCTTATCCAAACTTCTTTTAATCCCTTACATGTAACTCAAACGTGCTCATAGTGTATTTCTATCCCCAGTTTCTGAATAATAATTAATAAAAGACCATAGATTTATTTCATATATATGTGTGTGTTTTCATTATTTTAAAGTAATAAAAAAATCTTATTTTTCTTATGAAAGTTACCTTGTCTCTTCTTCTAGTTATATCCCATTTTATACATTGAACTCTAAATTTTTATTCTCAACTCCCTTCTTAGCTATCTTTTACTTTGGCAGTAAATGATACTAATTTAGTTCATATATAAAAGCAAGTCATCTTCACAAAATTATTTTAGATTGGCTACATTATTTTATGTCAAATTTTATTTATATGTTAGGTGTCAAACGTGTGAGATATTACTACTCTTTATGATCGCCTTTCTTTTCTTTTCTTTTCTTTTTTTGAAATAAGCCCCCTTCTATTGGGGATGCTTTGCTTGCTTTGGTGTATAATTATGATCGCCTTTCACTTTTCAATTGTTTTTAAAAAGTTTAAAGATATCACACTTATTATAATTTTTCTTTCAATTTCGGTTTTTCTTAGTTCTAAAGTGAATGACAACTCTTCTTGTCAACTAAACTCAGTTCAAATTTTATTTTCAAATACACTCACCGCTAGCTTGCACATTTTTTTATAAGATATTCATACTTGTATATTATTATTATTTATCATATTTTTAATTTTATTTACTTATATATATCTCCATAAATAATGGAGATATCAATAGATGAAGGGCATTTGAACTTTTCACTTAGGACGTTGAGCTTTGTGTAATTATTAAAACTAAAGAGAATGTGTGTATATCTAAGACAAGTTACAAATGAGATTTTGTTTACCCTCAAAATCTTCAATTCCAATACACGTGCTTAGACGTGAATATTGACTATATCACTTAAAAGTAATGTATCATGGATTTGTCGTGTGTGCAGGCTTAAATAATGACCACATATCTGATAGATTAAGTAAGATATTCAGTCAAGACGTAAACAAAGCCAATTGTAAAACAATTACGACGAGAAGAAGAAGAACATAATGGAGAAGAGGGTTAGCCATGTACTTGAGAGGAAAACTGATTTACATTGGGAAGAAGACCCGTGGGAAAGCTGAACGTATGAATATTGAAGCAATTAGTGGAAGCTACTCCAAGCGCTTATAAATAGAGCAACATAATCAGGAAGACTAGATCATAACTTTGCAAGCCTGTCTTAGGAATTAAGTAAACTTTTACTGAAACGCATAGGTAAAAACATATGCGTGTAATATGTTTGTGTAATCTAGCAAATATATTTTAGTAGTAGTAGAAAATGCATACGTAAAGTTGTAGAATTTACAAAAAAAAAACAAATAATGTCGCTAATTGAGCCGGAAATATAGTAAATATTGAAAGAATATTGAAAGAATGTAGCCAATAACGTTTGACGTAGGCTTTAAATTTGAGAGGGAGTCAACAGGTCACAAGGTTTGTTTTTTGAAACTAACAGGTCACAAATTAATTATATTAGGCATTGGACATATGTGATTTTCCATATTAAAAAGTACGGTCAAATCTATATTGGCTAATAGATTTGTAGGCAGTTGTTTTGTAGAGGATATTAGCGACATGACACCATGTTGTGGCTTTAAATTTTCATATGCGTGCCATTTTAACATAATATAAGTTGGAAAATTTGAAAACATCACATATATAGTTGAAATTTCCAACAAGTTTAGATAACAAAATAATGTTGATTTTTAAAAGAAAAAATTTGGTAATTGGACTAAAAAATCAATTTAGTTCCAATTCATCTGTTTTTTAGAAAACCAATCCCTTTTCTAACATGACAAAACACAATCTCACTTAGTTCAATGGTAAGATTTGACATCAAATTGGATCATCTTGGAGTGTGCCCTTCCCAAGAAGCTTAGTGAGGAACAAGCAAGCCTTCTCTTAGCCCTAATCTTCGAGGAAGAGGTTAGATTGTCTATCTTTAGCATGCAGAATGACGAGTCCCCATGCCCTGATGGGTTCCCAGCGAGATTCTTCAAAAACCGCTATCGTAGCGTTTTGATAGAGTTTCCTAAAATGTGATATTAGTCAACATTATTAAAAGTCAATCTACGATAACATTTTTTAAACGCTATGGTAACCCTACCATAACGATTTTTAAACGCTATGGTATCCCTGCCATTGCGTTTTTAAATGTTGTGATAAGTTTCTTATAACATCTTTTATCTCTTTGATAACATTTTTTAAAAGCTTAAAAGACTTTTGATAGCATTCTTTTCATGCTACAAAATGTTGCGAAACGTGTTGTTACATTTTTTTATAATGTTTTGTTAACGCTATGAAATACCTTTGATAATCCTTTTTGTTACTTATTCTTGCAATTGTTCAAATATAGAAATAATTAACTTCTTGACAATATCATAAAATAATAAAATCACGTTATTGAATTACTCAAAATTATTACATATTATTCCACTAGAAATCATATCTTAAAATGGCAATTACATATTAATTTTTTCATAGAGCAAGCAAAAGTAATATATCCTAAGGAAAAAATTAAAAACTAGTATAAGTTCACATTTAAACAAATCTTTTAACCACATTGCTTAAGTTACGTAGATCTAGGATCATTGACCATAGAAGGAGGGGAAACTGGTCGTCTTCCAGGTAATGAAGTTTCATGAACCATTATGCCGTTGGTTGTAGGGGCACCTTGTGACCTGCTTGCTTCTGTTGAGATTCTTTTGATTATTGGACTTTTATGAGAAATAAGACCGTTGGACCTCTGGGAAACCTCACATAAACATAGCCATTTCTAACCCCTAATACATAGAAAAAAAGTTTTGATTGAGATCTGTGATGACAATATTTTCCGTTCTTCTTTTTCCCGAGTACATATTTAGGTCCAAGATATTATGCCTCACAGAAAAAAATGCACCGCTTGTTCTTAGCATAAGCCAAAATAAAAGAAATTATAATAATAGAATTTGCATTCCCATATGTACAAGAAAGGAAGAGCGGGAGGATATGGTAAATAAAAGTCTACGTACAAGACTAACCTTTTGATTGATTTTTACATGTGACTTGCTTGATTCTTTTGACTTTATTTTAAATGTAACTGCAGATTTTAAAACAATCCAAAAAAAAAAGAAGGAATACAAACTGAATCTTGAAAATAGTGTGGAAAATGTACTAATCAATATAATATGATTAAAGGAAAATAAATTGAGTAAAATAATGATTAATGATTAATAACACACAAAATAAATGATTAATAAACCTAACGTATAAGAAAAATTCAACATTCAACACTCATATATGAAATAGGAATTTCAATCGCCACTACTTAACACAACAGGAGGCAGGTGAAGTCATAGTAAAAAAACTTATGAAGCCTCCATGAGAACATGGAAATCTAAATTTATGACTTGTTTTCCTATAAGTCTCACAAATCAGAAAAGAAAACACATTGATAACACCAAATTGAATAAAGTTCAGGACTCCTACTCACTTTGAACAGTCACCAGCCAAGACATGAAGTAAATCAACCCCCATAAAGTACATATCATGTCAACAACACCCAACCTTCCAGGCACATGTTGTAGAAAACTAATTATAATGGCGATGAACAAGTCATTATAAGAGAGAGACAACAAATAACATAGGAAAATTGAAGATCTATCAACAACAAACAAATTATATATTATTAAAATCAATTATCAGGGAAAGACCCTAAATAGCACAAAAAACTGATGTGCAAATGAAAAGAATTAGGCACTTTGAAATTTGAATAATATATGGAAGAGAAAAGACAATGTCGAAACACTTGATGGCCATCATTAGGTTATAAGAGAGAAAACAGGTAATGTATCATATATGTCAGTAATATTCAAATTTACAAATGCCCTGGAATGATACAGACAATATCAACCATCTCGCTAATTTCATAAACGATCTCCCTATTTTTGTATGGTTGCATACACATTTTTCATAAACATGATAAAGATATGAAAAGAATTTTCCAATGACATTTAATTATACCAGCAAAAATGCAAAAACACAAGTCACTCATGTACAGTTTGAATGGTAAATAGTATATAGAATTAGATCCTTACCTCATTTTGGTCATGAAGGAGAATAGGAGTATTAGAATACGAGAGAAGTCAATTACATACAAACTATGTACCCGAAAGTAGCGAGAATCACTTGGAACAGATTGTTCAAAACAATGAACTAGAAAAACAAACTCATTGTCTTCATTGTCATGACTAAACTCATCTCCGTTGGTAAATAAGTAGGTAATTTATATGGCATTCTTACGCTAAATTAAGAAAATATTTTATATTACCAACAGAAAAGCTAAGACATCAAAGCACCAATGAAAATAGAGGAAAAACATCCCACAACAAACATCTAAGCTTCAAAATCAACCAACATTCACACAACAAACGCATAAAAATAAAAGAGATTAACAGAGTGAACACAATGCCCCAATTTAATTCCATCATAGCTTTAAACATGATAAAAAACCAGATGCTGATTTCATTTTATATTAAACACGATCTACAATTAATTCCAAAAAAAAATATTTAACATGAAAATCCTGTTTAAAGGATAACCAAATGCCACCACTTAGAAAATGAAAGGGTACTCATGCTAATATCTAGATCACTTTATCCAGTGTGTGAGCTTTAACTTTATTAACCATCCTAAAAAAATTATCATTAAGTAAAACAAATTTCAAGATGAAGGATAGAAAACATATAGAAAAAACATTCTGTTTTGTCATCAACAAAGCATGAAAATACACATAACTCGAATAAAAGAAAGAACTTACAACTCTATCTTAGAATTCAAGGAACTATCAACAAGAAACAATTCTAGTATTGTAAATAAGAAATGAAATTCAAGTGATAATTACCAACATTATATGGGTTAGTTAATTTAAAGGTAAAACTCCATTCACACTAAAAAATTTGTGCTAGGATAAAGACTTACATCCCAATCATTCGGTTCTTTCATTTCACCAGTTTGAGCAAGATGGGATTTGGACTTTGACTATAAAATTGTTCATCGTTTGGTGTTTTAAGTACATTCCTCTCTAGCTTCCAGATTGGATTTCCTTTCAACTTTAAAAATATACAGAAACAACGACCAAAAGCAAATGCATACCCCATTACCAAGCACCATGTAAGAGCGTTAGATGCATAACATATTCGAAACACATCTTTCTTTCACAAGAACGTCAATTATCATCACTAGAAAATTGATAACCATAAGATTTGAGAGATTAGTAAACTCTAAATTAGAAACCAAATAACCATAACTAACTCATTTATCAAAACAACACAAGGGCAAAGAAACTAAACTTCAAGCATACCATATTTGAAACTTACAATCCATAGGGGTGTTCACGGTTTGATTCGGTCGATTTTTTTGGTGAAAAATCGAATCGAAACGAAACTTCGGTTCGATGACAAAACGAAAACCAAGCCAAACCGAACCGTGAGTTACGGTTCGGTTCTTCAATATTATTAATTAAAATAAAATTTTAAGTAATTTTTAAATGATACTATTGAAAAAAATAGACAATTAAAGTTTTACTTCGGTTTGGTTCGGTTCAGTTTTATAAGAAATTATATATATAAAATATATATATATAAATTTAAAGTTTTGGTTCGGTTCAAAAACCACCAACATTCCAAACCGAACCGAATTCTCTCCCTTCCCTCTCCTTTGTTGGTTTCTAATTGATTCTATTTCGTAACAGATCATAATAAAACAAACTACATTTAAAAGCCAATCATAGGAAATTTAAAGCGTATTTTTTTTCTTAACAAATAATCAAAGAACTAATGCGTTGTAAACAAAAAATTATGGATTTACCCAAAATAAAGAGAAGCATGGACTAGAATAATTTCACTGAGATAAATTTATTACACATAGCTTAGAGAGAGACCTTTGGGAGAGAGTTAAAATAAATGGCCTCGAGAGAGAACCAATGGTGAGATAAAGCTAGACATAGCTGAGAAAGGGAGCTGCAAGAGAGAGCTCAGAGATAGAGAGCTACAAGAGAGAATCTGCAATAGAGAGTTGAGAGAGTTGCAAGAGAGACATGCAAGAAGGTTTAGAGAAGAGCTTTGCCTCGCGAAGAGAGAGTTGCCACTCGAAGAGAGAGCTTTATGAACTTCTTCATAGAGAGCGCTCTATGAGCATTTGAGAGAAGCCATGAGAAAATATGAGGGTTTGGGACAAAAGAGTTCAAATGTCCTTTAATTAATTAGACGGGTTTGGGATTTTTGTTCCCCACCCTCATGCCCTACTCTCATAACGTTTTAGGATAAAATGTGGTCCTTCATCGCTATTAAAGCACATTATTCTTGTAGTGTGGGACATGATGTAACTAAGGCAGTGTTGAAATTCTTTCAATCCAGTCAACTCTTAAAGGAAGTGAACTCTACAACTATCTCTTTGATCCCTAAAATTCCAAACCCATCTTCTGTGGGGGATTTAGACCAATCTCATCTTGTAATGTTCTTGCTAAATGCATTACAAAGATCTTAAATGTAATACTCAAAATCACTTTCCCTAGCCTTATTTCTTAGAACCAAAGTGCATTTATCCCTGGGAGAAGGTTAGCTGATAACATCTTATCTCAAAATCTGCTTAGAAGCTATCACAGAACCCATGGTATGCTAAGATGTGCCTTTAAGGTTAATCTCAAAAAAGTTTATGATAGTGTTAACTGGATCCTCATTGGGAAAGCCCTCCAACGCCTCAATTATCCTGACCAGTTCATTTCTTGGGTCAGGGAGTGTGTCTCATCACCTTTTTACTCTATGAAGGCATTAAGTAAGTGGATTCTATCTCCTCATACCTGTTTGTTATTATCAAGGAAATCTTATCTGAGATTCTTAACTTTGCTGTCAAGCATACTGACTTCCAAAACCATTGGAGATGTGAGTAATTGAACCTAGCAAACCTATGCTTTACAGATGACCTGTTTATCCTTTGTAAAGGTAACAAAGAGTCTATCTTGGTGATTAAAGACTGCCTTGAAATATTTCAAAGCCTTTATGGCTTACAACCCAACATCCATAAGAGCCAAAACTTTTTTACCAGAGGTTGACAAGGACATTACTTTAGCTATCCATGAGAGCCTCGATTTTCCTAAGGGCCAACTCTCTGTTAGATACCTGGAAATGCCCATAATCACAACTAAACTAGGTAGGGATGATTGTGACTATCTAGTGGAGAGAATCACTGCTAGGATCAGATCTTGGGACTCGAAATACTTATCATATGTTTGGAGATTGCAACTAATTAGAGCTGTACTTTAAGCAATGTTTCAATTCTAGGCATGCCAGTTCATTTTGCCTAAGACAGTGGTTAAAGATGCTGAAGACCTCATCCGAAACTTCTTGTGGAATGAGAATGAGACTAAGTTCACAGGGGATAAGGTGGCATGGTCTAACTTGTGCTTTGAAAAATACCAAGGTGGTATGGGTATCAAAGATTTATTGCTCTCCAATGAGGTGGTTGTGGCAAAACACCTGTGGATTCTGGTTTGCACTTCAAAGAAGTATCTATGGAAAGACTGGTGTAAGATCTTCTTGATTAGAAAAAGCTCCATTTTCTTCATGAAGATCCCCTCTAAACCCTCCTGGGTTTGGAGAAAGATTCTCAAACTTAGGGAAAAGTTCATACCTATGTGCTCTGTAAGGATTATGGAGGGATTTTCTATAAACTTTCTAACTGATAGATGGCACCCCTTGGGCATCCTACTGCCCAGATTTGGCCATAGAATTCTGAAAATAACATGATGGTCCATTGATGCTAAAGTAAATGAGGTCATTCATATTGATCAGTGGGTTTGTCGTCTTACAAGGTGGGTGAAATGATGAGATCATGAACAATTTCTTTCCCATTCCCTTTCCCTCTAGGCCATACATTTAAAGCTGGTCAGCTAGCCCAAATGCGTAGTTCTAATCTAGCCACACCTACAAGTACTTTGCTCCACACATGGATAAAGTCAGGATGGGCTAGGCTTATTTGCTCCACACAGTAATAAGATTGCACAATGGAATATTAGTATCTCTAATGGACCTTTTGACTAGCTTTTCTATGTGGGGTGCCTTAAAGACCAGCTCTCATCTATTTGTTGAATGTGAATATGCTAGATCTTTGTAGGACAACCTCATAGCTAAATGTGAGCTAGTTTGTAGAGCAAATAGCTGGACTCAACTTATCTCTTGGCTCTTAGTTTGGAGCAAGGGGAATGGCCTTAGGGCATCTTTTTTAAGACTTGTTTTCACCTCCTTCATTTACTACGTGTGGAGGGAGATGAATTCTAGGGTGTTTGAAGGTAGGTTGAGAGATAAGACGGTAATCATCAAACTGATCTCTCAGAATGTAAGAGCTAGGCTGTCTAGGCCTAAGTGCTTCAAAGAAGACCAAATTGACATGACGGTGGCAACATCTTGGGAGATGGATTTAAATATCTTTTGTGTGATTTCTTCTTACTTGTCACTTGTAACCATAGGTCTAACTTATAAAGGCCCTTTGAGTGTTTTAACTTGAAGCTGTGATAATTTATAAATTTAAGGTTTGACTTATAAAAATCCTCCCCTTTCTCTCTCTTCACTCTCATTTTGCTTTAGATATCTATCTAGTGTAATACCTTGGTGGTGACCATTGGTTGAATAAGGGCATGCATATGGACATAGGATCATAGTCCTTTTGTTGGCCACTAAGCATGACCTATGGAATGAATTAGTATGCATTTTGTGGGGATTTTTGTAACCATGTGTCATGTTTCAAATGTCCCATGCCTTGGTCTTTCTTAAATCCCTAATGTGTTGCGCTGTCGATGGGTTTTTTTGGAATTGATGTTTTTGACCATTTTCTTTTGTGACATTGACTTAGGATTTGAACATATTGTTTGTAAATGCTTTATATTACAGATTTTGTATCTCGATGGAGTATGCCCCTTGTAATTGTATAATTATCTTCTTGATTTATATACTTTTCATTTACCGAAAAAAAAGGTTCGACATCAAATTTGAATATCTGTACCACTTTTTTAGATTAAATTAAATTACTCATGATCTCCATCTGAACATTAAGTCCAAGCTTCAAGCTCGACATAAGTCCAATGTGATATGTTACATATATGATATAAATGACCTGAAACAATATTGGTTGATGAGTTTGTTGGGTTACCTATCTACATATTATGTTTTAGAAAAAGAATCCTAGTGTCCTTTACCATTCTTTTTGTTTTTCTATAATTAAAATGCTAGCATATCACATTCATGATGTTAAGCATTATAATGATGTGTGTAACATGTGATACATATCATATTATGAGAAAAAAGATGATGGAAATAAAATAATGAAAGTGTGAAGAATTGTCTTATATATTGTCAAATTTATTTGTTACCACGGTGATATAAAATTATTTTATATGTACGAAAATTATTTTAGTAACTATAAAGGGAAAAATTTTCTTTGTTTTTTTTTCCAAAATCGTTAACTCACTTATAATTGTTTTTTGGCATAGGTCTCATGATTGAAAGATTTTTGAGGTTTTTTCTTCTTTTTTTTCAGTAATTCAATGTTGATCAAATTTTAATTGATAAATGTAGTATGTCAATCATTCATATATAAATCTATTAAATTAGTTTAATTAAATTATCAATTAAAATTTAGTCGATAACTTAATCAGTACGAAATTACTTTTTCTTGGTCAAAACTAGTGAACAGCAATAAAACCGCCACCAAAGACACGTGTAAAAAAATGAGTCAATCGAGAATCACCAACGTGGCAGAAAGGGAGAAGTCGAATTAAAAAATAGAGGACTTAATCATACGGCAAAGTTCATCTCACCAGTTAGAGCCGTATTCCATGAATTATGAGGAATATTCTTGTAATATCCTAATTATGTCCATAAATTTCCCAAATAGGATTGTAATCTTCCAATTATGATAGTATTTTCCTAGAATACGGTAGATATTCCATTTATAAGAGAATATTTTTCAATTTTGAATATGAGACTAGATCTTGAGAATGACCTATAAATAGAGGTCAAATGTAAGCAAAATGCACTCAATACAAAAACAGTCAAGAATCCTTCCTCTTCGAGTGTTATTACTTTACTCTCTCATATTTTTTTAAGGAAAATAGTAATTTGACCATCATAGTTTACACTTATTTCCAATTTGACCATCGTAGTTTAAAATATCTCAATTTAGACATCCTAATTTACTTAACATCTCAATATGGTTCTTATGCCACTCACTATTAACTAAATTAACGGATACACTGACGTGCACGTTAAGTGATGATGTGACAATCTTGAAGCCTATGAATGCACACTCTTCCATAAAAATACAATTATCTCTCTTCCAACTCACCAATTTTAACTTATATATTTTTTAATCTTTTCTCTCTCCCTCATCCCCATCCCTCATCCCTCATCCCTCATTCACCATCTATCATCCCTCTCGAATTCCCCATCCCCAAACTCTCATTTCTCTCTTTCCCTCTTCCCTTATCCCTTAGCTCCATTTTTGTTCATTTTAACTTATGTTCTTTTAAAAAAAATTTACTCTTATTTATTTATCTCTCTCTCCCTAATCTCTCATGTCTCTCCAAGACCCCTTTTCCCCATTCCCAAACCCCCATTTCCCTCTTTCTCCATCCCCAAATCCTCACCAAAATCACTGTTGATAAGCGCTTTAAGGGAGATGAAAGGGACCATGAGGATGACTATAATGCGAAGAAATGGAGGGCGAGGAACGATATGTGGAGATTTGGGGAAATTGAAAGTTTTGGGGGAAAATCAAATGAAAAGAAACAACAATGAAAGGAAAATTACATGAAAATGGAGCCAAGGGATGATGGAGAGAGAAAGAGGGTTTGGAGATGGAAGGGGAAGATGAAGAACAAGTATGGTCTGCCATTGGAGGTGAAGCTTGATATGAAGGTCAAATTGAAGATAAGAGCTTTAAAGACGCTGAAGATAAAAAAAGTAAAAAAAAATGTTTTAAAAATAAAAGTATAAAATATTTTTGATAAAATAATAATATATAATATATGAGTGGGAAAATATAAAAAAATATTTTAATGGATGATTGTGGACTTATGAGTTCCATGATTATCACGTCATTACTTAATGTATCACATCATCACTTAACGCGCCACGTCAGCGGGTCCGTAAAATTTAGTTAATGGAAAGTGACAGAAAGACCATATTAAGACGTTAAGTAAACTATGATAACCAAATTGAGACATTTTAAACTAAGATGGCCAAATTGGTAATTTTCCCTTTTTTATTGTTTTTAAGAGTGTGAGGAAAAAATCCTTCACAGTTTGGTGCTTTCATTGAGAGAGAGTGTGAAGCTCAAGAAAAACCCTTCCAAAGGCCAAACAATGCCTAGAACCATATCAAATACTGCCCTTAATGCGGGAAACAAAACTGGGAACGGGGAAGATCATGTCAACCAACCCACTCCCCCAGAACCCGCTCCACCAATTGAGATGCTTCAAAAAATCATGAACAGGATGCAGGAGATGGAGCAGAGGAATGTTGAAACACTACGCAATGCATGGAAAACTGTGCAAGATCAGATCAACACGCTGCAATGGGACTTCGCAGAGACACGTGCGAAGGATAGTCAGCATACCAGCTGTGAAGAATGAGAAAATCATTTAGAATGAGGTGCACGTGAGGCTAGACACGAGGATAATGAAAACAATAGGAATGTGCAGAATGAAGATGTGGAAATCCAGTCCTAAATCAAAGTGAAAGAGACAACGGGAGAAGCCAATCAACGGAAGCGCCTGTGGAGGAAATGCTTGAAAGAAAGATGCTGAAGAATCTGTGGAGTACGGGAAATACTGATCTTGAGTTGCTCACCAGAACCCCACTAAGTCTAGAAATCCTAGCGGTCCCAAAACCAAAGAAGTTTGTGGCACCTAAGTTTAAGTGCTAGGAAGGGAAGTTTGATCAAGTGGACCATCTTAGACGTTTTAAGCAAGTTATGGCATTGCATTAACATGAGGACGCGCCGATGTGCCCAAAGTTCCCTATAGCTTGGATGGGACTGCGCTTGAATGGTAACATTACATACTGGGCGGTGATGGAGGACACATAGTACCTCCTAACTATTTCTGTCAAGAAAGGAGAATCTCTGCGTGAATATACGCACATGTTCAAATAGGAGATGGCCAAGGTGGAGAACTGTGACGACCGAGTTGCCAGACTGGCTTTTAGACTGGGGCTGGACCCAAACTCGCCCCTCTTCGAGGACTTGTGAAAGGTCAAACCTTTGACCATGGTTGAAACATTCCAACGTGCATAAACCTACATTGCGTTTGGAAGAAGAAAAGAAAAGTATATTGAAGTTGGTCGAATGGAGGAATGACGAGTCCAGAAAAGAAGAACATATTCCCAAAACTGACGGAAAGAGGACTCACAAAATGGAGAAGGACAACGAGCGGGGTGACAGTAAAGCGAGACGAGACTGAAAGTCAGAGAAGATATGGTGATGACGTCCATCCTAGAGACAAAATCTACACGTCATTGACAATATCAATAAATTAAGTTCTAGACATGATAAAAGACATGCCTTGGTTGAAGAGGCGGGCCCCGCTCACAAAGGAGCCGCATTACAAAGACATAAACAAATACTACTCATACCACATGAGTAGTGGACATGTTGAGAAATTGGTAAAAGATGGTTACCTTAACCACTATGTGAAAAGAGAATAGCCGAGGTGGGAGAATGAAAAGGAAGTTTCGGACAGAGAGAAACGTGATAACGCAAAGCAACCACTCTGTGTTGTTGATACCATTACCGTGTTGACTAAATATGAAAGAACTACCAGGAAAGAAAGGAAAGTTTACTGTAAGAAGTCGATGCTGTAAGAGAAATGGAAACGGGGAAGTTCTTCGAATGACAACAGGAATCTCCCACTGATATTAAATGATTTGTATCTACAGTATGATGAACGCCACATCGACGCTCAAGTCATCTAGATACAAGCCTAGAACTGCTTGCTGAAAAAGGTATTGATTGACGACGAGAGTGCCGTCAACATTCTACACCACTTCACACTTGAGAAGATGACCATGGGAGATCAGTAAAGACCCTAACAACCACTGATAGGTTTCAAAAGGACCGTTATCTATTCAGAAGGGATCATTTTTCTTCCAGTTAACACTGAGCCATTCGACTACCTCACGAAATTTTGGGTGCTGGATACGTCGTCCCCCTATAATGCCATCATGGGGAGGGCCTGACTGCATAAAATGAAAGCTGTACCATCAACATTCTATTAGGTATTGAAATATCCATCTCCAGAGGGGATCAAGACAATCAGGGGTAATTAAGCTGCTGCCCGTATCTACGATGTAACAATATTAAAGTCAGTGAAAAAGAAGGCAACGGAGATGAAAGTGGAGGAGTAGATGGTTGCTACGAAATAATAACAATCATAGGAGGACAAGTAGGTGGGCCTGAGGTATGAGGCAAAGGAAGAAACTGAATCCATATGTTTAGATGAAGAGACACAGAAGACAATCAACATTGGGGCTCACCTTAAGCAAGCAGAAAAAGAACAATTGACAGAATTCCTGTGGAGGAACAAAGATGTCTTCGCAACTACGGCCCAAGAAATGACAGGGTTACCAGAAAGTAAAATATGTCATAAGTTGAATATCGATCCCGCTGTCAAACCCGTAAAGCAACAGAAAAGGAGTTCCGCCCCAGAACGGAACATGGCCATACAAGAAGAAGTAGAAAAACTATTGAAAGCATACTTCATCCGAGAAGTAGAAAACTCGGAGTGGCTTGCCAACTTCATCATGGTAAAAAAGAAGAACGAGAAATGAAGAAACTACGTGGACTTTATTGATCTGAAAAAAGTCTGGCCAAAGGACGAACACCAACTGCAAGAATAGACCAGATGGTGGATGCCATGTCGGGACACAAACTATTATGTTTAAGGGATGCCTTATCCGGATATAACCATTTGAAATTTTTCCAACCTGATTAGGGAAAGACATCATTCATAACTGAACAAGGTGCTTTCTGTTATAAAGTAATGCATTTCGGTTTGAAAAATGCAGGTGCAACTTACCAGTGGCTGGTGAATAAAAATTTTCAGGAACAATTGGGAAAACAATGGAGGTCTATGTGGACGATATGCTAGTGAAGAGTTGTAAATCTGAAAACCACATCATGAACCTTGATTACCTTCTCAATCTTGAGAAAAAGCTCTAAGAAACTAAATCCAAAGAAGTGCACCTTTGGTGTGGCAGTAGGAAAATTCTTGGGTCACTTGGTCACACAGCAGGGAATTGAAGTCAACCCAGATCAAGTAAAGGCCATCATGAAAATGAACTCATCGAAACTGAAAAGAAATACAAGGCTTGATAGGAAGATTGGTAGAATTCAACATATTTCTTTCAAGGTCAACGGACAAGTACGAGGAGTTTTCTGAGTTAAGAAAAAAATCCGCGGATGGATGTGATGAAGAATATGAATAAGCCCTCAATAGAATCAAGGAATATATGTCGACTCCACCATTGTTGTCAAAACTTATATTTGGCGAATAACTGTTTATGTACGTAGCCATATCAAAGGCAGCTGTCAAGGCCATTCTGAACAGAGAAGAAGAAAGGAAACAAAGGCCCGTGTATTTTATGACCAAGAGCGTAGTAGCAGCTGAAACTTGGTACAAAAGGATGGGTAAGCTAGTATTGACCATCGTAATGGCGACAATGAAATTGAGGCCCTATTTCCAAGAGCACAACATAATGGTGCTGAAAGAATCACTGATCAGAAGTCTGTTACACTCACCAGAAGTCAGTGGGAGAATGACGAAGAGGGCAATATAGCTAAGTCAATATGAAGTTCATTATCAACCCAGAACGTCAATCAAGTGTATGTTTTAGCTGACGTTTTGGCAGATTTCACCAATGACGAGTAAGAAGTTGTCAACTGATTATAAACCAAAGGAGAAAGTGGAACATGGGAACTATATAATGATGGAGCCTCAAATAGTAAAGGAGTTAGAGCGGGAGTGGTGCTGCATACCCTGTTCGGAGAAACATTGAAGTACTTCGTCTCATCCGGGTTCAATGCCTCGAATAACGAAACACAATATGAAGCTTTGATAGCGCGAGTCACTCTGCTACATGAGTTAGAGGTAACTGATGTAAAAATATTTCTGTGATTCAATGATAATCATGAAAGAATGTCCGATTACTAATGATAGGTTACTTACAACGGGCGAATGAGCTATTGAATCATTTGAAAAGTTATGTACCTAGGATCTTCACTACAATTGCCATGTAAACAGAAAATGGGCATGCAAATGCGTTCATGAACCTGGGATCTTCACTATAATTCCCACGCAAACGGACCATACCGATGGAATTTCTCAAAAGGCCAAGTATCATGTCCCCATTCAAGGAAGTAGCGGATGTGGAAGTTGAAAAAGAATCAAGCTGGCAAGATGATGTGATCCGTTATTTGAAGGAAGGAGTGTTACTTGGTGATAAACTTTATGCAAATAAAATCCAGCAGTAGAGCGACAGGTACTACTTAATCAATGGGTCATTATATAACGATCTTTTTAGGTCTGTACTTAAAATGTCTACGGGAAAAGGAGGATCAATACGTGTTAGCTGAAATTCATGAAGGGGTATGCGAAAACCACACCAGGGGTAGATCTTTGGCTCACAAAGTATTGAACGAATGGTATTACTGGTAAAAAATGTACCAAGACGCCAAACAATATGTTAGGAAATGTGATAAGTAGCAATGTTTTGCATCCATAGTCAAAATGGCTCCTAGTGCACTCAATACCATAGCAAGCCCATGGTCATTAATGCAATGGGCTCTTGACATCATTGTATGGTACCAGATAAGAAACGATTTTTGTTGGTGGCAACAGATTATTTCATTAAGTGGATTGAGGCTAAAGCTTTCAGAAGAATTTATGAAGAGCAAGCAAAAAGATTTCTGTGAAAAAACTTAGTATGCCGATATGAAATTCCTTGGATTCTTATTTCGGACAACAGACTTTAGTTCACAGGCAAAATAGTGAAAACGTTCTACAAAGACTTAAAAATCATCAACCGGTTCTCTACACCATATTACTCGCAAGGGAATGGGCAAGCTAAAGGTTCTAATCAAAGTATACTCAGCAATATGAAGAAATGACTAGAATCAATGAAATAAAAATGGGTTGAAGATTTGCCAGTAGTACTGTGTGCATACAGAACAACGCGCAGGGAGGCAATGGGTGAAACGCCATTCGCTCTGGCATACAGAATAGAAGCAGTGATAACAGTTGAAATTGGGAGCCCAACTATAAGGTCAGAGTTAAATGAGCAACAAAACGGGGAACTCTAAAAGGAAAGCCTTTCTTCCAATGAGCCATACTTTGCTCGTTGGCCAGAAAGTGCTCCTAAAGGTTATTATAAAAATTAATGGCCTGTAAAACCAAACGTTAATGAATATAAAAAACAAAAAGAAGAGGAAGCGGGAAAGAAAGAAGCAAAATGGTACCTTTATCAAGCTGTGGCTCAAGGAACAAAGCTGGTTCCTGACAGGCATGTTACAGGCAGCCGTCATGTCCGCATCAGACTAGAAGCCCGTGGAGCCCTATGTGTGCTGAACGGGGGTCATTGAGAAAGTTTATAGAAGAAGGGATCAGGGGAACACCAGTAAAATGCCTCCATCTCCACAATGAAGGATCTTCATTTCCTCCTTGAGAGTCGGACGAATGAACGGGAACGAACTCCTTTTTCTCTGAGTGCAGGGGAAGAGGAGGAGAAGAAACTGAACGTTCTTAAGAGTTTTCTCCCTGAGCCCTGGGAGCAGGATAAGCGACAGGAGAAGACTCAGCTGGGGCAGTAGGAACATCAACAGAAATGGGATGAGGACTAGGGGCCGATCGAGAAGAACTCGGGGTGTCGCACATTTGACGGGCATTCCTTTCCTCGCCAACCTCCCCAACTATGGTGTTATGGAGACCTTTTGACATATCAACGCTTGTAGCAAGCCGCTGGAGTAGAAGTTCCCACTCTACATTTTTCTGTTCATACTCAAAATAAATTGAAGTACTAGAAATGAAAACTGTGGGAACAAAATGAGCGTCGGGGATACAGATACCTCTCAAAAGTTTAAGAGAAGATGGTTGTGCGGAGATGAATCAACTAGAGCCGTGGCTGGGACAAAGGCTATGTTGACCTGCCTCCGTGGGTCAAGGAGATCGTCCCAGTCACATTCTCGATAGCTGAATGCAGCATTGATTTTCTCCCTAGAAGCCCTATATAAATATGGCTTATTGTTCTTGGGATCTGCAGAAAGGAGAAAATGAAAGGTGAGAGGGAAGAAAAGGAAATAAAAAGAAAGTGGAAGAAGGAATCAAAAGAGGATGGGGAATTGAAGCTTTGATGACTTACTAAAAACTCCCATTTTCGAGCTATTGTCCAGCAGCCATCACCGCCCCAGTTTCTGTCGATCAAGATGACATCCCGTTCCCAGCCTTTATCCCATTTTGGGATCGCGGTTATCATCTTTCCTCTATCTTCAAAAGATGGGGGGTAAGATAGTAAGTTTTGTTACGATACTTGACTGTATAACAAGCACGAAGCTTGTCGACACCTAGATCTAAACTATACTTCCTATTCATGGCTTCAAAACCAAGGAGGATCGTATAAGAACTAGGGATGAACTAAGATGGAGCTAACCTGACAGTATGGAAGAATTCTTACATAAATGGGGAGAAAGAAAGCATGAGACCTAAGGCAATGTACATTGGGCTTATGGTGATTTGTTAAGGAGCTCTACATGCTAAATCAGGGGAATCACTCTCTCCTAAACAGTAAATAACGTCAGGGGAAAAGGAATCACGATGAGAGGCAATGAAGCGGTCGAATTTGGCTTGAGACATGACTGAGGGAACACGAGGTTTAAACTTAGTGCTTCCACTTACCATGTCTGAAAAGCTTAAAAAGAAGAAGTATACAGAGAGAATTTATAAAGAAGAAGAAGATAGATATGGACTTACAAACGACGAAGGCTGAAGGCGAAGAAGAAATGGGGGAAAAGATCTTTAAATAGTCAACAGATTTGAAGGGTAAATGAAAAACACCTTATAAAATTTTTGAAAACGGAAATTGGAAAGGACATTTTACAGGAAGGCGTGACTGACAAGATGGAACCGTCCCATGTACTGACGAATGATAAGCGACAGCTGGAAAAGAAAAAGAAAATACGTCTAGTCAAAACACACGTTAGACGTAATTAACTGAAATAATTGAGAACGAGAAGACGAAAAGACGAGGAGAAATGATGAGAGGCCGTTTTATGGAAAAGCCGTCAGTGAGAGCGGGAGATGAAACGACGACTAGGGTTAGGCATGCGTTTCTTTTTACTTATTAATTATTATCTTTTTTTTGCTATCAATGTTTGCAGGTCGCCAATAGTCACTGCAAAATATAGAAAAATCTAATCAAATCTCTTATCGAAACGCGTGTGAACTGAGATTTACCATCATTACACAATCAACAAATAAAATTTTGTTGAGTGTGATGGGGGCAAATTTGAACATGAGTAACATCGCCACCACAGACACATGTGCAAAAATGAGCCAATCGGGAAAAAAATGTGAGAATCACCAAAGTGGCAGGAGAAGACGAATTAAAAAATAGAGGACTTGATCGTACCATGAATTCTGGGGAATATTCTTGTAATATCCTAATTATGACTAAAAATTCTCTAAATCTGATTGTAATCTCCCAATTATGATTGTATTTTCCTAGAATACGGTGAATATACCATTTATAAGAAGATATTTCCGTTTTTCAATATGAGACTAGATCTTGAGAATGACCTATTAATAGAGGTGAAATGTAAGCTAAATTCACTCAATACAAAAACAGTCAAGAATCCTTTCTCTTCAGGTGTTATTGCTCTATTCTCTCATTTTTTTAATTATTTTTAAGAGTGAGGAAAAAATTCTTTACAACCAATTTTACAAATATTGCATAATAATAATAATTTAGTTAAAATATTTAATTATTTTAATCACTTATTATTTAACCAGTACAAAATAGAATTAAGAGATGTGCTTGAGGATGAGGATGAAGTGAATAATAGATAAATATTCTAAATAAAATATGCGATTATGTGAAAATCAACCTATTCTTTACAACACTGTTTTGAGCGGAAATTATGATAAAATTATTTAAGCAATATTAACGGGGCGGGGCCTAAGCTAAGTTAAAAATTCTCTCTCCAACCAGTCCTCCCTCAATCCACGCGCTCACTCATGAACTAGAGAACTGGTCCGAAAATACCCCGCCATGGCAGTTGTCACATCATAATATAAAAACCATTTAATAATTAAAAATTAAAAATTAAAAAAAAATATTGCCAGCACTGCCACTGACTGAACTTCCCACGACTCCCTTCCCTCTTAGCATTTAAAAACCCCATTGATACTCCTTCGTTACCAACTGACATCACGCTTTCACACACACCTCTCCTTTCTGCCGCCATTTCATTCCCTCCACATCTAATATCCGACCGACTTGGCCCATTACCTCCACCTCTGATGCTCCATAACTGACTATTCCACTATGTCGTTGTCTAAACGCTCATCTCTTAGTCCTCCCCGACCCGACGTGTCGACTCAGGATCTCAAGCAGCGAGTCATTACTTGCCTCAACAAACTCGCGGACCGTGATACTCTTGCCCTAGCTACCTCTGAGCTTGAGTTGATTGCTAAATCCCTTACTTATGAGTCGTTTTCGCCTTTCCTTTCTTGTATTTATAACACCGACGCTTCTTCGAAGTCCCCTGTGAGGAAGCAATGCGTTAGCCTCCTCGGCCTTCTTTCTCACTCTCATGGAGATGCCTTGTCGCCTTTCTTAGCTAAGATGATTTCCACTGTTGTTCGCCGCCTTCGTGACTCTGACACTGCCGTAAGATCGGCCTGCGTCGATGCCACCGCTTCCATGTCGTCGCAGATTACGAAACCTCCATTCTCGGCTTTCTTGAAGCCGTTGATGGAGACGCTTACTCTTGAGCAGGACCTCAACTCGCAGATCGGTTCGGCGCTGTGCCTCGCGGCGGCAGTCGAGGCTGCGCCGGACCCGGAGGTTTTGCAGTTGCGAAAGTGTCTGCCGAAGCTGGGGAAATTGGCGAAGAGCGAGGGGTTCAAGGCAAAGGCTGCACTATTGGTGCTGATTGGGAACATTGTTGATGTTGGTGGCGCATCGAGCCGGGGCGTGTTGGACTGGTGGGTGCCGTGTGTGGTTGAGTTCTTGAGCAGTGAGGATTGGGCGGTGCGGAAGGCGGCAGCAGAGACGTTGGGGAGAGTGGCGGTGACGGAAATGGATTTGGCGACGGAGTATAAAGAATTGTGTGTTAGTTCTCTGGAGGCGCGGAGATTTGATAAGGTATTGAACTTAGGATTCCATTTGGTGGCTGAGAATAAATTTGGAAAAAAAACTGGAACTTAATTTCCAGTACTTCTTATTTGGGGAATGAGAAAATTATGTGTTCATTGACACGACGTCGAAAGATTTACAGATCCTAGAATTTGTATTCCGTTTCATCTTTTCTTTTGACAACCAATTTGAGTTTTTTTTTTAAGAACATTTTTGCTCATCGAAGAATTTTGTTCTGACTGGATCGACGAAACAGATCAAGGTCGTCCGAGAGACCATGAATCAGAGCTTG
Organism: Datisca glomerata; assembly: GCA_003255025.1. NCBI lineage: Eukaryota > Viridiplantae > Streptophyta > Magnoliopsida > Cucurbitales > Datiscaceae > Datisca > Datisca glomerata. The sequence goes on along the minus strand of QANY01011952.1, from coordinate 1,013,471 downwards.
GAATTATGGAAGGAGATTCCTAGTGTTTCAGAGGAGGCCTTTGGTCCATCACCATCTAAATCTTCTTCAACGGGTAAATTTCTTTTCAAAACTCTGGTTTTAATCCTTCATGCCATTTTCATCGATTGATAGTATTTTCTAGGAGCAGGTGAAAGATTAATGATATTGGAGAGATGATGTATATAGCTGATTTAACCTCGCGATCTGGTTTTTCACTTTGAAACGAGAAAGGGAAAAAGCTAATTCTATCTCTGAATTTATTTTCTCCAGTTCCGTTAACTCAATGTTGATTTGTTTCCGACGTAATATTAATCGGATTAAAGTCAACTATAAGGCCCAAATTGTATTTGAAGTTCGACAGTCAAATGTGGGGCTATAAGATTGTCACCTGATTGTTTATTTCGGTTTCTTCATTGCCCAGATAATGGTAGTGCTAGTGAATGCTTTCCTCATCTCTCAGAAAGTTCCCATGATCTCAGCATTAAAGGTCCGTTAAAGAAAACAGTCCCCACAAATAGGTCCCCTCCATCTGCTGTTTCGCTTGTGACAAATGCCAAAAGGGGTATTCTCTTAAAGAGTAACGAGAAGATTTCAAGCACGCCCACGACCTCTAAGTTGGACCACAATAAACCATCTGATTGGAAAGTTGAAATTGCAGCAAGGAATTCTCTCTGCTCTAATGTTGCTTCTGAGGATGATACTAAAAGAAGTGTTGGTGGAGATTTGGAGCTCCGAGAGGATAGTAAATGTGGAAATCCCGTGCTGCAAACAAAACGTGTCCTTTTCAGCAATGCCCGTGATGAGAAAGTAAATAAGTTTAGCAGTTTGAGGTCTGGGTCTCGAGTGGTTCCATTTCAAGATGATGACAACATAAACTCTAATGTTATTGTTAGCAGTACCACTGAAGAAATGTTCGAGAATCATAAAGATGTTGAGGATCTCTCTCTGATCCGTGATCAACTACTTCAGATTGAAAACCAGCAATCCAGTCTTTTAGACCTTCTGCAGGTACGTAACTAATAGCTGATCACTCTCTTCGTCTTACGAAAAATGGACGTGGTGTTCTAAGCCATTGTTTTTTTGAAACTTTTGTCCATGATACTAGTGAATATCCCATATACACATAGTTGCCCTACAGCTCTTCTAAGAGTCTCTTTTAGGACAATGGATTATTGGACTCACTACCAACAGTACACATAATAATGGGCTTGCCAACAGAGAACAATTATGAATGATTTTTGTTTAGAACAATACTTAGCTCCTGACCGGATAAGTAGAACTCACGCACCACTGTCACTTTGTAAGTTTATACTATGTGCGAGAAGTAAGTGATGATGATGATAATAATAATTTTTACATTTCTTTTGATGAATGATCATATTTAATATTACTGATAGGACTTATTGTTTTTTAACTTAAATATAAATTAAATTAATTATAGTATATGGCATGAGCTGATTATTTCACGTCAGCAGTGTGTAGCAGCTCCTCCTCACGTGGTCAAGAGTCAAGTATTGTTCTTTTCGTTTATATGCTTTTCTTATGACCAGCTTTCTTTGGGTTTTACTTATTTTCCCCATTACATTGACTCATCTTTGAATTAGCCCTTCAAGTTTTGATATTTATATCTTTTATGTCAAATGTACCTCTTGCCAACGGAAAGTATCATTCAATATATGATTGATTGATTAACAAATTTCTAATCAAACTTCTCATTTTATTTGAATTCAGAGATTTATTGGCAGCTCTCAAAGTGGGATGAATTCACTGGAAACACGAGTATGTGGACTAGAGAAGGCGTTGGATGAGATATCTTATGATTTGGCCGTATCAAGTGGAAGGGTACCAAACAGTGATTTTGCTGAAAACACTTGTTGCAAACTTCCCGGCACAGAATTCTTAAGTTCCAAATTCTGGAGAAGAACAGAAGGGAGATTTTCTGGTCCAAGGTTTTCTTCTACTTCAATGGGACCATCAAGTGGGGTGCATCAGATACCTGATAAAGATGCCACTGCTGAATTATCTATTATGCTAGAAAGCCAAAGGTTTCAGTCTCAAAGTAGGGATAGGTTAGTTGGGAACTCGTTAGAAGATGTCCATGGGGAATCTAAACGTCGTTTAGGGCACTATTCAATAAGAGCGCGGAAGAAGAAAATCCAAGATGATGGGATGGTTCAAGGTTGCAATGCCAGTAGTGGGACTGATGTGGTCTCCTCAGTTACTTCAAAGATTCCAGCGAACTTAAGCAGCAGCAGGTAATTTCGTGGCTCTGCTCATATCCTACTCTGTTAATGGTCCTTTCTGTACTAGCTGCCTCGAATTTGCGATAAGTTTATTATTATACTATGTCATGTACATGTTTGCTGCGATAAACTATAAAATTTTCCAGGCTGTTACTTATCGGCTTCTGTGCTTTGTGATCACTTAGTATATCAATGGATCTTTTAAGATGCAAAGAAAAATATTCTATGCCGTGTAGTTAGTTCTGTATGATCATTATAGATCATATTGAAGAAACTATATCTTGCTATTCACATAACTGAATTAATATGTTAGTATGCCATAAGAATGTAGTTTAATTATTCTCATTTTTTTTATTTCAGATCAGCCGCGTAATTTGGGAAGTTGAGAATTTGGCTTTCAATGATGAAAGAAGATTAATAAATCATAAAAAATCTGAAGCGAGAAAAGCCCGGTTGTTCTGGAGATGACACTATTGGTTGAACCAATTTGACATTTTTTGTTTGAAGGTAGCCTACATTCATGGGTAATACGCAGTTCATGCTACATATCTACTCTAGAGAGTAACCTTTAGGCCTTTAGCATTCTACAAATGCAATACCAGGCCGCGTTGTTCATGTGATATAATTTAATCACATGTGCCTTGGTCATTGTCAGACAAAATTATAAATTTGTATAGGGAATCTCTCTCTCTCTCTCTCTCTCTCTCTCTCTCTCTCTCTCTCTCTCTCTCCCCTATTCCTCCTCCTGTAGCACCGTCATGTAATCCGGGAATTGAATTCATTAAATTGTGTCTCATTTCAGCTCATTCCTATGGACATGTCATTTAATGGTTCAGTACTTGGAATAATTCAGGGGGCTTTTGGCAGAATAGCCCTATTACGAAAATAATAAGCAAAAATATTTTAAAAAAATAATAGCTACAAATATAACCCTTACTAATATTATATGGTGAGCTTCTAAATTTAAATACACCATTGTTATTTGTAGAAGATATTGACTCATGTCAAATCATGTAAATGGTCATTTTTGCATGTTAAAAATATTATAGGAATCATTCTTACATGTAAAGCTTTACAATCTTTGCATATTAAAAATATTATAGGAATCATTCTTATATGTAGAACTTTACAGAAATCATTTTTACATGTAAAACTTAAAATAAACTATACATTATAATTTCCGTAATTAAAACTTTAAAATAGATTATATATTTGCAATTTCCGTAATTGAATTTTAATTGAGGCCGCAGCCTAAAAAAGCCTTAGCCCAATATGGGATCATGGGTTGAATATATTTATGGGCTTTCGACAATAACAACGTCATCAAAAGAAGCACGTATATGTGTAATCTTCAGAGGAAATCTATGCTCTTTAGGTTTGATCCAACTATACCTGAAATTTCCTTCTTCTTCCTTGCGGCAAGCTGAAAGGAGATATGTAATCTTCGTTCAATTTCTTTCGCGGTAAAAAAAAAACTCAAACTCACGTTAATCGCATTGAAGCTAATGCTTAATCAGGTTGATTGAACTAATTTTTCTTGGTAAAAAACCACAAGCTCACGTTAATCGCATTGAATCTAATGCTTAATCAGCTTGATTGAACTAAATTTTCTTTTTGAGTTCTTGATACCATCACCTGAGTTTGAAGAGTAATCTTCGTCCAATTTCTTTTGCGAAAATATCAGGCTTTTTTATATTTTCCAAGAATTCAAGCTTGCATTTTCAATATGAAATCTTGATTATGTGTTGCATTTTTTCGGTTTTTAGATTGTCTGAATCGTGTGATGCTGGACATAGATGTAATTGTTAATTACATTTAAGCTAAAATTTAATCGCTATTCAACTAATTTTTCGACACGAAATCTTGATTTGAATACATCATTATCTGAGTGAAGAGAAATTTTCAGGTCTTTTCTCTTTTTCCTTTTTTATTGCAAGAAATTTTTATTTTCTTGTGGGTGATTATTTCGAATTCAGTCAGCCAAATTTATGGTTTGACTAGGAAGTACGTTCTTGCACAGGTTTTGTTCTTTCAGCGTATTTTGTTTTGGGTTTTTGTAAATTAATTGAATATTGAATATTTTATTTATTTAATTTAGGTAAAGACTCTGGATTTTGTGTCAAAATAGATGTTTGATGCTGCATTTGATCTTGTTTAATCTTAGTTTTGGATTGATTAAATGTTTATTTAATTTGGATTAAATTAGATCATATTGTTTTGAGTTTGCATTGTTTTATAGTATATCAATTTATACCACACAATAATTAATTATATACTATTTTTATAAATGATCATTTACTTCCTTATTGTTCTAACTTATTTTAAGTCTGATGATGAATATTTACATAGTTCTTTTTTATGATGGAAGGTGAGATGAATGAAAAAATATATTGATGATAAGATTAAGTCATTGTTGGTTGCTAAAAATGCATAACATGATGTTTTACTAGGTTTAGTATCTCGCGCATTGTTTGTAAATTAGAATCATTTGTGTTTGATGATGAATGTTGAATATGGAAGATCGTCTTCTAATTTTTTAGAGATTAATGTAGATTCTGATATTGAGTGATACTTATTTTGATGAATAATGACAAAGGGTGAAATTATCCCTTAATTGTTACAACCCGCATTGGTAATAAGACGCTTGTTGTTGTTGGTAGTGGAATTATATCGTTAACGGAGGTAAGGTCTTCATCGCACACGATTGTGCATAATAATCATGTCGAACTTATTTGTGGATAAAGTAAATGTGGATAAGTTACCTCTTGGTTTTGATATACAAGTCATTTTCAGTTCAAAATGTCAGTTGAAAAAGGCGTTGCACTTGATTACTTTAAAGCACAACTTTCAGTTTATGATTATCCAATCTAACAATAAAATGTATGTAGTTTGGTGTATCGTCAAAAGTTGTGAGTCGTTCGTATGTGCTTCACGTTATAGAGCTGGTGAAATTCAATGTGTTAGGAAGTATGTAAATGGGCATACTTATTCGTCAGACATTGTATAAAGTGATCATCGTCAAGCTACTTCAACCATTGCTAACGAGTGTATAAAGGATAAGTATATGTGTGGGGTTAGTGATTGCGAAAAATCTAAGGATATTATTCATCATATGCAAGTGAAACATGACATTAATGTAAATTACTATACATCTTGGAGGGCAAAAATTAGAGCTCTTGATATGATTCTAGGATCTCCGGAGAAGTCTTATGTGATATAACCATCTTATTACTTTCACTTATAGAATAGTAATCATGGTATGGTACAAATTTAGTTACTATGAGTGTCAACTTAGTCATTACTTTTTTATTTATTGCATTTATATGTATACATTTATTTGGTTAGTAAATATTGTTTATAGGTACTGTCACACATTCGAAAAATGATTGTGATGGTAGGTTGAAATATTTTTTTCATGGTGATGGTCCTTCTTTGAGCGATAGTCGACGATGAGACATTTCTAAACATGTATCATGGTACACTCATAAGTGCTTTCATGCTTGATGGTAACCACTAAATATTTTCATTGACTTTTGCCATTGTGGGCTTGGAGAATTATTTTGCTTGGGATTTCGGGAAGAGTTGGTAATCATTTCTAACTGACATAAAAGTATATTAAAGGTTGATGCTAACCAAGGTTATTGTATGTAATATCTTCTTAATAATCTTAAGACGATATACAAAAGGCTCAAGCTTGATAGCTTATTTTTAAATGTGCGAGGGCATGTCAGGCTGTAGATTTCGAGTTGCATATGCATTGTTTACAATCCATAGTTCATTCTTTACATTCTTACTTGAGAGATGTTGGGTATGAGAAATAGGAATATGTGTACTTTGTTATAAGGAGAATTTAGTTGAATAAATGATGAGGCGATAGACAAAGAAATCAATGAAGCCTTTTAGCCAAAGAGAAATGGGGTCTTCATTTTTGGATTTTGTCCTTCATGACCTGCAAAGGGGGAAGGTGACTAGGTAACCAAGTAAAGGGGGGTGGTCCCCTTGTTGCCCCTCCGAAGATTAAATTAGAACTGAAAGGAATGAACAAGTAAGAAGAAGTCATGGAAGGATGATTGCACACCTTTCACCATGGTGTCCCACCTATTTATAATGTGGGCTAGTTTGATTGGAGTTTTAGAATTATTGTACGATAGTTCTAATCCTCTAATAGCATCCCTTATTTCCCTACTCCTCCAATGAGGAATGACCTTAGGGTTCTTCTCGTCTCTCGCCTCAGCTTATTGTTTCACGAAGTGTACGATTCGATGAGGGTTGGCATAGAAAGATCTACTTGCTTAGTTTAAAATTTCCCATACTATGGAGATGTTATTTCTTATCTCAATGTTTGTCGCTACTTATTTATTGCATTCATGGTCGGCAATTTTTCTCAAAATATTTAATATTTATTTTTTTTAACTAAATATTGAATGTAGGTCTGAAGTGTTAATGTAAACATATTTTTTATGGTGACATAGAATATGTTGTCAACATTAGAAATAGATGTTGAACTTGCAAGATGTGGTCGTTATATCAACTTCTTGCTAGGACCGATTGATTTTATAATTAATTAAAAATAAGTTTGAACCACGAACAGTTCGTGGGCGGAATATCAAAATTTTTTCAAATTAAATAACTTAAAACCAAATAATGTGGATTATGCATATATTACATTAAACGAGAAGATAATGTTAGAAATAAGTTTTTCACCTATACCTTGTATCGGAGAGTTTCTAAACTGACAAGATTCTTTCGAGCGTTCTTCATGTTCTTCAAGTTTTAAGATCTGAATCACGCACTTGAACTCGAAGAACGATTTATGCATTTCGTCCACCAATAACCACCCGTTAATTTTAGAAATATATCTCACGAGAATTTTATGTAGGAATTTGAGTGTGGGCTCTCAAAACGATTGAAAAAGAAAAATAAAAAAAATCTCCTTCAATGTTATTTTTGGCGGCAATAGGCAGGGAGAGGAAAACGTTTCTCTCTCTTGCTTTTTTAACAAGCATTTGTATCTAATCCTTTGATCTATCAACAATCAGAATTGCTATTAGATTTTGCCAGAATGTAATTTTATATTTATAAATATACCCATATGTTTTTAAATTTCTAAAAAAACATCTCATATATTCATAATTGAAGAAAATTATAATATTCCCTAGAGTTTGAGTTGTATCGAGATTTACCAATTTAATTGATCATTATCAATTAAATAATTAATTAATTTTTATTTACTAATTATTTAATAGTTAAAAATAATAAACTAATTAATTTCAATACATATAATCACACCTAACTAATTAAGTGACATCACTCATGACATATATGTGTAGAAAATATGTCTTGGCACCAAAACATATTTTGAATATCCAGTTTACTTTGTTTCTCTATTCCTGTTCTCATGAGCTATTTCTGAGACCAAATAGACCCACGTGAATAAAATTAAGATTCAAATACTCGGTGAATTTATCTCCATAAATTTCTGACCTATTTAATCATGATATCGTACGACTCCACTATAGTTTCGATGTCGAATCAACTTTCGATTCATGCGCACTAAATTTTTCTGTTGGTGTAAATAAAACCTTTTTATTTTCACTTTTCACAGAATATTTTAATATAATACCCATCATCAATATCAGCAATAAGAGCGGAATATAAAATTACCATTTTACCCCTCTTGTTATTATTTCCTTAACTCCTTTATTGATTGTGAATAAGAAAGACATAATATAAATTCTCTCAAATCTTAATCAATGAATCAAGTCATTGAATACCTGACTAAGTTAATTTATTCACACAGTCATTCGATAAAACATAAGGTGATATTGTTGCATTTACAATCCAACCACAGATTTTCATATTTGTGATTCACGTAACTCCAACTTAATTGAATTACAATCCTAACAACCGAGATATCGCCCACCAATTCGAACTCACTCATTTGACATATCAAATATTACAACTAACTAAGTCAAGCTATGTATAAACCTCATGATTAATGTAATTATGAAAACACCCTTAAGTTGTAACAATTAGATTTAGAGCTAAGAAAATGGTTTTGGGCTCTAAACTAATTTGTTATCGGTTTGTTCAACATGTTCATAATATGTTTAGGTTAATTATTTGAGTCTCCACTCTCATGCCCCAAGACTATCATTTATTAGTTCAACCTAACACTCGTAATCGAATTCGATTGCTCAGGGTTCGTTTGGAGACGCATCTATCTTTACTTTTCGTTCGTTGATGAAAGTTCCAGGACTTGAGTAATTTATGAACACACTTTAATAAAACTTTCAATTTATTCATAAGAATTCAATAATACTAATGTTTGAGAAAAAAGTAAATACAAATAAATAGTTATTACACGCTAATTTATGTACATATTTCAACACTTGCTCTCATGCAATACTTACAAAGAGAAACTCATCACCATATGCACATACTTCAAAGTATTATATGAAAAGTGTGCTTGAAGCTAACTATGCAACATTTATTTATCTCGTTGGTAATGAATGTGATTGATATGTTCATGAGTAATTGTGATTTCTTAATTAAGTGGATGTTGTCTTCACGGCCCGTCACCCTTTTATTGTTTCTATCGTTATGTACATGCAAAAAGAAAAATTTGATACTGCCTATGTTCATTTATACAAATACCTTTAGGGGTATTTTTTCGACTCGTGACAATTTTTTTCATGTTTATCAGCATCCTACATAAAGAATTTGACAACGTTTAAACTATACTATTGAACAAAATAATCACTAGTTATATACATAGTATGTTCGAATTCGCTTTTACCTAGTTGCGACTGTTACTAGAAGATTTATTACTTCTTCAAGAACCTTTGTCATAATTACTACCATTATCAATCATGTTGTCATCCTCCTTTTCCTTCATAAACAAGGATTGGGTATATTTTTTTTTGTCAAATAGATTGGGTATAGACATATAAATACTTTGACAATCTTTTATACATATTATTTGAAACATGCATAATATTCTCACATGAACACTTCACATAAGGACTTGTTAACTTCAGATTGATGCTGATATAATTCGGTGGTAATGTCAATATTATACACGTTTCAGATAAATAAATGCCGTAAATCTTTACATAGTAAGTGAAATATGTTACTTTGGTAGTTTCGTTTTTTTCCTGTAATTTTTAGCAAGAATAAGTTTATCTCACTCATTTTTATATCAATGCTCATCACGGATATTTTTGTTTTTCGTTGCCCTTTTTAAATTTTTTTTTTCTTACCAAGAAAGCTATGACTTCTCTATTTTGAAAATTATTCAGCCTCCTTATCAATGAATCAAATAAATTATCATATGTGATATTTCACCATGCCTTTCATTCGGCACATCATTTCCTTTATTAAAATATGTCATGAAAGGTGCACATTCTCGGTATTCACTCTCCCGATTGTCTTGTATAATTGTTTTGGGCATTTGTTAGAGTTGGGAGGATTCCGTAAGCTCACACAATTAGAGCTAATAGGAAGTCACTAATCCAAAACCCTTTTTCAGAATGGTTGTCTCTAAAAATTTCATCAACATGGACCATATTCATATGGTTCTATACTACTTGTTGCAAGTTGTTTTGGAAGGAGGAGATTTTCAAAACAAAAAATCTTGACCAATTTAATTTTCATGTCTTGATTGACATATCTAAATACATTAAAAGAATATAAAATGTTCTTCTTATACATTGATATAACATTAGGAAGCGCTTCATCCAATAAAATTCCTTTAGGTAATGATTATTTGTTTAAGGAAGGACAATGTCCACATTAGACTTGCTATCAATGCCAAATCTCCAGTTCCAAATTTGATAATGTGTTCTTCGATGTTAAAACATAGTTCATCGTTATTACTAAAACATTGTCTTCTAGCTAAGTGTAACATCAGTTGAACAATGATTTTACCTAGTTTTATGCTCAGCACATTTGCTAAGCAGGTGCGTCTAAATATTCATCTTTCTTCAAATCTCAACCAACATCTTAGTTGTGTTAAATCCTCTAGTTTGTTGTATATGTTGACCTTTTTGTTTACTTTCCACAACTCAAGTGAGAAGAATAATAGATAATCCATTACAATGATAAGTAATAAGATTATGTAAATTAAATTTGACTCTAGTATGTATTTAGTTAGTGTTAGTATATATCTAATTACTAGGGTGAACTTCACTTTTAACCTTCAAATTATGAATAATCGGTAGTTTAAATCTTAAACTTTAAAATGTTGAACTATGAAACTTGAAGTAAACAAAAGTTATAATTGCAACCCTAAACTAAACTCTGTCAATTTCTCCATCAATTATAACAAAACGCCATTGTTTTGATACAATCAAAACGACATCGTTACACTTATTTCATGTACCCTCACCCTTAGGCAAAACCCCAAAATCAGTCACACCCAAACCCAATTTCACTTTCTCCTTTCCCCTCTCTCGCCATCTCTTCTCCCCTCAAGCTTTCCCTTCTTCTTTTTCACTTTCATAAATATACTGAAACCCAAATCTTTTCCTTCTTCTTCTGTCCCTTCCTCTTTGACTGTAAAATTCTCAGCTTCTTCCACTTTTCTTTGACTTGCTCTGTTTCATTCATGAAATCCAGTTTTTATCCTTCAAAAACAAATTCAGCAGATTTCAGGTTAGTTAAGAAAAATAGAAATATGGTTTTTTGGCACATTGTTGGAATAAAGTCCATTTAATATTCTGTTTTTTTTTGTACAAAATCAAATTCTTCGTATTAGTGTCGTTTTTTTCTTAAATTGTTAATTGTTTTTCCTAATTAAAAAATATTGGTTTTTCCCAGGTTTTGTTCCTTGTAATTCACGAGATTTGCTAATATCTAAAAATTATTAAATAATTCTTCAAATTTTTTACTTATTTGGATTGTTTTTTTTCTTTTTTACTCCAACATCAGGAGGTGGAAAGCGATTGTTACATTGGGTGCTTGTTAATATCATATATTAGGTCTCTCAGTTTCTCATTCTTCATCTGCACTCCCTTGTTTTACGGCACTCCCTTGTTTTACGGGGGCAGTCTCCCATCCCACTTCTATATGCTAACTCCATCCTCACCCTATTCTCCATATGGAGAGTGTTGATGAAGAATTCTCATTAAGATCGGGTTACCCACAAGTTTTCCATTCTCTTTAGATTTGATTTTGCGTAGAACTTTTCAGAGTTGGCCTGAGACGGTAATCGATGCAAAGAGAACGATAATAGATAATGGTGACAATGGAAGTGATGGATATAACTAAAGAAAGAAATAATATATGAATCGTCTTATTTGACGGTTAAAATAACTAGTGCAGTGAGAGATTAAAAAATAGTGTTGAGGTTGGGTTGTGACCGAGAGTTATAATTTGAATATAATACAAAATTTTACCACACACGCGCATATATATATATATGGGGCTGGTAACGAAGTGTGGATTATTATATATGTTCCTGTCATGTCCTACCACCCATTTATTCACTAAAACTCCAATCTATTAGGGGTAGGTCCCCGCGGGTTTGGAGACCCACATGTGAATTGGACATCCCTATTGGTGAATGATTTTTCTGAGTTTTATATTTGGTGATAAGCCGTCAAACATTGTAAAAAATGTCCATTCGTCTGTTTATGGCATTCTGGTTTTATTGAGTGGAAGAAGAAGGAAAAGCTTTCGATTTCACATTTATGAGAGAAGGAGGAGAAGCTTGAGGGAAGAAGAGATGGTGACAGAGGGGAAAATATAACACCGTAGCTAACCTAGAATTTAATTATGTGTTTAGTTGTTAATGATTTCTTTCAATTATCGTGAATACTTGATTTAATGTTTGACATGAATTACTTGAATGTTTTACGTTTTGAGATGGCTTAACATCTAAAAAAATATACCTAAGTTAAAGTTGAAGTAATTAATATTTATTTTTCATAATTTTTTTTATATATTCTAGCAGTTAGTGAGTAATAAGATTATTTGACTACGTAAATATCTGTGAGACTTTATTCTCTCATTTGATAAAGTTGTTTGTTTGTTTATAATTTACACTCCAACACCATTTTTTATAAAAAAATGAAGATAGAAAATTTATGACCGGATTTAATCTTTACCCTAGTCTCTTTGCAAATTTCAATTTTGTGATTTTATCAAATCTTAAAATTTGACTTACCCTTATCACTTCTCTTTCATTTTGTTTCTTTATATATATAAAAAATGAAACTGAATGATAGAATTTGGAGAGATATTAACTTAAAAAAAAGCTGTTTCCTAAATTCAAACCAAAACTTTGACCAGATCACACACTTGAGGATGCATGTTTGGACTACAATATCTATTATTACTTTTTATTCATTATAGTTAATAAAGAAGATTTTTTAACTATTATAATTAATAATATTTCATCATAATAATTATTAGTTAAAATATTTTTATTTAGACACTTGAAAAAGTTGGGTATAGACAAGTAACACTTTTATGTTTATACCCAACCATACATGGATGATCATTAAGCTGTGAGCACTCATCTAAAAGCTTAATTATTCCAAAATATTTTTAAGCCAAATATCTGTGGCTGTCCTTGTGTTTGGGGCTGCTTAGTAGGTGAAGTTATAACATTCAAATAAAAAAATTAATGATGATTTTTTATCGTTAAAAATTTATAAATTCTATAACAACTTATTATTCAGACTCGATTTCTCTATCTATTGAGTACAACGTACTGTGAGAGAGAAATTATTTGTATTAACTCAAAAAATTAAGGTTTTATCGGGCACCACAAGCCCACCATATATATGTTTTTTGTCGCTCTCATTCTCATCCATTCTATGATTCATTTATATTGAGAATATGACTGAAATTCAAAATTTCATATTTTTTCTTTAACATTCTTACTGCTAATTACATAGATCGACACTACAATAAATATGACATTCTACAATATTTAAATATAAAGTTCATAATCTACTTCTGTAAAAAAATTCAAAACCACGAGATTCTTTGTGATTTATATAAAAAAATTCTTTGTTAAAAATAAAAAAATGAAGCGGGAGTATAAAAGGATGGGGGACTGAAAATTTATTGAGGCAGGATTTCAAAAATTAGAAAATTCAAAAAATAACATTGTTTGACGCTCTCTCTCTCTCTTCCAAAAATAGAGAACTAGGGTCCTCGAATCCTCGATTGAAGAAGAGTCTATCTTTCTCTCTCTTCGACGGACATATACCCTTCAGAAACCAAAGATTCGCCGACGGTTTCAACAAAATAAGAAGAATAAGGAAAAAAATTGCTGAGGAAGAAGAAGATGAAGCAATGCTTCAACTTCTTCTCCTATTGATTCATGGCCTCCTCTCAGCACCGCTGTGTTTTTGGTACTTCTCCCTTACTCGTATCTCTCTTTACGATTTTTTGTAATATGCTCAGTTTGATTGTTGCAAATCAATGGGAAGTAGTGTACCTCTTTTCTTTTGGGAAAAATAGAATGGTATACCGGTCATTTGCTCGACTCGGGCATTTTTCCCACTTCTCTTGGGCACACCCGTTCACGGTGCTTGTGATGTTATTTCTCGAAAGCAATTCTAGGTCACATTAATGTTTCTTTGTTTGTTTCTCTATTTTTTTGTTCTTTGAATTCTAAAAACTTGGGCTATACTTAATCTGAAATTTTAGCTGCATGAGATTAGTATTTTGTATTTATTGCATGGCAAGTCGTTAACGGTCTCAAATGTTACATTGCTAAAGGCTAGAATGCATGGACTACTGAAATGTCTGATTTTATGGAGACTGCATGAATTTTAATGGTTTGAAATGATCTTTTAAGTTCTTCCACTGCCTTGAATTCTAATTAAATTCGGATGCTGGATTGGATGCTTGGTTGAGTTGGTAAGAAACTCATTATCGAGTAAATCATATATCTGCAGAAACATGGTTAGCTGCCCGATTGGTTGTTGAGGGCTCAATTTTTTAATAGGTTACTGAAAAGAAATTTTGTTTGGCCATTGGCTTAGGATATCTGTTAACTTTGTACTGGCTGGAACTACAACATATGGTTCACTGAAGTTGCCTGAACAAAATTTTCTACTATTTTCCACATCAATTTCTTATGTTTTGAAATGGAAGATATAACCGAGGATAATTTGTCTCTTCTAATAATTGGCAGATACACTCACGTTTCTCAACAAACACATTCCCTAGCTGGGATCATGCTCAACCTATGCGTGTTCTGGGCCATAATCGAGAAATCAACATGCTCAGAGGCAATGTTAGTTGGTACGTTGTCAATATGTCTTGCTCAAGTACTTGAATTATTGTTGATGTGATCTGCCTCCATCACAAGGGCATTTATTAACCTTTTTTTTTTTGTTTTTGTCCGGGAAACCAGAAAAATGCTATTGCTATTAGTTGTTCTATTAATTAGTTAGAAATTATATATTTTAGTGGTGAATTCATAGTACTTTTAAATTTTACTAATGTGTTGCTACGTAAGGCTTAATATGTTCCTTTTATAGTTGTAGTGTGTTAGTTGTGAGAAATTTAAACATGTACAATGACCATTCTCTTTAAAATGCAGGACCTACAATCACTTGATGTTTTTTGACATGGCATCAAAGTTTGAAGAGTTGAGATATGAAATTGTAAGTGAAAATTTGAAATTATTTTGTAGCGTTTGTGAAATTTTTAGATGTTTTTTATTTTTTGAAACAAATGATGATACTATTGTATTGGTAGACTAAGTACTTATACTTTTAGATGATATTTTTGAATAATATTTTATGAAAATGAAATGATTTATGAATGCCTTTTAGTCTAGTAATGTATTAATTTTAAATGCTTAAATATGTATGTAAACAAGTGCATATAAATTGATTGTAAAAAAATAGCATTTATAAAATGTCAGGAAAAATTATTTATAAGAGGCATAATTTATAATCATAAACTATTTCAATGAGGTTAAAAAAGTTTATGGTATTTGATTTAATAGAATAAAAAAATATTTATGAATGTTAATTCACAAGTATTAAAAATACCTATTGAATACATTCAATAGGGGTTCATAAATTCTATTAAACAACATTTTATAAGAGTCGAAATTTTTTATAAAAAGTGAGAGATCACAGAGTTCTTCACAGGAGATATTGCGGCTTGCGAAAAACATGGACTGTTAATATGGGGGATTGTTGCAGGTGACGCGAGAATTTTGTGGATTACTTTTCACAAGATTTTTTGATTTTTGTAAAATATCATATTTCTTGTAGTGCGAAACTGACAACACCATCTGTGAAACTGCAAAAAATAAATAAAGAGTCTGATAAGGGAGAGGAATGCTAAAAATAGAAAGGAAAGAAGGCATCTAATAAGAAGGTAAAACATCCAAAAAAAAGGGGAAGAAAAAGAAGAGACCCAACACGGAAAGCATAAAAAATTCTCCCCATATATAAAAGAGATCTTCATGGACATTTTCTTTTCTTTATAAAACCAGTAAAAGAATTTTATGAATAAACATGAGAGTGAGAGATATAATATATTGCTTGCGTATTGCTTGCCACTCATTCCTATTTATATACAAAACATTGAGTATCTTGCTGTTACAGATCTAATTCTCTAGACTAATTTACAGCAATATAATAAGGAAAATTATATAATATGAGATAGCCACAGATATGATCCCTTGACTTAGTCCTAGAGTGATCGGAGCTATTGAGTTTTATCAAATGGTCCCAATTATATTACCCCATTGACCATCAATTTTGTCTTTCTCTAATTGTTCCTAGCTTTTTATTTTGAGTGATGTGATAGTCAGCTCATCAATTTCCGTACAATTACTTATATTATACTCATCACCTAGATATCGTTGATGCACTACCACAAGATAACGCTAAGATAGCAGTCAAAAAATGATATCGTAGCGTTTTCATAATGATTTTGTAAACGTTATGTCTGTCAACGTGATTAAAAGTCTGACCCTACCATAACATTTTTTCACCGCCATGAAAAACATCATCAAAATACTTTTATAGCATTTTTTAAATGCTACGGTAGACCTACCATAACGTTTCTAAAGATCATGGTAGAGCTATCATCGCGTTTTTCAATGCTGTTAAAGATTTACCGTATCATTTTTTTCAACGCTTGACAGACTTACCATAGCATTTGCAATGCCATGACAAACCTATCATAGCATTTTTTTAATGCTATGGTAGACAAATGATAGGATTTATAAATCAATAGTAAAAACTTACCGTAGCATTTTTTAAACGCAGTCAAAGAATTTTCATAGCATTTTTATGCTATATGATGTGCAACATCTTGTTATTATAATTTTTTTGTATTACCTATTCTTGCTATTGTACAAACTTCAAAAAGTAATATTTTTGACAAAATATCAAAAAGTAATAAAATCACAAAACTTTTTATCATATTACTCAAAATTGTTACAAACTATTATCCGCTAAGAATCATATTTTCAAATGACAAATACATATTAAATTTTACATAAAATAACCAAAAGTAATATCCTAAAGAGAAAAGATTAAAATCTAGTATGACTCCAAATCTAATTATGAAGCTTCAAAAACTGATGTCGAGCCAACACGTGGTTTGCTTGCTTCTGTTGACTTTATTTTGAAGTATAATTACAACCACAGATTTTTAAACAATAAAAAAAATAAGGAATACATTTATTCAAACTAAATCTAGAAAATGGTGTGGAAAAATGTACTATTCAATATGATATAACTAAAGGTAAATAAATTGAGTAAAATAATTATTAATGATTAATAACACACAAAAATTAATGATTAATAAAACTAACGGATAAGAACAAATCAAATTAATAACACACAAAAATTAATGATTAATAAAACTAACGGATAAGAACAAATCAACACTCAAAACTCATCTATGAGCTTTTGCTCCCCACCCCAAAAATCCAATCTGACTTTTGCTCCCTCAATTCAATCTTTTTGCTCCCTATGAGACATTTACAAACAAATGGCAGAACTGAAAAAAATAACTACAAAACAAGATCCGAGAAGCACATTCCTTAAAACTGGAGGATAAACATAAAATAATGTTACACTCAAAGTGGGCATTCAAAAGCTGCAGGACCAAAGGATAAAATTATCAAATATTCAAATAAAGGAATAAGAAAATCAAAATCAAATAATGCCTAATAGAATTAAATACAGTACCTATAAATTTATGTATAAATTTATAGCATTGAAATGCCATTTACCTATAAATTTCGGTTTACATCCATTTACCTATTTACCTAGAAATACAAATTGAACCCCAAATTCATGTCAGCTTCAACCAAATCACTCAAATCACTCCCTCAGACTTTTAGCATCAATCGAGTAGCTATTGCTATACAAGTTATCATAAATTACAGCACATCAGAAATAGGTGCTCATTTAGGTCATTATTCTTCAAGTACAACAGAATTTATACCAAAGTCTAGCTATGATGCAACATTTTCAGGGAAAGAATATGTATTATTCACACGTCTCCTCTTCAGTAAGAAGTCAAGATGCTTATCGGTTGGTTGAAAAAGTCTTGGTTCGCCATATATTTGTAGCAAAGACAAATGTTTGGTTCGTTCCCCAACAAAGATTAACAAAAGCAAGAAAACCATGCATTAAATATTAGAAGCTATGAGGAAGAAAAAGATAGAGCAAACCTGTGAAATTTAGCAAAGCTCTTGTACCATGTTTCAACGTAATGTCCTTCATTTGAAAGAATCAATATCAAAACAAAAATGTAGTTTGACAATGTATAAAGAAACTTAGACATTTTAACCAAACTTACCTGTAAAGAAAAACCCATTTACACCCCTCACAATATTGGGAAGACACGACTAAAGGAATCTTGTACAAGTTGCCCGAAATTAAATCAGAGATAGGGTCATCATCAGAACCACTAGTGCTACTTGCAGAGATGTGATCATCATCATCTCCTTGATTATTTAGTATTTCTTTCTTCTCACCTACTAAACTACATCCAATCTACACAAATAGATGATGCTTCTTTTGTTTTGCATATAAATTACATTTTAAGAATATATCTAAGGTTCTTCTGAGGAGTCAATACTTATATTAATGTATCTTATATGTGTAGATTGGATTGGCTTCAAAGAGATTTACAAAGTGAACACAATGCCCCAATTTTAGTCCTTCAAAGCTTTAAACATGATAAAAACAGATGTTGATTTCATTTATATTAAACATGATCTACAATTAATTCTAGCAAAATTTAACCTGAAAATCCTTCTCAAAGAATAACCAAAGTTCCTTTGTAGCACCTCAAGAGCAACTAAAAATGAGCACCCAAGACATTTAGTTTAGCTAACTATATATCAATGAGACCCTGAGAATCCAAAATTACCTATAACTGCTACTGCATTCATGCCAAGATTGATATACTAAGCTAGCTCATTTAGTACTAAAAGAATCTGCTAGTTAAAATAATTCTAAGATTTAGTAATGCAAGTCTGTTAGGCGGGCATGAGGATGACAAGGGAATAAGAGAAGCGTAAGTAAGAGCGATTGAGGATAGTATGGAATAAGCGTCAAAGTTCGTCTAATCTAACAGTAAGATAAATATAGAATGATATGACAATTAGAAACAGAATGTTAACGCATGTTTTCCTCTCTCTTAGTCATTGGACAATACAAAACTGAAAAGAACACAAAAGACCAGTTTATTACTGTTCATAGTGCATACCTTTTATTTTTTATGCATTACCAAGATTTGAAGGCAATGGGCAATGAGACAATAGCCATACTGTTTTGCCTACAACATAAGTACTATTTATGGTTATAACAAAGTCAACCCATGAAGCACATCAACCAAGTTAAAGAACCACCACTCATCTATCACCTTATGTTTAAGCCATGTTCCAACAATGGTACATGATCTATATAGAATTTATAGGTAGGCTAAATATTGTAGCCTAACTTAATGGGGAGAAAATTGCTCATGTTCAGAACTTTAGTCATACAACCTATTATATACATGTACTATCTAGAGCCAGCAGTCTACAACACAACATCAGCTACCAAAATCAATACCAGTTTAGCATTATCATGCAATAATGTTTCATCAAAATAGATGATGTCCTACAATACCATATGCAATAAGTCCTACAAGAATAAAGTTTTCAATTGAACAAATTATTAGGATGCATAAACTAAATGAAGAACATTTATTTATAATGTATAGGGATAACATAGCCTAACCAAGAATTGCAAGACTTTTATCTATAGTTAATATAAAAAAGTCAAAATATAAGAACTGTGTATATATTTTTTCCCTTCTTTCTAGTACTATAGCTTCCAAAAGAAGTAGGGGTGCCTGTTCAAGTTGTGGCTGGAGTAGGGTCACATTGTTTCTTTGGGAAATTGCATTTCTTTGTATTCAACAAAGCAACCATAATTAGAAATTAAAACAATAACAAACCAGTTGGCAAAAGTCTAGCTTCATAACCTATACCAAGAAAATTAGGGAGAAACTATTTGGTAAAATTCAAAACCTGCAAGATTGAAATTGAAAGAAAAAGTAAATATCATACGGAAATTGAAGGAAAATAACAACGGATATAACAAAGGACTCATTTTAACTAAAAAGGCTAATTACAATTGTCCTACTATTTTAACCAACGTTTGTAGATTGTCACTCTTGAGCTAAGCTTTTCTATTGAAAGTTTTAAAGTTATTTGTGATTGAATATCTGATCCAAACATAGAGTATCCAAGAACTATGATTGATGCATAACCAATAGTGGATATGATGAAGCACAGAAGCATAACCTTAAAAACTGAAACAACAATGCAGATGTGAGGTCAATAGCCCAAGTAACTAAAGAACCATTTTGAATATGAAAAAAATATGTATTTCACAAGTATAAAGTGGTTGTTATACTATGGAAGTGTAGAAACTTACATTGGAGAATTGATGTTTGTTCTTCATGGAAGTGTAAAAAGTAGGGAAAACTGGATGAGCACAGCAGCATAAAGCATACAAGTTAATAGCAGTACGGATACCATTCCGGTTAATAAGTATTGTTCCTTTATGATGAAATCCGATTCCACAAAATGCACCACTCCACAAAATTGAGAAAAGGATAATTGCATGCACAGAAAGAAGGCTCATGTCCTCTGACCAAACAAGTGGCCAAATTATGAGCTCAACAAGCATAACAAAGCAATTATGTCCAGCAATGCTAAACCCCATTAATTCAAATTCCACATTCGGTAATATATTATTCAAGTTATCTCCTTCTAATATCAGAAACCATGTGGAAACTAAGTAGAGCTATGTATACATCATAATTAATACCACTATTTTCCCCTTGATTTTTCCTCTCAATATGGGACAGGACTGGACTGAAAAAAATATGTCTCATCCCGATCGGGACAAGACAAAAAACCTACAACCGTCCCGTCCCATCCTGTGCACACCCTTAAATAATATCAAGGACTCATAGTTCAAGGCCTTACTTATTTATATTAAAGGAGACATTGTTCTTAAAGAAAAAAGTATTAGCGAATTCCAAAGAAAATAGCCATACTATAATTAATTCTAAACACACTGTCAAAGTCATTTTTCATAAGGATTAATAGATGTAATGAATTTTTTTCCATCAAGGGTCCTAGTGAGCTCTAGACAGTGGTGAGAAATCTGAGCTAAAAATTGAAGTTTTCCATTAATGTGACAAATCAAAGTCAAGTTGTATGTGAGATACTGATTTATTTTATAATATAACAAAGGACCCATTTTAAGGTTACTCAAACACAATGGTAGGATTACAAACGGATGAGAAAATTAATCAAATTTGTAAACTGGAAAACTTCCCTTATGAACACTCGTATTGTAATTTTGTAAATTAAATTGAGTATTACAAATCACTTCAAAACTATGTCCAAATTTATCTAGACAAGAAAAATGAAAGGAAAGTACAAGAATCAATATTGATCACCCAAAAGGCCATGTTCTGTCAGGTCTTATTCTATCCACCCTAAGCTCTTAGACTTTCATAAAGAGCCTTTCTTGGCATTATGTGGTTCATAGACATATTTTTATAAAAGTAGATCCAGAAATTTAGAATCACTAACACAAGTAACACGATAGAAATTTCACAAAAGAGTTTGTACCCTCATAGTTTGGATGTCTTTACTTGGGTCATCTTGAAAAGCAACCATTTTCTTATACAAAGAACTTATAGTGAAACCCTCAATTCATACAAAACTCACAGAAATAACAAAAATCAAACAAAACTCACAAAAAACAGACATGAAATTCATGTTAAATCTCACCTCGCAAGATAAAAACCCTTATCACAAGTTTTGAACTTCGTCTTTTACAGGGATTGCATAAGAAATTGAAATGTGAGAGAGTTGCCAGAGAGAGGTGAAATAGAGAGAAAAAGCTGTGATTGCAAAGAACCCATACAGGAAATCTGGAGTTTTCATTTCAACGTGATGCATGCCCGAAAATCAGGAACATTTACATTTCAAAACTTATTGAATGATTAGATTCGGGAACACAAACACTAATCGACTCAGATAAAACTCAAAAAACACAAAAATTAGACAAAGATCACAAAAATCAGAAAAGTAATTTGATATTGAAACCCTTACCTCTGGTTCTGAGCTGTGAAATCAAAGTAGGAGAGAGCAGGGAGACAGAGCTGAGAGAGTGAGAGCTGTGAGGGAGAGTTTGTTGTCGTGAGAGAAAGTTGCGACGAAGCTAAAAGAGAGCTGCAAGAGCTTCACGATAGAAAGCTGAGAGATAGAGAGAGAGACTAAGAAAGAGGGGTTCTCGAGAGCGAGTTAAGAGAGAGCTCATTGGTGATGTTTGAGATCGAGAGAGAGGAGATAGTTGTAAGATAGAGCTGAGAGCTACTATGAAAGAGAGAGACACGGGTTGAGAATTTTTCATTTGATAGAGAGAAACGAGGGGTTTCGTGAAATTTTTATTTCACGATTTTAGTTTTCCATCGCGTTTTGGAGTAAAATGCGGTAGTTGTGTGCTATTATAGCACCTAATTGTTGTAGTGATGTATAATCACTACAACAAAAATGGCTTTTATGATAGAAAATCTATGACATTAATTTAAATTTGTCAAGGAATAGCATATAAGACGACTTTTTTATTTTAATTGTCGCTGAAAATATGATTGAATAAATATTAGCGACATTTAAATAAAAATGTCATCACTTTGTACGTTCAACGACATTAAATAGATGCATAGATGATCTTAATATAACGACATCTTCTAAATGTCATAAAAAGTGATACATGTAGCTAACTACATTTGAAACACGCCATCATAGATGTTTACAAAGTTTGAATTTTTAGTCCATATGCTAAACAACCATTAATTAAATGAAGATAAAGAATAAAAGAAAATAGTCAACAACTTTGACGCTAAGCTAAACCAACTTAAGAGATAAAAATATATTTTCCCTCTAACTGCAAACTGCAACCGTAACTCCCAAGTCCCACCCCTGTTTCCATTCTCCACTCTTCTCTATCCCCATCCACCAATTCACACTCCTTAGTTTTCAAGTAAAAAGTAAAAACCTAAAAATCTAACGCCTTTAGAGAGTTTGGAGCTTTCATTAGATACGGCTCTCGGAATTTACAAAATTCGTTCATTCTAATAATTATTTTCTTTAATAGAAAAAAATATTCTTTGATTTCGTACAATGGAGACAGGATTGTCATCCTTCCAATAATTCTCTTTGGGTCTTGTTTGCTAATTAATGATATAGGTTTCATTAGCAAATAAATATCTTTTGATGCGATAATCTTTTTTTACAGGTTAGACCTCTTTTGTTGCTATATAAGGTTTTGGAGGAGATATTTCCTTATTCAAACTTTTTGCAGGTTTCTTCTGTCCCTCTCTAAATAATTAGTAATATATTTTGATCGAAGATTATATTTCGTTTGAGATTTTTTAGTCATTTCCTAATTATATAGTTCAATTATGAATTATATGAGAAACACTTCGTAATAGACCATGACATCTTATGCTTAATAAAATAATTGTATTGATATTTAAATAGATTTTTTTGTGTTGCAGTGAACTCAAATCCAATTGTTATATTTCAAACCCTCACCCAAATGGACAAAAGTTGGGCAAATTTTCCAAGGTTTTCTTACACCTTAATGTTTATATAGACATTGAATCAAAATTAGTCCAGATGTTTAAACTACAGTAGTTCTTTGATTTTGTAGATTTAGCCAAGTTTATCAAGAAGGAGCAAAGGAGTTTATTGAACGTGCTAGGAAGAGAGCAGAGACTATGTCCACAAATTCTAAGTCACCGGTGCTCCATATTCCACTTGAACTTGATTGTTAAAAGTATAGGTTCAAGAAGTTTTGGTGTCAAAAGTTTCATTATTTTGACATTCAAATGAGTTTTCTACACTTGATGATGCTAGAGAAAGTACAGTTGCATGGTCATTCAAATACATTTTATTTGATTAAGATTTTTGGAATTGTCTATCTCTTTTTTATGTTTTTATCGGTGCAATAGACACCTTATATAATTCTACGTTTCTTTGTAATGGGATTAAGACAGTTTGTTTGAGATTTTATCAAGACTTGGATATATGTAGCCATTTTGATTGATGGTACTCATCTTTATTTATATGTTTTTTTTCATCTTAGCATATTCATTAAGAAAAATAATAATTAATGCACACATAGTAAATATTCTAAACAATATCAAATGAAATTTGATAACCATCATAAAATGTCATTGAAACATTTTTATGGACATTTTATTTATGTGGAATATAATTTTTTGCTCCATCATTTATAAGTATCATAATAGAACATTCAACGATATTTGTCACGCAGAATAAATATGTCGTAGAAACTATAGAACTTTTCCCAGCACTTTCATTCAAGACTTCTAAAAAAATGTCGTCTAAATCCTTTAACGACACATCTATTCACTTGTCAGCTGCTCAAATGAGAAATGTCTCTTCAATCACATCGTACAAGATTTTTATCTCCATTGGATTTTCAGTTCAATTCCGCGCCTTTGAGTATTAGTTCCCAGAAATTTTCCGCTACGGTGCTTCTCATTTCTCTGTAAGTATCCTTTTTCTTCTTTTATTCTTCATCTTCGTCTCTGGCTTTTTCATTTTCCTTTCTAATGAAGGTGAAATGGAGGACGGGTCTGTTTGTTCTCCATTCATTCCTACGGCTAGAAATGATGCTGAGTTTAGGGAGTTTCTTAAGACTTATATCGCTCCATCCCTGAGGGTGTCCACTGTTCTTTAGGCTAAACCAGGGAAATGGGATTCCTTTGTCGCCTCCCTGTAAAATTACTTTACATCTAATGTATATAGCTTTAGGTTTTAAGTTCTCTCTCTTTCAGCAATTCTTTCACTACCAGAATATTGCCCCTTCCCAGATTACTCCAAATATGTATTAGGTCTTGTTATGTTTCAAGGCATCAAACAGACTCTACAACATGGAGTTATCTCATGTTGAATTCAATTTAGGTTGACTTACCTAGTCAAGTCGAGGGGTTCAAACTTTAAGTTACTCCTATCGGTGACAATAGGGGGGTCTTAATAAAGAATCTGCCTATGGGAGGCAATGGATGGGAAAAAGATGTTCTCACCATTTGGAAAGATCGGGGCGATGATGGTCATTGGGAATTTTTATCTCGTCCAGATCGGGATGGGGCAATTTTTTTTGTGTCCCGTCCCTTATAGAGGAGAAATCCGAGAAATCCTGAACGAGACGGGACGAGTTTTTTCTTATTTTTTTCTGATTTTTTGGCTTTTTTTTACTGTTTTGAGTTGCCTTTGATTTTGTTTTAATATTGGGCTGTTTTTGAGTTTTTTAGAGATTTAGACTAAATTCTAAAGGTTAGAAATCAGTTTAGGTTAAAAATCAAAAGAATTAAGGTTTAAAAAAATATATTATGCTTATATGTATATCGGGACAAGACAGGATAAAGTCGGGACAATGACTTTTGTCCCGTGTCCTGTCTCCTCCCGCTCGGGTTGTGACAATTTTTCGGGACGAGACGGTTTTTTTTGGACACTTGCACACCCCTACCCATAAACAAGGAGTTCTCGGTAAGTTTCTAGGCATGAACCTTATTCTCCTTTTAATTCAACTTCATTTCTTTTAATTGGTTTCTGCTTCTTTTCTTTTTGTAGATAAGTGGGCAAGCGTGCAGCCTCTCCACTCGAGGGCTAGTATAGAGCGGATCGAAGCCATTTACCACTGCCATATTCGGGATTGGCACTCTCTGCTCGATCCGAGGAGGGAGGTGACTACTGCTATGGTTGGGTATATTTGAACTATAGTTCCCATTCTCGTTACTACTCCTGTCGAGATTTCCTCTCTTTGTGACGGAAGGATCTCCATCTCCTTGATTGACATAGACAAGGAAGAAGAAGAAGACTCATAATCTCTCCAAGTCTGTCGAGACGCGATCAAGAGGCTAAGAATGATGATAAGGGAGGTGAGCAGTAACTCCCATATTCTTCATCTAAAATGATGTCCTTAAAAACTTAGGTATATTATCTGGATTGTGGCCCTTATTTTCTTTAGAAAAATGGCTGCCATTAGAGTTGAGTACATTCTCGAGGAATTAGGGTAATCATTAAACAATGACTCTGGTTTTATTTAGAGAACAACTGCCTATTGGACTGCAATGCGTTCTTAGGGACACTGATTCGTTATTTAACCATGCCTCTTCTTTTCTTTAAAGAATGGATGCCTGTTAGATAGTAATATGTTAAAAACAATGACTTAGGTTTATAACTAAACTATGGCCCTGGTTTCTTTTGGAGAATAATTGCTCATAGGAGTGCAGTCCGTTCTCAATGACTTAGGTTCATTATGAACCATGGTCCCAGTTTCTTTTAGAGAACGATTGTTCATTGGAGTATAGTCCATTCTGAAGGACTTGGGTTCATTATTGAATCATGACTCTCAGTTCCTTTAGAGAATGGTTACCCATTACCGTGTAGTCCATCCTCAATGATATAGGTTCATTACTAATTCATGGCTTTGGTTTCCTTTAGAGAATATTACTCATTGGAGTGTAGTCCGTTCTCAAGTACTCAGGTTCATTACTCTATGGCCCTATAATTTTTACATCTGTAATATTTTTGTATAACTAAAGCATTCATGATAAGCAAAATGGACACCAATTTTACATTAAACACTTTTAATGGAAGAAAAAACCACGAGATTGTTGTTTTATTTAACTGGAGAATTGAAATAAAATCGTACATAGTATTTTCAAAAATGAAGTGTGTTCCAGGGCTTTGACAGTTCCACGTCATTTTTTGTCTTGACGAAATAATATTAATTTTGACTGATTCGTTTGAAATGTAAAGGACCTTCAAGTTTGATCCCACCTTATTTTTGTTGAAAAACTTTTTTAAGTTCTAGATCCCTCACTTGGAATTCTTGCTTATTGACTCTTTTCTGGAAATAGAATTTCCTCTTCTGATTATAGCTTGCAAGTCTGATGAGTGCCGCTTTCCTTCTTTCTTCAAATAATCTATGCCTTCCCTTATCACTTTAGAGTTTCAGACTTCGTTGACGCTTGATCTCTTCATTGGGCTCCCAATTTCAACTGGTATAAGTGCATCAACCTCATATGTAAGTGCAAATGTTGTCTCACTAGTTGGTTCTCTCGAGGTTGTTTTGTAAGCTCATAACATTGCGGGTAGTTCCTCCACCCATTTTTCTTTAGCAGACTCTAGTCAATTCTTCAGACTTGTCAATGATGTTCTATTTAATCTTTCTGCTTAGTCGTTTCCTTGTGAATAATATTGGTGTAGATATTTATTCGGAGCTCCTAGCAAAATGTCTTGACTATTTTTCCCATGAACTATAGTTTGTTTTCTAAGATTAAAGCTTTGGAGATTCCATATCTATAAATAATATTTTTCCACAGAAAAACCTTTCACATCTTCCCATTGGAAAACGCTTTCGCTTCAGCCTACTGACAAAAATAGTCAGCTACCACCAGTAAGAATCTCTTTTAAATAGGGGATGTTGGAAGCTATCCCACAATATTTAATCCCCACTGCATAAATGGCCATGAACTAACTAAGGCTTTCATACATTCTTGTGTCATTTTTAGAGCGTTGGCATTTCTTATCTATTTACGTTCTACTTTACTTTCTTTTGAATCTTTGGCAAATAATAACACACTTCATTTAGCACATTGTGTGCTAGTGACCTCCCTCTAGCGTGATTCCCACAAACCCCTTCATTTATACTCACTAGCACATACTTGGCTCATCAAGTCTGAGGCACTTTAGTATGACCCTAAAAAATATATGCGATGCAACTTCCCATTAATTATCGAATGCTAGGCACTTTGTTATTGTCCTTTGGGAGCTCTTCGTTCATCGGGTAGTGGATTATACCATCTTGCCAGGTTGGCTCTTAACTTTCTATTTCTATCTCTACGCCAACTGGCAATGGTCGTTTTATGCTTGGTTCTCTAAAGAATTCCACTAAGATATTTCTCCTGTATGGGCATTGTAGTGAAGAACCTAGTGTCGTGAGGGCGTCGGCATGCCAATTTTTCATTCTTGGAATCTACTTGATTTCATATGTTTTTAGCAGGTCCATCATTTCCTTTTCTCGTTGTAAGTATTCCATTATCATGGCATCTTTTGATGCATTTTCCCCTATAATTTGGTTAGCAATTAACATGGAATCTCAAGCTATTTTAAATTTAGGAGGGAGACCCGCAATCAATACCTCGTATATGGCTTCGTTGTTTGACTCTTAAAGCCAAATGATAATGCTTGCTTCATTGTTTCAGCGTGTGGAACCTGGATGACAACCCTTGCTCCTGCCCCACGATTGTTAGAGGCATCGTCTACATAGAGGGTCTGGCAACCAACGATCATTTCTTTCATTTATGCCTTGTTACAAGCATCATCCACTGAAGTGAAATTAGCAATAAAGTCTACCAACACCTGCCCCTTCACTAGA
Source organism: Datisca glomerata (assembly GCA_003255025.1). Classification (NCBI taxonomy): domain Eukaryota; kingdom Viridiplantae; phylum Streptophyta; class Magnoliopsida; order Cucurbitales; family Datiscaceae; genus Datisca; species Datisca glomerata. The sequence goes on along the minus strand of QANY01011952.1, from coordinate 985,234 downwards.
GTTCTCAATATATAACATATGTCATAATCCCATCGTAATCACTGATTTTGAAAGCCTTCCAATCATTTCTGGAAAGTGTAACAGGCTTCAAATCGATGAGTCCTTTAAGACGGTTACAGTATGAAACTAGAAGTATGGTTTCAGCTTCCGCATCGATATCCCTACTACGAATATTAATCTTACCATCCTTTTATGCCGAGATTTGGTGCTGCAAGGCTCTTGTTCACAAAGTACATTGGTTTATGTTGTTTGTTTTCTACCCCGATTAGTGTTACACTTATTGCAATTTCAAAAACTTCCATGTAGTGGAATAGTTCTTCACCTAGGAGCAGCTTAAAGAGAAATGATGTGGGGGTAAGGTATTCTTTGATCTTTTAGAATGCCACTTCACATTCATCATCCCATTTGTGCATGGAATCCTTTTTGAGTTTTGCAAAGAATGGATTGCATTTTTCTGTTGACCGTGATAGAAACATGTTTAATGCTGCTAGGTTTACTGCTAAGCATTGTATCTTCTTTAAATTTTTCAGGGACTTCATCTCCATTACTGCTTTAACTTCGTCTATATTGACCTATATCCACCATTGTGTGACTAGGTGCCACATAATTTTCTTGAAAAAGATGTTGAAAGTACATTTTTTTTGTTGAGCTACATATGACTCCTTAAAATAGATTTTTTTGTCTAGGTGACGTATATGTTCCTTACGTCGTTCACTTTTTACGAGCATGTCATCCCCATAAACTTTCATTGTCTTCCCAATTAGTTTTTGGAAAACCTTTCTCACCAGTCTCTGATATGTTGCACCTGTATTTTTTAAACCATATGTTATTACTTTATAACAAAAAGTTTCTTGTTGAGTTATGAATAAGGTTTTCTCTTAATCAAGTAGGAAATTTTCACCTCGTTATAACTGAAAACATGTCCATTAAGCTCAGAAGCTCATGCCCCGAAATTTCATCCACCATCTAATCTATATGTGGCAATGGCTAGTCATCCTTTAGGCCTACCTTATTCAATTCTATGAAATCTACACATATTCTCCATTTACTTGTCTGATGAAGTTGGCGCTCAAGAGCTTTTCTACTTCCTCTTTTATAGTGACATTCCGTTCTGAAGCAAAAGTCCTCTTTTCTATGTTTTACAAGTTCATAAGTGGGATCTATAGTCAGTTTATAGCAAAGTAAACTTACATCGGTATCTGGCATCTCCTCTATTGTAGTTGTGAACTTATCTTTGTTTTTCCTAAAAAACTTTGTTAAACCCTCCTTTTACATTTCGTTGAGCCTCGCATCCATCTAAGTTACCTTGCCATTTTCTTCCTCTAGACATATAAGTTCTATGTGCTATGTTGCCTCGTGTCTCAGGTTTGATGGCTCCTAGTGTACATCATTCTTTGATTGCTATTGCTCCATTTGACTGAATACTTTCCTTCTTTTATAGACATGTTCTAACTGGTGCTTAAAGTTATGACAGCACAACATTAGGTTGCGAGCACATAGAATACTTCAAGAATATTTTTCTGTCTCTAAATGTACTCAACATATGAAAAATAAAGATTTGGAGAAGGACTTTTGAGACAGAGCTCTGAGAGAGAATTGAAGAATTCACAGAACCTTTAATTAACAATTAATCACACAGATTGCTTCAATAAGCTCTTAGTTAAGGCTCATTAGGTTTTAGGGTTTACATGAAATAATAAATTATTTATGCCATCTACGCCACACTTATATGTCGTGTGGCATTACAATGTGTCGTGAACTACTGTGTGTCGCGTGCCACTGTAGTGTCATGTGGCATTGCAGTGTGTCATGTCAATCCATGATCTAAAAAACAGTGATTTAGTCCAACATGCCACGTGATAATTTTTTTAAATTTATTATTTATTTTAATCTCTTAAATATCTATATATCAGTTAATTCAAAATTAACTTATCTGATCACACCTATCAACTAACTTATCTGTTAGTTCAAATATAACATATTAGTTAATTCAAATTCAAATTATTATCTTATAATAATTTATTATTATTTAATTTCTTATATTAAATATATTGTCTCACTTATCGATTGATTCAGAAACCAATCGATATAATTAATTAATTATAATTTTTGAAAATTATAATAATTAATTTAATTAATTAATTTCACATAATTATCTCATAATTATATACTTACTTTAGAAACTTAATTTATTTTGTAAGCTAGACATTTTCTTATGTTTTGAAACATTCATACTCTAAATTTTGTAGTACAAAGGTGGCTCGGGGAGCATGAACTCATAATTCTGAGCTCAGATAAATAAACTCTTTAGTAAAAAAAATCTTATTTGTTAGTTTCATTATTACTCCACTATAAATATGGAATTGCACACTTGGTAACTATAGAATATATTTACAGAGCAATCTTGCATGGTCCATTGATATAATCACTTCATATAATTATATCCTACAATTATTGATTCGTAAATTAAAGCTGGTCAAAATTATCAATTTACCCTTCTAATTAACTCTTAATCCTTAAGTATCATTAATTCACTAGTGAATGATCAATTTATAATCATATTATAAATTTGAGCTCAATAAATATTTAGTTCCAGAATTAGCAGTTAAGAGAACCGATATATAATCGGTTAGGAAAGCTTAGATTTTAAATCTTATAAGATCATATTCCCAGCCATTCATGTCAATGAATCTTCAAAACAAAAGTTACTAGCCTGTTTTACAAACAAACCTTAATGAGTGAATCATAATATCCAGTAGACATGTATAAGAGTTCATGACTACTCAGAATTTAGACTGATCTACTTATGATCGTCTAATTGATTTATTTTAAATCTTTATGATAAATGGTAAGTTAGTCAAAATATTAATTCACATCGGTCATATCCTACATAATCTAATTATATAAAGTATATCCACTAAAATGTCTATCTACATCAGCGCTCCGGATCTAGATTACATGCAATCAAAATACTTAGTGAACCGCTCTAGCAACCATTCATTAAAGATTACATATTTTAATATGTTGTAAACCATTTTATTTATTATCTATAATCTTAATCTTCTCGTACTAATACATGATCATAGTCTCATTATTGAATATGAAATTTTCAGATATTTATACACTTTATTCAAAATAATTCAGAAAAGATAATTATAAGAGAAATGTAATTTTATTAATTTAAATTTAAAATGTCTTTATACATGCTTTGAGTGCACTATGCCCAACAATATTCCACTTGTCCAAAAGCAAATATGGCATCTCTCTCAATCCCATATTTTGCACATGACACTCAAATGACTTGGCATGAAGTGTCTTGGTAAAAGGATTAATCATGTTCTGATTTGACGCTATCTTCATAACAGTCACATCTCATCGGTGCACAATCTCTCTTACAAGATGGAATTTCCTCTTAATGTAATTTTCCATCTTGTGACTCATCGATTCCTTAGAATTAGCTATCGCCCCACTGTTGTCACAGTACATGATCAGTGGTTTATCTATACCTGAAACTACTTTCAGATCAGTATAGAACTTTCTGAGCCACACTGCTTCTTTCGCAACTTCATAAGCCGCTATATATTTGGCTTCCATAATGAAGTCTGCAATACTAGATTGTTTAATACTTCTCCAGACTACAGCTCCTCCACTTAGGGTAAATACTGATCCAGATATCGACTTTGAATGTCCATATCTGATTGAAAATAAAAATCATTATATCTAGTGGGGTTTAGGTCTCCTGCCACATAACAGATGTTTGGTCTCGTACACAACATGACATACATAAGACTCGAAACGGCTGAAGCATAATGAGCCTTTCTCATATCCTCCTCCTCCTAAGGTTCTTAGGACACTGCTGCTTGGAAATGACAATTCCATGTCTGGTCGGTAATTGGCCTTTCTTAGAATTTTTCATAGGGAATCTTTCCAGCACCTTATCAATAAAAGATGCATAAGAAAGTTCCAAGGGATTGTTCTTCATATCCCTTAGGATTTGAATGCCTAGAACATAGCTCTCCTATCCCAAATCTTTCATTTAGAATTTTTCAGCTAACCACTTCTTTACTTTTGATAAAGTTTCTACATCATTCCCAATTAGTAGAATATCGTTTACATAAAGAACTAAGAAACCCACTATCTTATCTTTGATGTATTTATAAACACAAGCTTAGCCGACATTTTGTTCGAAGCCATATGATTTAATAATTTCATCAAAAGTAAGACTCTAAGACCTTGATGCCTGCTTTAATCCATAAATGGATTTAAGATCCATAAATAAATTTAAGCAACTTCCATACTTCCTCATCTTGTCCCTTTTTCATGAACCCTTATTGTTGCATTATATATTTGCTTTCTTCAAGACAGTCATTCAGAAAGACTATCTTCACATCTATTTTCCATATTTCATAGTCTAAACTAGTGGCTATGGATAAAAGAATGCGAATGGATTCTAGCATGGCAACAAGAGAGAATTTCTCTTCGCAATCGACTTTGTCTACTAGTCGTGCCTTAAAAGTCTCTACTTTTCATCCGCACCTCTTTTCTTCTTGAAGATCGATTTACATCCTATGTGCCTGACTTTTTGGTTCATGCATCTTACCATTTCTCATTTTTCAAGATCATTCATTGTCTCTTTAAAGGTTAATGGATCGTCCTTATCAGTGTCTCACACTAGGACATGTGCCTCGAGTTCCTAGGGAATGGATTGTCTTAGACCCCTCCCACTATGATGTTTCATCGGGGTTTCCTGAATAGGAACAGTGGTTTCTATGGTTTGTTGATTATCAGTTAATGATAAAGATGGTCTGATCTCATCTGACGCTAGTTTTTCGAGAACTACTTTGCTCTGAGGTTTGTTGTTTGCCATATAGTCATGTTCGTGGAAAGTAACATTTTTCGATATAAACACATTTTCATCATTGTTACTGTAAAAGTATCCACCTCTTGTTTCTGGAGCATAGCCAACAAATATACACAATTCAAACCTTGAGTTTATCTTTCCAATCTTAGGTCTAAGAATGTGAGCTGGACACCGCTATCTAGAGAAATGATGCAAAATAGGTTTGGAGCCATTCCATAACTCTAAAGTTATCTTGCTTACAGACTTAGAAGGAACTATATTCAAAATGTAGGTTGTCGTTTGAAGTACAGATCCCTTGAATGTGACTGGTAGTGATGAGTAGTTTAACATCAACCTAACCATATCCAATAAGGTTCAGTTTCTCCTTTATGAAATACCATTTTGCTGTGGCATTCCAGGTGCTGTAAGTTGGGATAGAATTCCATAGTCCTGCAGGTAATCCTTGAATTCCAAATCCAAGTAGTCACCGCCTCGATCTAATTGAAGTGTTTTCAATGATTTACCTAATTGTTTTTCAACTTCAGCTTTCAAATCTTTAAACTTTTCAAAAGTTTCAGGTTTTCTCTACATTAGGTAAGTATAACCGTATCTTGAGTAATCGTCAATAAAAGTAATGAAGTACTCATACCCACATCTAGCTTGTACATTGATCAGTCCACAGACGTCACTATCTACTAGTTCAAGTGGTTCTTTGGCTCTTTGGCCTTTTCTAGAGAAATGTCTCTTGATCATTTCACCCTCTAGACAAGATTCACAAACCGGAAGTATCTCAAATTTTAGTTCTCTCAAAATATCATGCTTTATTAATCGGTTTATTCTGTCTAGATTAATATGTCCCAACTTAAGATGTCATAGACACATATCATCTTCTTGAGAAACCTTTGTCGTTTGTTATTTTTAGGATTCACTACTTTAAATAATTCTAAATTATTTAATATCCATTCACATGATTTAAGCATATACAATCTGTTTGAAAATTTTACATGACAAATATTGAAACCATTCTTTGAAATAATAAACGTATTATTATTAAAAGAAATATCACAATTTTGTTTATGCAATAAGGATAAAGAAATCAAATTTCTAGAGAATCCAAGAATAAAATAAGCTTTATTCAAAACTAGATAATTATTTCCAAAATTTAAACAGACTGTCCTCAATGATTTCGGTGAAACGAGCGCACCACTACCAATTCTAATTATCACATCACCATCAGCAAGCTCCCATGAAGAATCAAGCATTTGCAAAGAAGAACATACATGGTTAGTGACTCCTAAATCTATAATACAGGATGACAAATCATATTCAACTAAACAAGTTTCAAGTACAAGTAAATCATGTTTACCTTTCTTTTCTCGTCTCGGAGAGATTTTTGTTACAGTTTCTCTTCCAGAGACCTTCAATTCCACACTGAAAACATTTTTCCTTGGGTTTGTTGTCGTTCTTATTCTTTTTCGCCTTGGGTGATGTCTTGGCTTTCTTTCTTTTCTTATTCTTACTCTTGTACTTACCATTGTTCTTCTTCATTTTGTTACCATTAAAAACAATGGAAGAAGGTTTTTGCTCAGCAATTTTTGCCTCTCGCTCTTTGGTCATATTGTTATTGAGTGACTCAAAAGTCTGCAATTCATTCAACAACTGGGTCATGTTGAATTGTAACTTGTTTATAACATAGTTGGTAGTGAACGCACAAAAAGTAAGTGTGAGCGATTCAAGTATAATACTGACTTGAATTCGCTCATCAATGTTATCCTCATGTACTTCTGCCTCATGCATTATGTTGATCTTGTTCAAAACATGTTCTCGCATAGAAGTACCTTTCTTCATCTTAGTAGTCATATAACTCCTAGTAGCTTTATTATCACTTTCATCAGATTGTTGCCAAAACATCGTCTGTAGAGATTCCATAATCTCATAGGTAGTTTCCGTGCTCTCATGCTTTGTTCTAAGAACATTATTCATGCCTACAAGAATGTAGCACTTAATTTTATTGTTGGACTGAATCCAAGCATCAAATTTGTCCCTAACATTTTAACGGGCATTGGCAGCGTGCTCCTCACGACATTCCTCAGTAAGAACAAATTTGTGATTCTCACATATGAGCATCAAATTCAAATTCGATTCCCATCTTATGAAATTATCACCATTAAGTTTTTCAAGTGCAAGTAAAGCAGTAATATGGTTGCCCATGGTAAACATAATAATAATTGAAAAGAAATAAAACATATATCATTCAATATAATTGTAATAAATATCAAAATTTCAGAAAATAAATGTGATCCATGAATGCAACATATCAAACATATAAACTTAACAATTACTAAATTATGATAAGACAACTTAACAATTAATGTGCCACCTTAGTCATATTAATTTTAAACTGTCAATGAGACATTCTCATCCTTATTAATTAAAACATAAAATATCTCATATTTTCTCTTTTAATAATAATGTAATGTTTATTTGGTCAACTCACAATTATCCACTCAAAGCTTAATTGTGACGTTGTGAGTGTAACCCATTATTTTATATTCCATGACTTAATTTAGAAAATGTCATCTTAGGGTCGGTCAAGTCTAAAGTACATCACTTAGTCATATCTTTTAAAGAAGTCAACCTTGATATTGATACAATTCGAAATCTTCCTTAAGGGGACGAAAACAAAGCCATCTCAAGGCCTTCACCTTATCTCACGTTGTTATATTAATAATGGAGATCATATGTTACATTAACATGTCAACCTTTTTTCACTCACTACTGTGTAATTAATGTGTTTTCTATTTAACTAATGAATTAATTTCAAATTAATTACTAGTTAAAATAACTCTATGAATGTAAAATCAATTATTAATCCAATCTTTTTTATCTAAGTTCAATTAACTTTCTTAAGAGCCTAAGACAAATTTAAGTGAACTTAGAATAATTAATTTATTACATTCAACAAATTTTAATAAAACACTTTTAATAAAGTTGGTTATCCTAAATGTATAACTAAATGTATGCCTTTAAATTGGTGTGATTACTAAGTTTAACAAATTAAAACTTAGCAGCTTACATGCAATTGATTTCGCAAAGCAATTTATATAAACACATTAGGACAATCCTAAAAAATCATGTTTCTACTAATGCGATACATGATTAAATAAAACTGTTTGGAGTTTCATGTATGACATGTCATCGACTAATGCATGATCATGTTATTAATCAAATCAATAAATATTTATTTAAATAAATAAATAAATAAAATGATGAATCGAGCGACTATTAGATATTTCTAAATTTACAACCTTTGAAAATAGAAATAATTACAAGGCGGACTTCAAAAATACATATTTCTAAAAATGCTCATTCTCCATTAGAGGTCCATCTTCATAATCTTCAAGTTTTGACCAAAACTATTTTAATTCGAGTGAACTATTTTCCTAATTAAATAATTTCATTAATCATTTTAAAATTAAATGAATTTGATTAGTCAAAAACTAATTTGATGACTCATCAAACTTAGTCAAACTCAATCAGTTAATTAATTTAATTTTTAAAAATTAAAATCAATAACTAATTTTAAAATTACAATAATTTTAAAAATTAAAAGATAAAAGATAGGATTAAGGTTTTCACGTAGCATAACATGGATACGACAACACGGTATTAGAGTATCTGATTTTACCCTCGCAATCATACGGATTGCCGCAGACGGTGATAGCGGGACACTCCCACTGCCGCAACCGATTGCCTGACCACTGCAGCAGGGCCATCACCGGCACCACTCCCGACGGCGTCGTTGTAGCTGTTTTTCCTGACGACGGTTTTGCCACCGAAATTGCCAGCGGCGTCAGTGCCGACAACACTATTGCCAGCACCAGAACTCCATAACAGAGCTCCTTCTCATTTCTCTTCTTCTTGCTCGTATCGTGTGTTCTTTATATTCTTGTGTATAGATTTTTAGAACATAATATTTAAAATAAAATTACAAAAAATTATATGCCCGAAACGGGGTATCCAAGATCTAAAGAAAAATAAAAAAACAAAGCCTAAAAACTCAAAAGTCACCATACAATTAACGATTCATCATTAACCATACATTCATGCAGATCAAAATACATATAGAATTATGCAAGAAAACCCGCAAAACATTTAACGTATACATATATAAATACCGATATGGTACCAATTATTGGAATAACGACGTGCGTAGGAGAGGCTTTTAGTTTAAAAAATTTTATGAATCGAAAAATATTTACGACGCCACAAGTTCCCAAAAAAATGTGAAAAACAATTTTTCTCATCGAATCCATTATACATCTATACATTAAATCATAAACGTATAAAAAAATGAGTTATACCTCTTGTATTCTTTCAAGCAACCTGGCTAACAACAAACTTGAGATTTCACGAATAACGGATTGCGAGATCCACACCAAGATCTTTCGAACCAATCATTAAACAGACTAGGACGTGTGTAGACACGTAAAATATTTATAAATGTGCCACTACAGTGCCACGAACTACTATAGTGTCATGAGGCACTACAAAGTCCCACGCAAACTTATAGTATCGTGCGACACTACAGTGTATCACGTGCCACTATAGTGTCATGTGGTACTACAGTGTGTCATGTCAATCCATGATCTAAAAAATAGTTATTGACATATGACAGTCCATCATGCCACGTGGTAATTTTTTTAAATTTATTATTTATTTTGATCAGATAAATATATAGATATTAGTTAATTAAAAATTAATTGATTTTATCACACCTAACAACTAACTTATTAGTTAGTTCATAAATAAAAATTTAGCTAGTTCAAATTTAAATTATTATCTTATAATAATTTATTATTATTTAATTTCATAAATCAAATATATTGTCTTACTTATCGATAAATTCAAAAACCAATCAATATAATTAATTAATTTTAATTTCTAAAAAATTATAATAATTAATTTCATTCTTAATTTTTAATTAATTAATTCACATAATTATCTTATAATTATATAATTACCCCATAAACTTAATTTATTTTTCAAGCTAATCATTTTCTTATGTCTTGAAACATTCATACGTTAGACTGTGTAGGACAGAGGTGGCTCGAGGAACATGAACAAATAATATTATTTATTAATTCAATTATTACTCACCATAAATATGGAATTACACTCTTAGTAATTATTGAATATATTTACAGAGTAATCTCATGTAGTCCATTGATATAATCACTTTATGTAGTTATGTCCTCCAATTATTGGTTCACAGATTAGAACTAGTCAAAATTATCATTTTACCCTTATAATTGCCTTTTGATCCTTAAGTACCATTAATTAACTAGTGAATGGTCAATTAATAATCAAATTATAAATTTAAGCTCAATAACGATTCAATTCTAGAATTAACACTTAAGAGAATCAATATATGATCTGTTAGAAAAACTTAGATTCCAAATCTTGTAAGATCATATTCCCAGCTATTCATGTTACTGAATCTTGAAACAAAAGTCACTAGCCTTACAAACAAACCTTAATGAGTGAATCAAAAGATTTAGTAGACAAGTATGTATAAGAGTTCATGACTACTAAATATTTAGACTAATTTACATATGATTATCTGATTGTTGTGTATTAAATCTTTATGATAAATGGTAAGTTAATAAAGACATCGTTCCTGTCATATATAATCTAATTATATAAAGTATATTCACTAAAATGTCTATTCACATCAGCGATACGGATCTAGATTACATGCATTCAAAATTCTTAGCGAACCGTACTATCAACTATTCATTAAAGATTTTATATTTTAATATGTTGCGGACTATTTTATTCATTATCTATGATCTTAATCCTCTCATACCTATACAACATCAAAGTCTCATTAATTAATATGAAGTTTTCAGATATTTATACAAATTATTTAAAAATAATTCAAAAAGGACAATTATAAGAAAAAATATATTTTTTAATTTTAAATTAAAATGTCTTTACACGTGCTTTGAGGGTACTATGCCTAACACCTTGATCAACTTTTCAATGTAGTCCTTTAACTAAAGAGAGTGATTCTTGTAATGAATGTTGCTTTTGTGGAACGGTAGTATTTATCCTTTTCCCTATCGCTCAATCCCTTCGTCAGCGGTGCGGTCCGCTTCAACCGCAATTTATTTTTATTACCACTAAAATATGAATTATGGGTACAAACAGCGACGTGTAAATCTGGTCTTTTGGGTGATTTTGTTTTGTGGTTCCGCCCTTTTTCTTTGTGATATCTCGATCCTTGCTATATACCTTCGAAGCCCTATCCATTCTCTTTCTTTCCACTCCTGAGGTTTGTCCTCCTATTCGCTGCTCACCTGACAAATTTTCTGAAAGCTTCAACATGCTCTTCTTTTCTTCCACCAAAATAATGAATGTTTGTGCTTATAGGAAAGTTTCCACCAACAGAATTGGTTTGACCTTCAATAAATCATCAATGATGGGAAAATTTGAGTCTAAGCAACGCCTAAATGCCAGGCTCATGACATGATCATCATAGTTTTCAACTTTGGACCTCTCATCTTTGAAGTGATGGGCCCCCACAATTATTCCCCTTTCTTTGTAGAGATTGTGAGAAGGTAGTTTGAGTCTTCCATGACAAAGTGTGCTGGAAACACGGAGCACGATCGGCGGAGGCATGGTGACTTTTAAAATTTTATTAAAAACATATCGTATGTGTTTTTTTATAAAACAAAAACAAGCGCCACGGAACGGTTTCCAAAATAAAAACTTTTATTGAAAAATATTTTCAATCAGGATTCATTATATATTTATATATTAAATCTAAGACAAACATGGAAAGGAATCATATACCTCTTGTAGTTAAATCAAGCATCCTCGCAAACCAATGATCCTACATTTTCACGAACAACAGACTTCGAGATCCACACCAAGATTTTTCAAGTCAATCCTCAAACGCACTAGAACGTGTGTGAGCTCGTAGAATAATCAAAGACACTTTTTCTGTCTGTTGATGCACTCAGCACATGAGATCTAGAGATTTACTGAGAAAAATTAATTTTTGTGAGTCAAACCTCTACGAGAATACCATGATAATTCTTTCAGAGCTTTTTGATTTACTTTTTAATCACAGTGAAAATTCACCCTAATAGCAATTGTTTTCTCAACTCTCTATCAACATTGATGCCTATAGAATAATATCTATATATTTTCTAGAAAATGGCATATCAAATTTTTAGGGATAAACTGAAAATAATATTTAATTTCAAAATTTTTATTACAGTGAGAACCACTGCAATTTGTGCACAACTGCAGTGCCGCACGGCACTACAGTTGCCATGAGATATCATAGTGCTTCATGACACTGTGTGCCACTACACTACTATAGTGTCGTGTGGCACTATAGTGTTGTGTTCCCACTACTATAGTGTCACGTGGCACTACAGTAGTTCATGTCAATATTTGATTCTCAATATGTGATTAACACATGACAATTAGTGTAAATTAAATATATATTTTAATCAGATAAATATCTAGATATCAATTAATTCAGAATTAACATATCTGATTATCCCTATCAACTAACTTATCTGTTAGTTCACAAATAAATGATTTATTTCATTCAAATTATTATCTAATAATAATAATAATAATAATAACAATTTATAGTCATATAATTTCACAAATTAGATATTTTGTCTCACTCATCGATAATTAGAAAATAAATCAATATAATTATTTGGATATATATATCTTATTATACAGTTTAAGTAATTAAAACCTAGCACTTTACCTGCAATTGATTTTTCAAAACAATTCATATAAACATATTAGGATAATCCTATTAAATCATGTTTCTACTGATGAGATGCATGATTAAATAAAACTGTGTGGATTTCATGTATGACATTTGATCGACTAATGCATGATCATGTTATCAATCATATCAATAAAATAATAATGGACCAAGTGATTGAGTATTTCTAAATTACAACCATTGAAATAAAAAAATAAAATTATAAAGAGGACTTCAAGATTAATATTTCCAAAATATATCATTCTCCACCTGATGTCAATCTTCAAATCTTCAAGCTTTGAATAAAACTCTTTTAATTAGGAAAAGTTATTTTTTTAATGAAAAATTATCTCTATAATTATCTTTTAAAATGATTGAATTTGACTTAGTAAATAAACAATTCTTTGACTTGGTCAAACTTAGGTTAAACTCAATCAATTAAATAATCTTTCATTTTCATAAAATAAAAAGTTAATAATTAATTTTAAAATTATATTAAATTTAAAATTTAAAAGATAATAGATAGAGTTAGGGTTATAATAAACCTCTGCAGTGATAGGGTAAGTTGGTATCACCGTTTTTGTGAAACTTCCCTAGATGTGACAACAGTTACCACCAACGATAAGACTCTCCCACCGCCACCCATCACCACCGCTAGGCGTCCACCGCCGCCGACCGTGGGCCACATCGTGCCAATTTTTCAGCGGTGCAGGCGCCAAAATTCTATAAGAATTCCTATTGACTTACACAAGATCCAGGAAAAAATTAAAGAATAAAGCCTAACTCAATATTCACCATACAATTAACGATCCATTATTTAACCTACATTCAAAAAACAAGCCATCCATTCATTCACCTTTACCAAAATATATAATGAATAATGCAAGAACACTCATACGGTATTTAATATAAAAATATATAATGACCGTTTTGATACCAATTGTTGAAAACGCGGTGCACACACGGCGGAGGCGTGGTGGCTTTTAAAAATTTATTACAAACGAATCGTATGTGTTTTTTTGATAAAAAACAAACGTGACGCAACAGTTTTCAAAATAAAATTTTTTATTAAAAACTATTTTAAATCAGGATTTATTATATATTTATATATTAAATCTAAGGCATACGTGAATAGGAATTATATACTTCTTGTTGTATATATCAAGTGTCCTCAGAAATCAACGATCATGCGTTTACACGAACAACGAATTTCGAGATCCATACCAAGATCTTCTAAGTCAATACTCAAACGCACTAGCACGTGTGTGGACACGTAGAATAATCAAAGACACTTTTTCTGTCTCTAGATGTACTTAACATATGAGATCTAGAGATTTAATGAGAATGATTAGTTTTTGTGAGACAATACTCTATGAGAATACGATGATAATTCTTTCAGAGATTTTTATTAACTTTTTAATCACAGAGAAAATTCACTTTAATAACAATTGTGTTCTCAACTTTCTATCAACACTGAGGCCAATAGAATAATATATATATATATATATTTAGATAATGACATATCAGATTTTTAGTGATAAACTGAAAATAATATTTAATTTAAAAATCACCATTGCTCTGCACTACCACATAGCACTATAGTTCATGTGAGCTATCAAAGTGCCTCACGGCACCGTGTGCCACGGTACTAGTGTAGTGCCGTGTGGAACTACAGTATTACACCCACTTACAGCAGTGACATGTGGCACTACAGTAGTTCATGTCAATATCTGATTCTCAATCAGTGATTGACGAGTGGCAATTACTATGAATTAAATATTTATTTTAATCAGATAAATATCTAGATGTCACTTAATTCAAAATTAACATATCTGATTCTCTCTATATATTAACTTATCTATTAGTTCACAAATAACATATTTACTTTATTCAAATTATTATCTAATTTCACAAATTAGATATTTTGTCTTACTCATCGATAATTAAAAAATTAATCTATATATATATATAATTATTGAAATCTATATATAAATAATTTAATTAATTAATCACACATAATTATCTTATAATTACGTACTTACCCCAGAATAAAAATTCTTTTTGCAAGTTAGTCCTTTTCTTATGTCCTGAAATATTCACATCCTAGACTGCGTAATACAGTGGTGACTTAGGGACCATGGAACTATAATTTTAAGTTCTAATAAGCCAGATTATTAATTACACTATTTAATTAAATAATCTTATTTATTAATTTCATTATTACTCTACTATAAATATGGAATTGCACTCTTAAGGATTATAGAATGAATTTACAGAGTATTCTCGTGTAGTCTATTGATATAATCATTTCATATAATTCTATCCTCCAATTATTTGTTCGTAAATTAGAGCTGGTCAAAATTATCATTTTATCCTTCTAATTATCTATTGATCCTTAAGTACCATTAATTCACTAGTGAATGGCTAATTTATAATTGTATTATAAATTTGAGCTCATTAAGCATTCATTTCCAGAATTAACACTTAAGGAAACTAATATACGATCCATTAGGAAAACTTAGATTTCAAATCTTGAAGATCATGTTCTCAACCATTTAGATCACTGAATCTATAAAATAAAAGTCACTAGCTTGTTTACAAACAAATCTTAACGAGTGAATCAAAAGATCTAGTAGACATGTATAGTAGTTTATGACTACTCAGGATTTAGACTGATATACATATGATCATCAAGTTGAGTGTATTAAATATTTATGATAAACAATACGTTAATAAACATATTAATTCACATCGGGCATGTCATATATAATATTATTATATAAATTAAATTCACTAATATGTCTATCCACATCAATGATCTAGATCTAGATAACATGCATTCATAATACTTAGTGAACCGTACTAGCAACCATTCATTAAAGATTCATTACTTTAATATGTTGCTCACATTTTTATTCATTATCTATGATCTTAATCCTCTGGTAATAATAAAAGATCACAGTCTCATTAATGAATTAGAATTTTCAGATATTTATATAAATTATTCAACAATAATTTAAAAGAAAAATAATAAGAAAAATGTAATTCCATTGAATTACATATTAAAATGTCAATACACATAATTTAAAGGAATAACCCCCCAACATAGCAGTGTCTGGAGTATTGTTCTCGAAAGACAGAAAACATAGTAGTGATATTATTAATTGAACATGAAGGGAGGGATTGATACTACTTTAGACACTCTCATCCAAGTTGGTCAGGAACATCCGACACATAAGTTCATCCTCATGATGGTGTAAAGCCATCATTTGTTTGAACCGTCTATGATGATCAGTGTAATATGTCTTTCCTTCATAGAAATTCAATTTTAGAGCAACAAACTTCTTTAGGATCGATGTCGTGAAGATCTCTTGCCATAATGGAGAGCAGGTCAATGACTCCATATATGCTTCACCAGTGTTTTCCAACTACATCATCTCTATCATCTTCCTTTCTAAAATATTCTCGTCAACATGTTCTGTCAACATTTATTGTGGTCCACTTTATCCTCATGCCTCTTTGTCATTGTCCTTTGATTGGACTTCATCGTCGTCCCGTTGTGCGTTTTAGCTTGCAACCTGGTTAAGCCGCCCATTGATAGATGGTTTCATTTTATAGTATGTGTGTTCGCTGGGCTCTCCCATTCTCCAGAAATGCTTTGTTGTCATACTTATGACCGAGTTTCTTCCATATCCTACTACAAAGCCATAATTTGTTCGTGCACAGATTGCCTAACACTACAAATGGCCTCATTGTTGTGATTCTCCCTACTTTGCATGCCTGTCAGCATGGTTTATATCATCCCATGTACTTCCATGGATTGGAGAGGTTGATCAACATGATTCATCTTGTTGTCATCGTTGCACACCTTAGACGGGGTCCAAGGCATTCTGTCTCACCCTCCTGAGTTTCGTTCTCGCCTCTCGACAAGATCAACAAACTATAAAGGAAATTTACGATACAAAATTAAGAATAAACAAGAGTGAGAGAGAGAATATATATATATGAATGTAAGTTTCTTGTGTATTAGGAATCATCCCGACCAGAAATATTTTGGGCATGTCCCATCCCGGTGGGATGTTAGCTAGTCGATAGGATGAGATTCCTATCCTAGAATAAAAATCCCATATTGGTCTTATCTCATGGGCTTGAAACTTGGTATGGATCTCAGGATGGGCCCTTGAGATGAGTCTCAGGGTAGGACGAGGCCACAATATTAACCAGACTTTGACGGTGCAAAACTACCCAGGTAGTGTTGGTGCAAAACTATGGGAGTGCGGGATGGGCCGTGCAGGACTGCAGGTCAGGCCCGCAAGATGGGCATGCCGGGACGGGTTTAGGCAGGACAAAAATACGGCACGCCTAAAAATGTCAATCACAATCCTGGCACGAGTGGGTTCTAGATGAGACAAATATCTCAAAATTTAGGTTCGAGGCGGGATTGACCCCGCCAAGATCGAGACAGGATCATGCAGGATTCTGGGTTCGGGATTTTATGAAGAGACTTATTGTGTATTGCTTGCCTTAGAGTTACATTGGTTCCTATTTCTATACAAAATATTGAGTATCTTGCCGCTACAAAAAAAAAACATGATTCTCCTAGACTAATTTACAGTCATAAACTGAGGGAAATTGTATAGTATGGGATGGTCGCAGTAATGATCCCTTGACTGAGTTTTATGTGACGATCCTAATTATATTACCCCGTGACCATCCCTTTCCCTCTTTTTAAATCTTAAAAATGAAATCAGAAACCATCCATACTCTTTAACATACTAGTCGTAACCACATGAATTAAATGTGTTGAATAGTATTTTAAGAATACGTTTGAGTTTAAAATTATTAAATATGCATAATATCATATCAAATATATTTAAGTGATAAATACAACTAATATTTACCAACCAATAAATCAAGACTTATACAATGATTGTTTGATGAATTATTATACTCTAATAAATCATATATTTGTAAATTTATAACCAAAATAATATAGCCTCTAAAAAGTGATGATTACACAATGTTACAGTTCAGTGTTATTTGAACTTCTATCAGTAACTCACTACTTGACGTTTCCCTAGTCAATCGTCAGAAGTTTTTTCTTAATCAAAGTTAAAATTATGAAATAATGTAAATGTAGATAGAATAAACGCAAATTTTTTTGTTTTATAAGAAGTTAGTATAATTAATTATCTGCCATCTTGTGTTGAAGTTTTGAATTAAATTATAAGTAAGAGAAATATTGATGATGATAGATAGTGGTTATTTATATTAGTTAAATATATTAAAATTTCACTCAAAAAATAATAGTTTTTACTTATGAATTATAGTGATTCATTATGTAAGAGTAAATTTATTGAACACGATTATAATTGGATAAACCATTATTATTTCAGATAAGATAACGATTCTTAGCCAATATCTTAAGAAAAAGAATAACGGTTGTTTCCCATTATTGAAAACAGACATTAAAAAAATACGTTGAATGATCGCAATCGTGCAACTGTACGTGACCGCTCATATAAGACTCAACCATTATCTTTACCATGATTTATAGTGATATTTCTAATCTTATAAAAAAATGTCTCTCAATGTGTAGGTAGTGTGATTTAAATTCTTCCATGTTAAAACAACTTTTAAATCTACATTATTTTTATCAGTTATGTAGATATGCATATTCATATATTGATATAATTAACCAACAGAAATACATAGACGTGGATAAGTACGATGAATGTCTTTTAACAAATACAAAACAAATATTCATTGTACATTGTATTTCATAGATTACTATGCCAAGTGTATTTTTTTTTATCTTTTTCTTAATAGAAGAATAATAATTAGATTGATTTGTCAAAATAAATATTTTATCTCTTTGTATATTTTACTTAATAAATTTACTACGGTAGAATTTAAAAAGAAAATATAGAATTGGGTAGATATATAAAATATATAGATAAATAACTAATTAAACTCGCACTACAATGTAAAGAATGAAAAATAAAGATTAATAAAAAATCATATAAACAAAAATAGTCAAAAAAATTTCTCAAATTTTGACACTTTAAATATGTTATAGATTAGTCAATTTTTTGCATATATTTTGATCTGTTATCTATCAGTACTTAGGGGAACAAGGATTCCTTCTCTCTTCTTTTTCAGAATTTATGGTTGCCTTAGTTCGTTTACGCATAACTCAAATAATTCAAAAAGATTCGCACTCTGTGTGCACCAAAATTTTCCTACTTGAGCTAAGTTGCTTGTTTGTTTATAATAACACTTGGGCAAGGACAAAATAATGAAATTTATTCTACCTAATCAAATCATAGACTTGAGTGTTGAGAGGGAACAAAGCTTCAAGTCCTACTTTTACGACTTTGGCCAACCATCCAATTGAAGGACAATTTCTCATATAAATAAAACCGAAAGAAAATGAAAAAAAAAAGATAAAAGAAAAAGGTCAGCTCGTAACTAACACAATATATATACACTACACATATATCAATACATTCTTACAGTCAATAGAGCTCTCTCCACAAAAAAATGAAGCAAACACATTTACACATCACAATCATTTGCTTCAGCACTCTGCTTTCCATGTTAAACTCAGTCTCATCCCAAACATGCCAGAAAACCTGCGGCAACCTCCCCCTCAAATTCCCATTCGGCGGTGACCCAGGCTGCGGCGACCCACGTTTCCACCAATACATCACCTGCATCCAACAAAAACTCACTTTCACAACCCACACCGGCTCCTACACCATCATTAACATAGACTACACCAACCGTATCCTCTACATCACAGACCCATCAATGTCCACCTGCGATTGCACCCAACAAAGCAAAGGCTTCGGCCTCGACTGGGACGCCCCCTTCACTTTCCACGACAAGACAATTTTCGCCTTACTTGATTGCTCAATCAATTCTTCCCCAATTTACAACCCAGATGACCAAATAGCCCAAATCGATAACCGAAACAGCTCCAGAATCTCCCTTTGTGACAACAAAGGAATACCCATTTGTAGCTTTTTGTATTCATGTAGGCCAATCAGTAACTTGAATATCCCAATATCTGCTTGTTGTGTTTATACGCCTCTGAATTTGGGGCCAACATTTGAGATGGATTTGGAGAAATTGAAGTGTAGGTCTTATTCTGGATTTTACAGCTTTAATGGGAGGGAATCTGATGCTGAGAGTTGGAGTTATGGGATAGGGATTCAGTATAAGTTTGGCATAGAAGATGAGTACCCGAGTTGGTGTGGGAGTTGTGAGAGAAGCAATGGGGTTTGTGGGTATTCAGGAGCTTATGATTCTTTTGTTTGTAATTGTCCTGGTGGATTCAACACTTCTACTGATTGTTTCTTTGGGGGTTTTAATCATGGTTCCAGCCTTCTCTCTCTCCAATTTTGTAAGAAATTTTTTCCCTTCTTTTCTTTTTTGAAATTATACGATGCTTAAACTTGAGATATAATACTAATTTTATACCATTTAAACTTTTATCCTCGTGTCAATTATGTAGGCAAACAATGTCTATCTTAGTGGGGGGAAAGAAAATGAATGTTTCAGGAGTATTAGTCTTGAAAGAATGTTCATAGACAACTTAGAACTATATTTACTATATTTACTTAATTTTGTTGGTTTTAATGTTCCAGGGAATCGGTTGAGCATTTCTCTGGGATGGCTTTTCTCTTGGATCTTGTAAATTGTGAATATCATCAATGAGTTTGAGAATTCTTACGTTTTTCTATTTCACGTTCAATAATATCTCTATGTTGTAGTTTTTACCAAATGCAAAGCCTAGAGATTTTCACATGCCCATCACCCATCACTTCATTTCATGTAAACGCTTTGTATTATATTTTCCCAAATAATATAAATTCCAATGGTTCCAACTATTATAATTCTGTGTATTTTTTCTGTTTCTTTTTCGCTTAAAAGTTTCTATTAAAATTTCCATAAAACTCAATGATGCAATTTAGGCTCTAATATAAAAAATAATTCTCAATTTGACAGTTTGCGATCACACTCATATAAATAAAGTTTATATGGAATAAGGTTCTCCTTTTTGGCAAAATATACCCACTAAGAAAGCATCATTTTTTTTTTTCAAAAAAAACAATCTTTCTTATCCCTGATTCCTTGATAGACTCTAGAAAGCAAATAAGAAAGCTTTATTCTTCCATTCTTTTGAATCCACAACACGTACCTTTTGTTTTGAGGCAAAGAAAGAAGAGGAAAAATGAGATGGGAAACAATAGAAAGTCAATCGAAACACACATTGTGTATTGAAGTACATTAAAGGAAAAATCAGTTGCTTAACACAACTGCAGATGAAACTTTAAATCTTAGTCATCTAGTTAGATCTGGAAGACTCCAATTAAATGTTAAAAGTTTAAAAAAATAATTTTTTTTTGTCCTTTCCCTTCAATTCAACACGATTTGAACCGTTCAGATCTGATCGAACAATTCAAACTACTGTGTCTGTCGTTAAAGTCCAACAATAAACAATCTATTTCCAATTTTCAGCTAGAAGCTCTGTTAGGTGCAATATAGAAGACCAAATAGGAGGCAAAATTAAGTTGAGTTTATAGGTAGCGTTTCATGAATTTTTTTTTATAAAGGTGTCAAGAATATTTTATTGACTTTAGACAAAAAAAGAGAATATTTTATTGACAGTTAGTGATACTTTGTTCTAATGAACGGATTGGAACGTAAATGTGATGAAATGGAATAAATAAAGTATATGAGAGAGATAAGATGATCTAAAGAGAATGAGAAATAGAATGGAGATTACATATTGAAGGAGATAGAAAAATGTAGATTCATAAACTCATGCAAAAATTGTTTCATTTTCACACAAAGCATATTAAGTATACTAAATACAATTATGAGTATTTATTAGGAACTCTCCATTTGTATTCAATTTCATTACATTACATTATATTTAAACCAAACACAACATTATTTTATCCGATTATGGGATCATGATTCTCTCATCATGTTGAATCTGAACCGTCTATTTTAAAAATTGACGGTTCAGATTTAATATCACTAAAAGATAAAATAAAAAAAATAAAAAATCACATCATCTCGATAGACATGTTAAGTTGATCGTGGCTGTTCATTCACGGACGGTTATGATTTTTCTAATAGATCCCCTCATGTTGATCGAAGAGGAAGTGATCTATTTCCCTGATTATGGAGCCATCTTATCCGTTAATATTCCGCAACCCTTAGAAGAGTGAACTTCCTCTAATCAGCTCCACGTGCTGCATTTCTTTCGTTTTGCAACACTAATCACTATTTTACATCATTTCATTTTTTAGGCTTACAATTTTTTGTTTTGGAGAAATTCAATTTTTTGTTTGACGGAAGTCACGTCCAAAAAATTGACGAAAGTTACTACACTGGAGATTTTTAAAGAGTAATTGGATAATCTAATGTCACAAATGACCACGTGTGCTAAATCCACGACTTCTTGACCAACTAGCCCTTCCCTAGTGATTGCCCAAATGGAAGAAAGTGAAAAGAAAAGCGGACCGAGTCTTTACAGTAGCAGAACTCGTTCAAAATCTTGTGTCTCCGTTGACTCAAAAACGACCAAAGAATCTCATAAGCTTAAGCTCTCTGTTTCAATGAGCAAAATGACCAACTCAATGAGCTGCAAACGCATGGGATATTTAGAGCTTGAAGAAATCATAGGGTTTATGGATATGGGTTTTATCTTTAAGAAAGTAAACTTCGATAAATCTCCGTTGTTTGAAGAGACTCTGTTCTTACAGAAAAAAACATAAAATAATAAGCAATTCAATTGAATTTACTAAAGAAGAAGAAGAATGTGAAGAAAAGGATGCTAGATTGAGGTCTTATTTGTCAGAAGCATGGATTATTTAAAAGACCATATTCGCCATTATTGAATCTGAGGATGCCAAAGTTTGATTTGGCTATTGACATGAATAATCATCTCAAATTTTGGGCCAAAACTGTTGCATCAGAAAATCAACAAGAGTCGTAGGGAAGGGGCAGTTGGTCAAGAAGCCCTGTTTAATGAAATTGGAAGCTCCATATTTCAGGGCATAATTCTGGCCAAAACTTTAGGGAAGGGGTAGTCGAACCGTGGATTTATGACACATGACAATGGGTATTAAATTAACTCATTGCCCAAATATCACATGTAGTAGTTTTTGTCAATTTTTTGAACAGAAGTTACGATAGGGGGTATACGTGAAATGAAATAGAACGTGATGGGGCATTATAGTAAACTTTTAAAGGTGNATATATATATATATATATATATATATATAGGAAGATATAGAAGTCATAGCAGATTCGTTAATCAGAGTAAATGATAAAATTTTTGAACATAAGAATAATTTAGTTAACTTGAAGGATTCGTAGGTTATTTTACAAGTAATTTTTCTTGTAGCAATAATATCTACAATAAATACAATTCTGGATACAATAAATGAAGAACATTTTGAATATTATATTGATGATCATGTAGATCATAAGATATGAAATATACCTAAAGTGCCTCGTAAAGAAATTTATAAATCAACATGGTCAGTAGCTTCTTTTAAGCCACAACATTATGTTAAAACAATTGAAAAATATATACTATAGGAAATGAGCATGGAACTTTTCCATTCCTCATTTCAAATGCTATTAAAAATCCCGTTAAAGAAGGATACAATTTCTTTCAGTTTGGTTTAGTCCAAATTAGAGTAAAATCACTCACAAGAAAAGACCTAAATACCTTTAACTAAACCTGATGCAAGATTCATTAATTTTAATGACAGAATTTTAAGATTAATTAAATCTTCTCTTTGTAATGATTCTATTCATTTTGATTGCTTTTCTGATTTGTCTATTAATCTGTTTGATTCTCATATTCTAAAAGTTTTAACCTTGATTATAAAGACTAGTGGTTTTGAAGTTCTTGAAGGAGTCTAGCATCTAGCTTTGATTTTTAGAATTTATTACAAAGTTACCAAAATCAATATGAATTTCTAAGCTATCCACACAAGTCTTGAAAACCAAACTCTTTTGATTAAATCCAATCAAAGTAATGCTAATATTACAATCCCCAAAACTATTAGGTGGATTGATATTGCTTTACCGACATCTAGCTGTTAGCCAATGAAATCCAACCCACTCCTATCCAACATCCTCTTGATAATATTGATTACATTCAGTAGTATATTTACGATACTATTAAAATAAATTTCTAACCTATTAGATCCAATCCCCAAATTAGATACCCCTAGAAATTCTTTTTTGGATCTACTATTAATAATGATCAAGATCTTAAGATCTAATAATTAGAACTAGAACTAACAATTTTAAAAATTAAAAGTTTAAGACTCAAAAGTATATATAGTCACTAATTCCTAGGTCAGCCAACGAATCTTTAATAATAATACTAAACAGCCTGATGGTTCTGAATCTCCAACTGCCTATGATTTTCAAGGTCGTTGAGCAACTTAATTACACTAATCAAAGTTTAATAATAATATAAAAATAATTAGATAAAATTGAGAATAAAGTTGATAATACTCATGTGTCTAAAACTGACAATTCCCTAACTTTAAGAGAAACTCAAACTCCTTTAATAAATCTTTAAGATAAAACTGCTTTAAAAATCATCCTCCTCAACAAAAAGATTGATCAAATACTTCAAGAGCTAAAAAAACAAGTTTGTTGAGTCATCTTCTTCTGTTAAGGTGATTAACCGAGACCATGATTTTGATTGTCATAGGTTCGATTCTGCCTATGAATCCACCATCATTAACAATTTAGAAGAAACATTAAAAAATCTAGAGATTAATAAACTTGAAGGAAACTGGCATAAAAGGCATATTCCTCCAGATATTCAAATTAGTGAGTCTTCTTTAGTCAATCAATTTTCTATCTCTGCTGAAAAACTGTACGAGTGGAATATTGATGGTCTTTCAGAATAAGAAGTTCTCAATAAATTACAACACATGACAATGGTTGCTAATAGCTATATAACCACCCATAATTTATCATATACTGAGATCATAAAGCTCTTAGTCACAAGATTTACATGAATGCTTCATTCTTGATAGGAAAACATCTCACCCAAGAATCTACGAATGCAATGTTAATGGCAATAAAAATAGATGCCGAAAGGACCCCAATTCTCAGAGATGATCATGATATAATGTCTGATGCTCTTAATACACTATTTTACACAATAATAGAACACTTCATTGGTATGCCAAGTAATGTTACTTCGCGTATTCATGATTAGTTGAGCAATCTTAAATGTCAAACGCTAAATGATTTGGAGTGGTACAAAAATATTTTTTTGACGAGAGTTATGACTAGGGATGATAGTTATCAATCCTTTTAGAAAGAAAATTTATTAATGGTTTATCTAATTTGTTTGCTCACAAAATTAGGACTATACTTAGTGATGACTTAAAAACATAGATAATAATAGTCTCACCTATGACATCATCATTACAACAATATTAAAAGAGAGTTTGAAAAAGTGTATTGATATGAAAATCAATAAACTAATTTAAAAAAAAACTGTCAAATATGAATTAAGAAATTTTTGTGAACAATATAGCTTGCCTGTAATGGAACCATCGAAAAAACATATTAAAGCTACTCACCTAGACTTTAATCCTAGAAGAGCTTACAAACCATATAAGATGAAATTTCACAAACAAAGAAATATGAATTTTGACAAACATTACTCTAAGGATAAAAATCATCCTAAAAGAAGACACAATAAATGATTTTTTGATAAAAGTAAAATCAAATATTTAAAAGTGCTATCAATATGGTCATTTTTCTAACATCTGCCAAGTAAAAAATAGAATAAACCAATTAAAGATTTATGATAAAGAAAAATAAGATTTATTTAGAATTATAGAATCCATACATTACTATGAAACCAGTAATGAAGATTTGATAGAATTTGATTCTATTAATTCTAACGATTTAAAATCTTCAACTTCTAACAGTGATTCTCCTAACATATTTACGAGATGCAAGAATAGCTGTTATCATGAATCTGTAAATGTTATAAATAAAACTGAGGAACAAGAAAATCTGTTTCTAGATTTAATTTGTAGAATCGATAATCTTGAGTTAAAACAAGAATTTTTTGAAAGGCTTAGAAATGTTATCTAAAAGAAAGAAGACATGAAGTCCAATAATAATGTAAGCATTTCTCAAACCCTTAAAAGATTCAATAAAATTAAAAGAAAAGATAAGGAAACTACTCTTTAAGAGCTTCAAAGAAAGATAAAACAACATTAAGAAAAAATAAAAGAATTAACGGACTCAAACTTTGAGATAACAAAAGAATTAAATCTTTTAAAAATAAAAAATTTAAATTAAAAAAATGAGTCCAACGAACTAGGAGAACCTGGTAAGAACTCTATTCACTCCGATAATGATCTTAAAGAATCTATTGTAAACATATAGAATGATGATAACTTTCTTTAAATCCTTAATCACATTAATCTTTAAAAAATGACACATTATGGTCAGAGTTATTATCCAAGACTTTGATATCACCTCTATAGCTCTGATTGACTCATTAGCTGACTTAAAATCTACGCAAGAAGGATTTGTTCCGATCAAGTATTTCAAGAAGACAAAAGAATATTTGAATTCTGCCAATGCCTATCAATTATGAAGTCCCCAAAGTCCATCTTTGCCATGACAGTGTGAGTTTTAAGACATCATTTGTCTTAGTAAAAAACATGACAGATAAAATTATTTTAGATTACCATTTATTTCTCTATTCTATCCTTTCACAACAGAGCATGATGAAATCATTGCTTACTCTATGAATATATTTGTCAAATTTAAATTTCATTCTTCTTCTCATAATGAGAGATTTAAAACTTTGAAACAAAACTCTACCTATAAAACCCTGAATTCAATTTCTTGTAAAGAAAAATAATTATATTTTCCACAAGAAGAAATAAAATTCAAAATAATTGAAGAAAAAATTCAAAATCTTACTCTTCAAATATAAATTAAAATCTTTTAAGAGAAAAATTTGTAGAGAATTATGTGCTGACATTCATAATGCATTGTGGCATAGAAAGCATCACATAGTCAGCCTACCTTATATCAAAGGCGTTGATGAAAAGCTCATATGACTACTAAAGCGCGACCAATTCAGATGAACTCTGAAATGCTTGAATTCTACAATAGAAAATTGCAGAACTCCTTAATAAAAATTTTATCAGGAGAAGCAAATCTCCTTGGTCATGTTCTGCCTTTTATGTCAAAAAAGTCAGTGAAATTGAACGTGGAGTTCCTAGATTAGTCATCAACAACAAGAGTGACTTGGTCAACACACTTGGAGATGTTGTATTCTTTAAGTTTGACATGAAATCTCGATTTTGAAAAATTAAAAAAAAATGAAAATGACAGATAGAAAATTGCATTTGTAACTCTATTTGGCCATTATGGGTGGAATATAATGCCATTTGGGCTTTAAAAAACCCCCAGTGAATTTCAAAATATAATGAACGAGATTCTCAATCAATTTACTGATTTTTTCAATTGTTTACATTGATGACGCTCTTATATTTTCCAAATTAATTGATCAATACTGGAAACATCTTGAATTGTTTGCCAAAATAATAAAACAAATGGTTTGGTTAAGTCTGCAAGTAAAATCAAATTATTTTAGTCTGAAATCAGATTTTAAGATTTGAGGTCCATCATTATATTATTAAGCCAATTGATCATGTCAAACAATTTGCAAAGAAAAATTCTAGATGAAATCCTAGATAAAATCCAGTTACAACGATTCTTAGGATATCTCCATTACATTTATGATTTCTATAATAATTTAAGAATTGATTGCAAACTCGATTTGAGAGACTTAAGAATATCCCCCTACCATGGACATTTGTTCATACAAATTTAATTAAAAAGATTAGATCCCAATTTAAGGCACTTCCCTGTCTTGACATCCCCACTGTTAATTCCTTCAAATTTGTCCAAACTGATGCCTCTGAACTTGGCATCAGTTTTTATTGATGTTAAAATAGCATTCTTGTATTCTTGGGTGAGATGTTTTTTCACCAGAAATGAAACATTCTTATAAATCATGTGACTAAGAGCTTTATGACCTCAACATGTGAAAAATTATGGGTGGTGATGTAACTATTAGCCACCATTGTCATGTGTTGTAACTTATTAAGTACTTCTTGTTCAGAAAGACCATCATACAATTTTTCAGCAGAAGCAAAAAATTGATTGACTAAAGAAAACTAAAAAATTGAACATATGAAGGAATAAGTCTTTTATGTCATTTTCTTTCAATTTTAATGCTCAAAGTTTTTTCTAAATTGTTAATGATGGAGGATTTATAGGCAGAACCAGACCTATGGTTATCAAAATCAGAACCATGGTCTTGGCTAATCACCTTAACAGAAGAAGACAACTCAAATGACTTGTTTTTTAGCTCTTGAAGTTTTCTATCAATCTTTTTATTGAGGGGGACAATTTTTAGAGCAGTTTTATCAGAAAGATTTAGTAAAGGAGTTTGAGTTTCTCCTAAAGTTGGGGAATTGTCAGTTTTAGGCACATGAACATCATCAACCTTATTCTCAATTTGATCTAATTATTTTTCTATCGTTATTAAACTTTGATTAGTGTAATTAAGTTGTTCAACAATCTTTTATTGGGGTCACTCTCATTAGAAACTATAAATGAGAGGCAATAACTATAGAACTTTTATGATTAATAACAATTATTTCAAGTGGGGGATGACTAGTAATTATCCAACTAGAATCTTCTTTGACCCATTTAGTCTTAGAAATGACTTTAATGTTTTTCTAATAAATATCCTCAATACAATGAAGAAAAAATATATCAGTCCTAAATTCTAGCATAAAAGCTTTCCATTCAGGTAATAAATTTTTTTTTGATCCATATCATATGCTTCTATATACTTATTGCTTCTATTGAGGTTTGTTGGTTCATTCATTATTTTGTTAATCCTTCCTAATCAGGCTTGTGTCATGTAATAAAGTGCCTATAGTAAGGACTAAGAGTTGATGATTAATAGGAGGTAAAAAATCTTTGAAAATCAAAGGCAGTACGAGATTCAAAACCATCAGACTGTTCAGTCTTATTATCAAAGATAGGTTGACTGACTTGGAAATTAGTGTCTATACTTTTAAGTAAAAAAATTTAAATTTCTAAATTTTTTTAGTTCTAGTTCAAATTATTGGATCTTAAGATATTGATCATTATTAATACTGGATCTAGAAAAAGAATTTCTAAGGGTATTAGTCTGGCTAAGCTCCCTAATTTGGGGAATGGATCTGAAAGGTTGGAAATTTATTTTAACAGCATTGTCCATATATTGTTAATTGTAATCAACATCTTCAAGAGGACGTTGGATAGGAGTGGGTTGACTTTTACTTGGCTAAAAGCAAGTTTGCAGGTAGAGTACTATCTGACCACCTATTAGTTTTGAGAATTCTAATATTGGCGTGCTTTGATTGGATTGAATCAAAAGAGTTTAATTTTTAAGACTTCTATTGATAGCTTGAAAATTTATATTAGTTTTGGTAGCTTTGTAATGAATTCTGAAAATCAAAGCTAGATGCTAGACTTCTTCAAGAATTTCATAACCACTAGTCTTTATATTCAAGGTTAAGGCATATAGAGTATGAGGATCAAGCAAACTAATAGACAAATCAGGAAAGCTATCAAAATGAATTGAACCATCACAAAAGAAGATTTGTTTAGTTCTATAATACCGTTATTACAATTAGTAAATCTTACATTACACAAGGCTAACGAGACAGATGTATTTAGACCTTTTTTTGTGAGTGGTTCTATTTTAATTTGGACTAAGAAAAAGTGAAGGAAATTGTATCCTTCTTCAATATCATGTTTAAAGATAGTAATTGACAAGTTTCATGCTCATTTCCTATAACATATATTTTTTCAATTGTTTAACACGCTGTTTTGGCATAAAAGAAGCGACTGGCCCTCATGATGTTGTGGCTTAATTGTCAAGGGCTTGTATAATTTTGAAAATAATTGTTTTTTATTAAAAATCAATTGGTAATAATTCTAAGAAGGGACCGTGGATAGACCACCATGGTCAGTCGCTTCTTTTAGGCTACAACATCATGTTAAAACAATTAAAAAAATATATGCTATAGAAAATGAGCATGAAACTTGTCAATTACTATCTTCAAATGCTATTAAACATCACATTGAAGAATGATACAATTTCCTTCACTTTGGTTTAGTCTAAATTGGAATAAAACCACTCACAAGAAAATGCCTAAATACTTTTATCTTGTTAGCCTTGCTTGATGCAAGATTTACTAATTTTAATGACGATATTCTAGAATTAATTGAATCTTCTCTTTGTAATGGTTCAATTCATTTTAGTTGCTTTCCTTGAATATAAAGTCTAGTGGTTATGATGTTTTTGAAGGTGTCCAGCGTCTAACTTTGATTTTTAGAATTTATTACAAAGTTACCAAAACCAATAAGAATTTTCAAGCTATCAATAGAAGTCCTAAAAACTAGAATTCTTCAATCCAATCAAAAGAATGCCAATATTAGAATTCCCAAAACTATTGGGTGGGCAGATATTATTCTACCTAGAAACGGGCTTTTAGCCAATGAAAGCCTACTCACTCATATCCAACATCCTCTAAAAGATATTGATTACATTCAACAATATGTGGACCATACTATTAAAATAAATTTCCAACCATTCAGATCCATTCCCCAAATTAGGGAGCTTAGCCATACTAGTATCCCTAGAAATTTTTTTTTCAGATCCATTATTAATAATGATCAGGATCTGAAGATCAAACAATTAGATCTAGAACTAAAAAAATTAAAATGAAAAATTTAAGACTTAAAAGTATAGCCAAGGTCAGTCAGCCTCTCTTTGATAATAAAGCTGAACAATTTGATGGTTCTAAGTCTCCTACCGCCTATCATTTTCAAGGAGTCTTACCTCCTATTCATCCTCAACTCTTAATGCTTACTATAAGCACTTTAAAACATAAATACAAGCTTGATTAGGAAGGATTCACACAATATATGAATGACCCATCTAACTTCAATAGACATAATAAGTATAGGGTAACCTATGATAGGGATCAAAGAAAAAGCTTTTATACAAGAATTTAGGATTGATATATTTTTGCTTGATTTTATTGGGGATACTTATGAGAAAAAACATTACAGTCGTCTCTAAGACTAGACAACTCAAAGAAGATTCTAGTTGTGTGCCTGCTAGTCACTCCCACCTGAAAAATTGTTATTAATCATAAAAAATTTAGTCACCACCTCTCCTTTTAAAAACTCTAACGAGAGTGACCCCAATAAAAATGTTGTTGAACTACTTAATTACACTAATTAAAGTTTAATAACAATAGGAAAATAATTAGATAAAATTGAGAATAAGGTTGATGATCTCCATATGTCTAAAACTGACAATTCCCTAACTTTAAGAGAAACTCAAACTCTTTTAATAAATATTTCCTATAAAACTGCTCTAAAAATCAACCCCTTCAATAAAAAGATTGATCAAATGCTTCAATAGCTAAAACTCAAGTTTGTTGAGCCATATTCTTCTATTAAGGGGATTATCCAAGACCATGATTCTATTTTTGATAGCCATAGGTCTGATAATGCCTATGAATTCTCCATTATTAACAATTTAAAAGAAACATTAAAAAAATCTAGAGATTAATGAACTTGAAAGAAAATGGCATAAAAGCCCATTCGTCTGGATGTTCAAATATCTGACTCATGTTTAGACAATTAACTTTTTGTCTTTACTGAATAACTGCATGAGTGGATTATTGACGGTATTTCAGAACAAGAAGTCCTCAATAAGTTACAATACATGGCTATGGTGGCTAATAGTTAAATCACCACCTATAATTTGCCATGTACTTAGGTCATAAAGCTCTTAGTCACAGGATTTAAAGGAATGCTTCAATCCTGGTGGGAAAAGTATCTCGCCCAATAATCCAAGAATGCTATTTTAATAGCAATAAAACTTGGTGTCGAAGGAACCCCGATTCTTGGAGATGATTAGGAACAAATGTTTGATGCTCTTAATACACTCTTTTGAAAAATAATTGAACACTTCATTGGTACACCAAGTAATGTTATTTCATGTATTCATGGACCATTTGACCAATTTTTGGTGTCCAACCCTAAGTAATTTTGACTGGTACAAAAGTATTTTCTTATCTAGAGTGATGACAAGAGATGATAGTAATAAACCATTTTTGAAAGAAAAATTTATAAATGGTTTACCTAATTTATTTGCCCACAAAATTAGAATTTTTCTCAGTGATGACCTAGGAAGCATAGACTATAATAGTCTCACATATGGCACCATCATTACAACAATACAAAAAGAATGTTTGAAAATATGTATTGATATGAAAATCAATAAACAAAATCAAAGAAAAGAAAACTGCCAAAATATTATTTAGGAAATTTCTGTGAATGATATGACTCCTTCTATTGCACCATATCAAAACCATAAGAAAGCTACTCACCTAGAATATAATTCTAGAAGAGCTAACAAATTCTATAGGAAGAAATTTCCCAATAAAAAAAATTAGAATTTTGACAAACATTACTCTAAGGATAAAAATCATCCTAAACGAGAACACAATTAACGATTTTTTTATAAAATTAAAATAAAATGTCTTAAGTGCGGTCAATATGATCATTTTTCCAATACCTGTCAATTCAAAAATAGAATAAACAAATTAAAGATTTCTGATAAAGAAAAATAAGATTTTTTTAGAATTATATAATCCATAGATTACTATGGAACCAATAATGAAGATTTGGAAGAATTTGGTTCTACTGATTCTAACGATTTGAAATCTTCAAGTCCTGACAGTGATTCTCCTCATATCTCTATCGGATGCAATGACAGTTATTATCAGAAATATGTAAATGTTTTAACTAAAAAAGATGAACAAACTTTCCTAATGCTTGTTCCTTATCCTTAAATGTCTTCAAAAACAAATTAAAATCTTCGAAGAAAAAATTTGTAGAGAATTAGGTACTCACATTCCTAATGCACTCTTGCATAAAAAGCATCACACAGTCAGTCTACCTTATATCATCGAATTTGATGAAAAATTCATCTCTACAAAGTCGCGACCAATTCAGATGAACTCTGAAATGCTTGAATTTTGCAAAAAGAAAATTACAGACCTCCTTAATAAAAATATATTATCAGAAGAAGTAAATCTCCTTGGTCATGTTCTGTCTTTTATGTCCAAAAGACTAGAGAAATTGAACGTGGAGTTCCTAAGATAGTCATCAACTACAAGCCCTTTAATAATGTTTTGGAATGGATACAATATTTTATACCTAACAAGAGAATGGAATGTAATGTTATTTTGGCTCAGAAACGCCACCAGTGAATTTTAAAATATAATGAACGAATTTTTAACTAATTTACCATTTTTTCAATTGTTTACATTGATGATGTTCTTATATTTTTAAATCAATTGACCAACACTGGAAACATCTCAAATTGTTTGCCAAAATAAAAAAAATGGTTTGGTTATTTCTACAAGTAAGATCAAATTATATCACTCTAAAATCAAATGTCTAGGATTGGTGGTCCATCATTCTATTGTTAAGCCAATTGAACGTGTCATACAATTTGTAGAAAAAAATCTAAATGAATTCTTAGATAAAAATCAATTACAATGATTCCTAAGATGTCTCAATTACATCACTGATTCTAGAATAATTTAAGAAATGATTATAAACCTCTATTTGAGAGACCCATGAAAAATTCTTGATCATGGACTCTTGTTCATACCAATTTAATTAAAAAAGACTAAATCTCATGTTAAGGCTATTCCATGTCTTGTCAACCCTACTGTTGATTCCTTCAAATTGTCCAAATTGATGTCTCTGAAATCAAATATGGGGGTATCCTGTTACAAAACGTTTCTCCAGAAGCGCCTGAACAAATTGTCAGGTTTACCTCTGGTACTTAGTCTCAGTTACGGGTTAATTACAGTACTATCAAAACAAAATTTGTTGTTGTATTATTTATTCCAAAATTCTAAGATGATTTATTAAATTAAAAGTTTCTTTAAAAATTGATTGTAAACATGCAAAACATGTTTTGGAAAAGGATGTTAATAATATTGCTTTCAAAAAAAGTTTTCCTAGATGACAATTAATTCTCAGTATTTTTTATTTTGACATTGAATTCATTGAAGGCATTAATAGTTCGGTACCTGACTTTCTCACACGTGAATTCTTCCAGAGTCGACAAGATGAGGTATAAACCCCAAGCTAAGAACTCCAAGGCCCGAGTTGAAGGAGAATCATCGACTCCACAATTGAGGCCCCAAATTAAGGAATGGGTCTTCTACTGCTAACAAAGCCCAATTTACAATAATTGGGTCCTTCAGACCCAATTATCAATCAGCCCTAGTTACCAATTTGATCATTTTTCAATTTCTCAACCTTTTGATGCCCAATCCCTCAACCAACCAATAACAAAATACAAAAAATCGTGCTCATACATTTAGAAAAGTCCTAACAAAAATCTCTTTTATATTGAGCCTCTACTTACTTATTTAAAAGACCCTGCCCAAATTACTAAAATTCACTTCGTTCTAGACTTCCATTATGTCCCAGGTCATAAGGACAAGAATCTCACTTCATTCTAGACTTCCATCATTCCTACCTTAAAATGCTAATTTTTCACACTCTTGGTTCTTAAATTTTTCACACTCTTGTTTTCCAAGGTTTTACAAAGTTTTAAATTTTGATAGAAATTCAACAAGGTTTTATGTTCCTATAATTCGCACTTCTTTCTTCTTAATTCATATTGTCTAATTTTATTATTGTACGACTATCATTATTTGGTTTTGAATGAGATTCTTATGTTTAATATGAGAGTTATGAGGGTTTTAATTTGTTATAAATATGAGGTTATGTATGAGGTTCGGTCGCTTAACTTTGACAAAAATTGAGAGGTGACTATATCCTAAAGGAGCATCCAGTTATGAGAGGCTCTATCCTAGGAGATAGGTGGATGCCTTAAGATGAAAAAGATGGCTATATCCCAAGAGTGGATATCCGATAATTGAGAGGCTAGTTAGAGGACTCGCCCCTGCTAAAGACGATTTCCAAACTAGTGAGTTGGCTCTAAGCCGATTGAGGAGTGTTGTGACTTTTGTCTAAGATAGTTTTGATTTCTAAGTTATTGTTCTTTATGTGTTGAGTTTAGTTTTGGATATAATGAGACTCGAATTAGGTGACTAAATTAATGTTGAGTATATAATGTGATGATGGTAATAAGATAGGTTTGGAGGTAGACGAATTGGCCGAATCACGTTAAAAATATTTTGTTTTGCTCATTGCTTATTGAAGCTTTCGTTGCGACAAGTGGCATCAAAGTTGATGGTTTGATCTGGGATGGTAGATAGTTTTTGTCCGAGATAGAGGCCATATGAAGCGTGCAAAGATATGGCTTTATTGAAGCTTTTTTGTATTCATGATAACAGATGGTTTACTTCAAGTTAGAGCAACAATGAGATGATTGTTCAATGATGATTGAATTTGAGTAAAAGTGGAATTGTTGAAATTTAGATGTGTCTCAAATTCCCTTGTGATTATGTTAAAGGATATATTTTAAGAAAAGATATTATGGTGATATGTGGGTTTTATTGAGATTCCTATTTTGAATAGGAAATATATTAAGGTATTGATTTATAATAAATACGAGGTTGTATTAGGGTTCGATAGTTATGCCTCGATAGAGAGTTAGAGGTGACTATACCTTAAATGAAGCATCCCATTGTGAGTGACTATGCCGTAAGAAATATAGGCAGTCTCAAGATGCAAGGGGGGACTCTATCTAAGGAGAGGATACCATATGATATGTAGAGGTTATCAAATGACTTCGCCTATACTTAAGATGGTTTTCAAGCTATTGGGTTGACTTTAGTCCAAGCTAGAATTAGTGTTTTTTGTCTAAGCTAGTTATGATTTTCAAGGTGTTATGTTTTCTTGTGTTGAGTTTAAATTTAGATGTAACATTATTAAAATTAGGAGATTGAATCAATGCTGAGTATGAATTGTGGTGATGATAATAAGATAACTGTGGAGGTAGGCAAATTAACCTAACCACTAAAAATAATGTTTTGTTTATTGCCATTGACTATTTCACTGAAACACATACTGCATAGAAAATAAATTTAATCTAGCTAAAATGACATGAATTTTCTTACCTGAAAAACTGATTGAAATATGGCAATTTGGTTTATAAGAAAACACGTCCAAATAGTATGCATAAAAAATGCTAAATATAATGTGTTGAACAAAGGGTTTAATTATAAAAGTTATAAAGTGTAGTTACTAAATTGGCTAAAAAATATTCAACAATATATAAAACATGTGTCATTTACTTTTGGCACACTTCAAAAAGTCTTGCTTTCATGGATTCTATTAGGAGTATACATAATTTTTATGAAGCGATCAAATCAAGTCGAACCAAACTGAATCAGTTCGGTCGATATTTTTATTATAGCATTTATAATTGATTCAATTAAGAATTTTCAGTTTGGTTATAATTTATATATATATATATATATATATATATTAATTATCAACATTAGATAAGCGGTTCGTGGGTCAATTTCTGGGCTGGGCCACCGAAATTATGGGCGGCCCGGAATGACCCGCTGAACCGGCTCGTGAAATCACGGGTCGGGCCGGTTCGGTCCCGGCTAAATAACCGGCCATGCCTGTTTCTCCTTCCTCTAGTGTGATTTAATTCTAAAAAATGTAGATGAAGAGAGTTGAATATTGATGAGGAATAGATGAAGTGTAGAGATTATCACTAAGCTATATGAAAATCATGTTACTTTTTATAATTATTTGATTTTATTATTTTAAAATCTCAATAGAAAAATTTATAATATTATATAAAATAATTAATTTATTTATTAAATTCATAAACTATTGATATTCATATTCACCTAAAATCTAAAAATATAATAAATAAGTAATAACTAATATATAATTTGTGTTTATTAACAAAACAAAAAATATTAGGAATATTAAAATTATATTTCTAAAATTTTCATGAATCCAATTTTTCATTGAATAAAATATTTATTTAAATGAAAAATATTTTTTTATTTAATTAAATACGTTTTTATCTCAAAAGTATATTATTTAAAATTTTGATAAAATGTGTTAAAAGATAATAAAAATATATTTTAAATAATTAATTTAACAAATGTTGTCTTGATCTATTAGTAAATAGTGTGATTTATAAGGGAGATGTCAAGAGTTCAAACTTCACTACATGCATAATTGTTAAATTTTTAAGATAAAAAATGGATTCATGGACCTTAATCGGCCCGGTACTATTCAAGACCGGGCCAGATCAGGTCGAATTATGACGGGCCGGTTCAACCGGTTTTACGGGTCGAACGGCCCCGATTACCACCTCTAACTCCCCTACGCATAACGACAAAAACATATATAAGGTGCAAAAGAAATATATGAGGGAGGGTAAATTTATTTCAAATGAAATTTTGAAATTCAATTCGCAAATAATCTAAAGAAATAAATATTTGAATAAAAAATAAATAAAGATGACAAAATTGCACGTAAGTTTATAGGATATTTAAAGGATTGCTCTACTTTATTTGAAAAATAAGTTAAAACTCTAATAAGATATGCGAGATTATGGTATTTTAGACGATCATAAAAATTAGACCTCACATGAACTAAAAATGATTATTTATCTATTACCATTTACTTTGGATCAAATCAAAACTCATATTTTTGGGACCTGTTATATTTCTTGTGGATCATTGCTTGATTACATGATGATAAGAATAATAAAGCATTATGAAATATAAAAAAAAACTACAAAGCATACTAAAGCATAACTAGTACTGAAAATTTAATGTTCGCCATTTAACTTGGAATACGTTCTCCGAGAGGGAAAATACCAAGAACATGTTGCCTCCCATTGTAGGAGGAGGCTGGTTAATCAAGCAGCCAATCTCCTCCTTCCTTAATTAGACTTGTTGTTTTTCTTTTCTGAACTATGTAATTGGATTTTAAAATTAATACCAATGACTTGGTAAAATTAATTGAAGATATGATTCTTTTGTTACATGGTTCAAAACTCAAGTTGTGTAATTCTCTCTTCTTGGCAATAACTATCAATACTATCATTAAAAGATGAAAATTGATCACTACTTATTTGAGAAGTCGAAGTTATAATGTCGTTATGGATAAAATTATTTAAGTAACTGAGAACTAAAAGTAGTATTAACACATTTTACAACAAACTTCTGTACAAAATATTAACTAATCTATTTAATTATAGAATTATTCAATCGAGGATCAATTTATATCGTATACATCAAATAAACGTTGGTTTAAAGGTGCCACCTTTCACACACCTCTCTAAGTAGAGTAATTATCTCTTTTTTTTCAGTGATAATTGAGTGATTTATGTTACTTGTCCAAAATGAAATACAGGAAAAATTGTTGCGTTTATGTATATGAGCACCGGCGTGTTTGTCAATATTTCCCTTTCATTAGTTCATGTTTATATTAATTGTTTAGCCAAAATATTTTTGTTTTGAGTAGAGATCGATAAGAGGAAGTTTTTGATATATCTTCAGAGATGTGACATTTAGAAATGATGAGTATGTTCATGATGACACTATGGATGATAGTTGATATGGGAGATAAGCGTTATGAAACTTATTTGTTGGCTGATCATACTTTTACTAATTGTGAAACATGACTATGTTATTTGGATTGTATAATATGAGGTAGTGATACATCGTGCGTGAATCAACTCAGAATGGATAGAACTTTTGGTATCTTATGTGAATTACTTCATAATGATAGAAGAGTGCAAAATGATGGCTTGGTTACTTTGGAGGAGTAAGTGTGCATATTCTTGTATATACTTACTCATCATGTAAAGATTCATACAATAGATAATAAATTCAAACATTCAGGGGAGACCTTAAGTAGGCATTTCAATTATGTATTACATGGAGACCATGAAGGTTCTTTTAAATTTGGTACTGCAATGCTTATGGAGAAAAGCTTGAATGAAAAGTATCCTGACTCTGGGTTAAAGGCTAGTCTACATATTGATTCCAAGTTAATAAAATGAAAAAAAAATTGTATCGAATCGTTATTAACATATTGGCCAAGAGCGGGTTTGGTCGGAATGATGTTAGAAAGTGTTTGGAAGTGGAGAGTAATAAAGTATGGCAAGATTATGTGCTGGTCGAAACTAATGTTATGTTTATTTAGTTTGACGTCATGAATGTGTTATAATAATATTAACTTACATTAATTTATTATTCTTGAAACATAATAAGGATGCAGATGGATGGAGAGACAAGCCTTTTCCATACTATGAAATGCTTGCTTGTATTTGGTAAGGATCGTGCAACAGGACTTGGTGCTGAAACACCTAAAGATATGGTTGAGAACATGAACCGAGAGTATCAGGAGGCTAATATACATGACATAGGTAAAGTTTTGCCTACTTCTCATCGTACAATACCACAAAATTCAAGTTCCCAACAATGTAACAATGCTCAATCTCAACTTATTGGTAAAAAGAGAACAAGAGCCGGAAGTAACTTTCATACTGGCTTAAATCAGATTGCCAATGTCTTTTAGAAAATATTTGAGAAGTCCTTTGAGAGAATGGAAAAAAATTAGAAGTAACATTGTGGGTGATGATAAAAATTATACTGACATTGTTGATGAGTTAGAAAGTTTCGGGCTTTCTGTTGATGATGAGATTGATGCATTTACTCTCATTCTAACAAAATCAGAAAATGTGTTGGCTTTCAGATCTTTGAAGGATGAGCGCAAATGAGTATTTGTAGTAAAACTACTCCGCTAGAGATGAATTTAGGCTTCCTTTCGTACTTATTTTGTGTATGCATGATATTTTATTAAATGTTGAATTACAAATGTTTGATGTGATAATTTTTTGTGATGCATTGGTGGATATATGCATTATAAGCATCATATGCTATATGTGATGATTCTTTTGTGATGCTTTGGTGGATGAACATTATATGATATTTATAACATTATATGATATTTATGCCGTGGACATTCAAGCTTATTTGTGATGTCTTGGTGGATGGGTAGTTTTGTATGGATATTATTGTAAATTATGAAAATGAATGATGATGTTTCGAGATCTTTTTTGAAGTATTTTAATTATTATTATTATTGATTGGTTGATTTTAAATTTATTATTATATTTTTTTTGTTAGAATGTGTTTTTTTTGTAGTTGAAAATGTTAAATAACATATTAATGAGTTCTAAATAGATTTGTGTAAATCAAATTATGACAAATAATTTTACACACTACTACAAAAGGGGGTTAAATGACGGGTAAAACCAGTCATTATAACCCTATATTGATGGTTGACTGACTGTCATCAATTAGGCTGTCATCTTTAGTCATTAAAAAAAATCCATCATCGTAAGGGGGTACAATGACGGAGAATCCCTGTCATCGTAAATACCGTGAAAAGTAGATATATGACGGAGAATCTCCATCATCTTAGTCGCCGTAAAAAGCATATAGATGACGAGATTCCCTGTCATCTAAAGTTACTCCACGTAGACTTTAGATGATAGGGAATCCCCGTCATCTTAGATACCGTATAAAGTAGATAGATGACAAGAAATTCCTGTCATCAAAAGTTAAAGAAAAGAAAAGAAAAAGTAAAAGCTTTTATTGCTGGCCTAGCGTATTGTCATCTAATCCCTGTCATCTAATTCTAAATTGCTGAAATCTTTGTCAATAAATTAAAATTAAGTATTCCTGGCCAAGCGTGTTGTCTTAGTTTCTCATAAAAAACAAATATGATAAAGAGGTTGTAGCAACTCTCGAATAGAAACCACACGATTCTTCCATCCTCTTTAATATACAACCAAAGAGAGTTTAATGCCTTGAGAGGGAAGACAGATCAATTTCACGAACATACATCATAAATACATATCTCATCTATATTTTTGAATTATCATTGTTTACAAATCATAGTCCGCCAAAACCTAGAAAACAAATTTAGAAAACTGGAAAAAATGTCACATTTTAGCATAAACTCATTTGGAAAAGAAGCAAACCTGATGGGCAAATGACTATTTTCCATTAAAAATTACATCCATTGCAGTGAACTGTTAATCGAATACACCATAAAACACTTCATAGAATCTTGTCCTGAACAATATATGGTTTCCCCAATAGTATCTTATTTCCACAATAGGTACAAAAAATACTACTAATCATAAAACGGTAATCTAACGTGGACTTTGCACTTATTGATCTCTTTCAGATATGTTTTGATCAATCTCGTCAAATTTCCTCGTAAGAACTTCTACTCTAATCGGTGAAAGTAGGTGCAATATGAGAGTCTTCAGATTTCTAGGGAAGTTATGCTAGAAAAAAGTAGTATAATATGACAACAAGAAAAAATAAGAAAGCATGAGGAAAAAGGTTTGGGAATCCATATTAGACACTCCACCAAAAAACAATGAAATAACGAGAAACAAGTTGTATGTTATAAATACAAATTGAACAAACCTAACATAAAATAAAATAATCACATTGCAATAAGTCCAAAAAGTGGAAGCTTTATTATTGGGGAAGTAGGAACTCATAACCATAGCAAGTAAAATGCTTTTGAGAATACATGGTTCCATATTCCAAATAATATGAGCAATTAGATCATCCTCCAACTGATATAAGGTAGTCTTATTCATTTTCATGACTTCATCTTTTACAATAGACGTAGAATCAAATCCCAGGGTGGATTGTGGTTGTTGACTTGATTAGAAACACTTACACGGTCATTAACTACAGAAATAAGCCCATGAAGAGTCTGGATAACACAAGGTTCCAGAACTTGCAAATCTTTTTTCTGGCAGGCCTGATCAAGATGATCAAAATTCTGATATGTGAATTTAAAAAGAGAATGTTCATAACTTTAAAAGTTGCCCCATTATAGACTTAGGCTGGAAGTTATCAATTGTTTTATGTCCGTGTGTTCGTGAGGGTACATGCACAAGAACATGCGTGTGCGCGCGTATGTGTTCATCTGTATATATGTGTGCGCATGTATGGGTGTGTGTGCGCACATATGTGTGAGAAAGATGACCTTTCTCTCCAATAGGAATTTCACATTTGTCTCTCTCTCTCTCCATTTTACACATCTCAGAAGGAGAAGCTTCATATAAAACCTGGTTCTGTCAAATAATAAGTAAATACCGAATTAATATCTCAAATTATCTTACCCGAAAGAATCCTAAATTGGATCCTCCCTCTAAGAAATGAACCAAAAGAACAAATAAAAGAGATGAGATGATAATATTGAATAAGGATAAAAAAGAACAAAAATGAAGTTTTCATCTATAAATAATGGTTAATTAGCTTATAAGTTTACATTTCACATGCTTCTAGCTTCAACTAAGATAGCTTATAGGAGATTACTGACTATATGAAATTCTTCCAGAATGCTTTTGTAAACATACATGCTGCATAATGGACTATAGAAATGCTTGAATATCAACTCCAGAAAATAACATACATGAGTAACATGCCATTTCTTTGTCGATCAATATTTTTTTTATCAACATTGTTAAATAATCGATGAGTAATATGAAATGGGCAAATAAACAAGTTAGTTACTACATTTCATACTTATTCATGTTCAACAAAGCCAGAAAAGAATTACCTTCTCATTATTGACTAGTAACATGCAAAAAAGCCCTACAGTTGGAACTTGGAGCAAGATCACAATCTATAGATTCCAATAAATAAATTGAGATGAAGACACTAATTACAGGTAACATGATCCAATGCAAGATGTTGGCCAAGCAACTCAAAACAGTGATATCAGATATTTCAATAGGCATGATTGGATGGGCAACAATTATCAGAGACATGGAGAGAGAGAAATAAAGTGGGCGAAGAGACAGAGAGAGAGAGAGAGAGAGAGAGAGAGAGATCATCTTTCTTAAAACAAAGGGAATACTATTTTAAAAACCTCAAAGATCAAACTACACTCATACACATACTCCATTGAGCTTTTTGCTCTAGGATGAATTAAATAGTTAGAATCTTCTAAAGCAACAGAACTGTCAAAGAATAAAAGTTATATATATTAGATTCAAGGTAGAAGAACATTAGATGTTACCAATAAAATAGATTATCCAACTTGAAAGTTTCAATAAGTTTATTTGCATACCTATGGTTAGAGGCCTCCCCGTGTATAGGCATTGGGTATAACATGGGACTTACAAAAGGGGGCCATAACATGACTGGGAAACATACAAACTTGTCAAGAATGACTAAATCATACATAATATGAAAAAACAAACATAAAACAAATCATCAGATGACAACATCTACAGAAACATAATCCTCCTATATAGAAGCTTAAACTCTAGAGAAAAAGATGCTACTCTTTGCATCATTCGGGTGTAAACTAGAAAGACTGCTAAACAAATCAATAATATCCTTAACTAATTTGACAGAATTAAAATCACCCTTACAAAAAACTAAGAGGTCACCAGTAAAGCATAAGTTAACATTTCTATTTTTCTTACATCTCCAATGAAATTAGAACAAAGGCAAAGTAGCGTAATAGTTAGGAATACCTGTTAAAGCCTCCATTATCAGTACAAAAATGTAAGGTGAAATAGGGTCACCTTATCTGAGGCCTCTCCGCACCTGAAAGTATCCATGTAAACCACCATTGATATTGATAGCATAACTAGGAGAAGTAATACACACCATTACCAAGCCAATGAAAATGTCAAGAAGATCAATGGCTTACAGAACCCGACTAAGAAAAAACTAACTCACACTATCAAAATCCTTGAGTAACTCCACTTCCAAAGTGCATATGGGGTTATTGGTCTCTCTATGATATCCTCTCATTATCTCCTGATCAAGGAGAATATTATCTGGGATCATTTTAACAGGAACAAAAGCTGTTTGATTAAGGCTAACCAAATCAGGCAAAACAATCTTCAGTCTATTGGCTAGATCTTAGTAATACAATTATAGACCAAGTTGCGCTAAGCAATAGGTCTCATAAAGGCAGGTTTTACTGAGATTTTCCTTCTTTTACTTTAATCTTCCCCAAATCAAATACTTGTTACCAATCGCTATAGTTTATTCTTATGCTGAAATTATAAAATGGAAAATAGGCACTTGTAGACCCACATACACTAACAACAACTAACACACACACACACACAGAGAAAAGAGCTCATAAGTAAAGTTGGGGAGAGTTTCCAGGAATTAAATGAAATCAAGAAATAGAAAACTTCCTTTAAACTCACACCGCCTGGCTCAGTAAAGTCATTCATGGCATTTGTATATTAACAATGACATAGAAATTATTTAAAGCACATAAAAATCTTTCAGGTCAATATGGCCCTTTTTTCAATCAATATGCCTATGAAAGATGCTTGAAACAAAAAACAAAAGCTTCATTCAGAAGTAGAAGGCTGTAAATACTTGAAGCAGTCACATTGTAGTCTCCTCTAAAAGACTAGATCGATCATATTCATGAATAAGAAGAAGATATAATTTGTATAGAAACTGAAAACGAAGCAGGAAGTTTAGTTGGGAGAAAACCCTTTCTAGTTGAAGCTGGCCTGGAAGCCACCATCGACGCTCGCTTAGAAGTCGCCGTCAAAGCTCGCCTTGAAGCCACCGTGAAGCTCGCCTGGCGCGTCTTCTCCAGAAATCGTCAACCGCCTATCGCAATCGCCCTAGTCAAAGAGAAATAACACTAAAACGTAAAACTAGGGTTTAGGATTCTTTAAATTGATGGTATTTTCGTAAATAAAATGAACTTTATTTATTTTTACTGTAGAACGATGATAGATTCTTTTCTACTGTCATTATAAGAAGTTCTTATGACATCCTTAAAATTAACTGTCATAGTAAAATTAGCTGTCATAGTATATTAGCTTCTAGTTGTCATCTTACCCTAATTACCCCATCTTACACCTTTTTTCTTTGACATATATTAGAGAGAAGTCATTATATCATTGATGAGGCTGTCACTGTAAGTCAAAATTGTAGTAGTGACAATAATACAATACTATGATGTGCTAAATATTGTACAAATAATATAATTGTTTAACTAATATAACATCAAATACTGGACAATATTATGTAGTCTAGTACAACACAATATAGTATACTCTGACAGATTTAATATAG
The DNA here is from genome assembly GCA_003255025.1 of Datisca glomerata. Lineage (NCBI taxonomy): Eukaryota > Viridiplantae > Streptophyta > Magnoliopsida > Cucurbitales > Datiscaceae > Datisca > Datisca glomerata. The sequence goes on along the minus strand of QANY01011952.1, from coordinate 940,275 downwards.
AACTATTTAGTACTATCATAAATGTCAAACGAGCTCTCTTAAGGTGCATATTGTTGCTTCATTTAGAGGTAGAATCATCTGCAACCTCTATAACAAAAAGCACTTCACAGATGAAGCATTCCGTCACAAAAGCTTCCAAAACTGTTTCCAAAGGTATTGTTCCACGAAAAAAGTTCTCTCGATCATCGTTATAGGCCAGTGACGTTATCCTTTGCGAGAGAAAAATTGCTTTCTTCATGAAAATTGAACTTATAGAGACGGAAGGCTCTGGTGCTTATTTTCGTCCCAAAATATGTGCGGGGACGATATAGACATTCATCTAAATTATGTTTTTAATGAGGAAGAAGGCTTTGTCTCTAAAAGTTATTTGTAACAAGTAAATGTTCATTTTCAAAAGTTGTTTGCAACAAATAAATGTTCAGCTCTAGTAGCTTTACATCTATTATTGTTTTATCTACTACTGATGCGGAGTATACAAACTGCTATACATTTGGTTAAGAACCAGGTCCAATCATTCTCGAAAATGGAGAGCGTCTTCTTCAGAAGATTGGGACTAAGATATGCTCCCCTAGGTTTGAACATGATGAATATTTTTGCATGTTTGAGCACTCTCGGGCATGGCGCCTAAGGGCACATTTGGAGACGCACTTTGTTTGTTCGATGGTTTGGTGGAATTCCACCTGTTTTATTCCAACCAGATTCATGTGGATACATTTACCCGACCCACTTGATATAAACTATTGCAATAAGGTTTTTGTGACGATGATTTTTAGATAAGAAAACTTAGAATTTCCTTCATGTCATGAGTTGTGACCACTTGTCATACATTTCGATTTTTTTATTACAATAAAGATTGAACCCACCTTCTAGAATATATTTCATCCAACCATGTAAAACTTTATTATTATGATTATTGGATGTTTATCGCTTTTTTGTATGTTTTGTTGTGTTTTCACAAGCAACGAGGCTACTGCAGTTTGACCATTTTCAGGCTGCTTTAGACAAACCCAAGTTTGAATTGTAGGTACTTCTTCCCACAACAATATTATCATGTGTTGCTCATAATCGAAACATATTTACAAAGTAAAACTTTTTCATTACCGTTTTCATTACGACAAGGGTATAACAAGAACATAGCTTAAAACAAGAACATAGCTCAAACAAGTATAGATATCCCATGGCAACATAAAACTTATAAGGAAGTTCAACAACTTTCGAAACGTACTAAACTAATGTACTTAGTGATAATTAAAAGAATGACCCATCAAAATTATCTACTACTTTATAGAAGAAAACATATTTTATTCGGCTGAACAAGAAAAGATATTGCCAGCACATGGCTCAATTTAGTGGGATAGACTTTGTCCAGCATGGAAAAGAATCTTCATCAGGCTCTTGATCATGTGCATCATTTCTCTGATGTGACAGATTATGTACGCCAGATTTGTTTGGCTGATCTTTGGTATTGGACAATGAAAGAGTGTGTTGATCAGGAGACTCATTAGAAGGCCCATGATTGGGCAGAATTCTCACATAAGAATTTCTTGGAAATGAGGAAGTTGAAACTGAATTTGGGGCTTCAGCAAATGGAATTAGCAAAAGATTAGACACATGGCCATGGCCAAGACGTACTTTGAGCTTTTGCCACGAGGATTGTAACCAAGCGTCTTGCGTTGGTGTTGTGGTTGCCTGTGGTTGAACTAACAGTGAGCGAGCAGAAACACTAACGTTAATTATCTTTAAAATTGAGAATAACAACATAGCGGCGATAATTACATAGACATAAGGCTTTGTTAGATCAGCCATTTTTTGGTTTTTTTTATTTAGGTGGGTTGAAGAAGAAGAGGATTTATTGATCATATATATAGGAGAAATTAGTAAGTGGGTATTAAGGATCTATTGATGTATATGAGGATTGTGACAGCCAATGAAAGGTTCTTGAGTACTAATAACCTAAACTAGGTTGGTTTGTTCATTGGTATGAGAAGGCAACATAACCTGTGAACCACAGCTGCCACCCCTTCGATAGTGTTAGGAATTAGGAGTAGTATAAAAAAGAGGGATACGCATCCTCTATTGTTGCCTAGTAACAGTAGATGGAAAGTTCAATCTGGTCCGTTCATATAGATATAAACTGACCAAACTTGTTAAGAAAAAGTAAATAAAGAAATTAATGATCAAAAATAATATTTTAATATAAAAATAGTCAAGCCATGATCTGGCCGTTCCAATTTAGCAATGGCAAAAAAACCCGTTCACAAAAAGAGAGGTTTTGATAGAACAATACTTGAATTTTCTCTCTTGATTTTTACAGAGACTAGTTATGTGTGTAACCCTTCATATAGATCTTGAGTTTTCTTATGATTTTTAGTAACAAATATTAATTCAATTAAATGGATATGAATGGTTAGAAAATGGGTATTTTGCATACCATTTTCATAAACTAATTTTGGACAAAATTTTAAGTGAGGCCCATTACGTAAAAGTGTAAGGTCATCAAATTTTTGACTTCTCCTCCGCGAGTATATCGAAATCGACTATTGATTTGTCAAACTTGGCTTTAGGATAAATGAGAAATTATCTCCCAAAGTGAGTTAAATGAGAATGAAAAATAGGTGAGAATTGTAGAAATCTCACATTGAAAATGGAGAACATGTTGAAGTTGTATATATATAGATGCATATATCAAGGGTGATAACTTTATAAGCCTAGTGACTCTATCGATATGAGTCACCTTTATATGGGCCAATGAGTTATTTTTATTCCAGATTTATTTTTCTCTCACATAGGAAACTCAAATGTCATAAAATATGAAATATTTTTTATAGTTTATGGCACAAAACATTTTTTATTTTGCGATTTAAAGGAAAAAATATTTTTGGACTTAATTTTGGTTAAATGGCTTTTTAATGGGTTAAATGTTTGTTATAACATAACTCCCTCATGAGTAGTATAAAATGAGGGATTCCCCTCCTCATTTTACACACCAAATAAATATTTTAGCTATTTTTCTCTCTCAATTCTTGGTCTCCACATTTGTTTTTCTAGTTTTTCTTCAAGTTTTCTTGATTTGGTTTTCGGTTCAGTTCGGTTTAGTTTATTTCTAGCTTCATCGACAGTTTGGGTTTTTTTTCTGTCCAAGTCTTGTGGTAGAATTTTGTCAAAAGTACAAGACTAAGGATGCGAACGCCAAGAAATTTATCATGGCCTTCTTTTTGGAGTTTAAAATGGGGATTCCAAAACAGTAACTTTCCACCCGTTTGGAATTTCCTTTCCTATTGCAAGGTAATGGATCCATCCTTCCTTCCGTTTAGTCTTCTTTCTCTTTTGACAGTAAGATTTACGGGATATCCCTTGAAGACTCTTCATGCTCCTAAATTTTCTTTTGAAAGTAGGATTTATGAACTGCCCCTCTCAAGAATTTTTTATGCTTTTAGTTCCTTCTGAGAGCAGAATTTATAGAATGCCCCTCCCAAAGACTTTTCAAACCCTAAGTTTCTTTTGAGAGGATGACTTATGAACAACCCTTCCCAAGGACTTTTCTGATTGTAATGGGCCATTCTGATAAGAGCTTCTTCTCGTCTTTCTTTTATTTCATCGAGACCATTTCTTAGGAGTTCTTCATTTTGTTGTTCGTTTTGTTTAGACCTGATGGTAGGGCTTCCAATTTCTACGGGGATGACTGCCTCTGCTCCGTATGATAATGCAAATGAGGATTCTCCCGTTGTTCCTCTCGGGGTTATCCTGTATGCCTAGAGGACAACGGGTAGCTCTTCTACCCATTTTCCTTTTATGAATTCAAGACGTTTCCTTAGGTTATCAAGTATTACTCGATTTGATCTTTCTGCTTGTCCGCTCCCTTGGGGGTAGTAAGGCGTGGAGAAATGATTCATGATTTTCATATCTTTACAAAATGTTTTTACGAAGCTCCAGGTAAACTGAAGTATGTTGTCAGATACCAAAATTTAAGGGATCCCATATCTGCACACCAAGTTCTTCCATAGGAATCCTTTTATTTCTTCCTCACGAACCCTAGCAAAAGACTCGACCTCGATCAATTTAGCGAAATATTTTGTTGCTACTACCCAGAAGTGTTTTTTAGCAGATGCCATGGGAAGTGGCCCCAAAATATATAGGGACCATTGCATGAACGGGCAATGACTAGTTACAGTCTTAAGTTCCCTGGGGGCCAATTTTGCCATGGGCGCAAAACGCTGACACTTGTTGCATTTTTTCGTATACTGTTTGGCATCTTGATGCATTTGGGGTAAGTAGTATCTCTCATTCATGACTTAATAGGCTATTGACCTTCTCCCAATGTGGTTACCACATATGCTCTCATGAATTTCTACTAGCACGTATTTGGCTTCTTTTTCTCGTAGGCACTTCAGTTATGATCCTGCAAACATTTTTTTATAGAGTGCCCCATTAACCATTGTGTACCTTGTATTCTGTTGTCGTGTTTTTTTGCAAGTAGCTTATCTTCGGGGAGTGTCCCATTTTAGAGCAAGCGGATTATGTTGTCCTGCGAGCTGTGCTCCTGTTCAATTTCTACATCAGCCACGTTGGCTAATGAGACCGAGATGTTTGGTTCTTTCAAAACTTCTATGAGGACGTTCCTTCTATATGAGAGGTGTAATGAAGATCCCAAGTTTGCTAGGGTATCAGCATGTCCATTCTCCGTTCTTGAAATTTGCTGGATTTCGTAATCTTTTATCATTTTAAGGAGATCCATCACCCGTTGTAAGTATTTCATCATCCGTTCATCCTTTGCAGTATATTCTCTCGTGACCTATTTTACGATCAGCATGGAATCACAGGAAATCTTAACTTTAGTTACCTCATATTTTTGTAGCTGGAATATTCCCCTGATCAGTGCTTCATATTCTACTTCATTATTTGAGGCATTAAATTCAAAGGAGATTGAATGCTCCAATATTTCCCTAAAAGGAATTGGTGCCACCACCCCTGCTCCTGCTCCTCTATTATTCGAAGCCCCGTCTACAAAGAACGTTTAGGCTCCACTTTCTCCTGTTTGGTGAGCTTCCCGTTCAGCTTCTTTTCCTGTGAAATCGGCTACGAAGTCTGCTAACGCTTGTCCTTTTATTGATGCTCAGGGCTCGTAGATGATGTCGTATTGGTTTAGCTCCTCAATTGACAATTTTTCTATTCTCCCGCTTGTTTCTCTCGAGTTCGGAAGGCTTTTAATGGGAGATTCGATTAATACTTTGATGTTGTGGGCTTGGAAGTAGGGCCTTAATTTTCATGCTGCAGTTACAATTGCTAACACTAGTTTCTCCATTCATTTGTATCTTGTTTTTGCTGCTATACGATTTTTACTTACAAAGTATACATGATTCTGCTTCCTTTTCTCTTCTCTGATGAGTATCGTGCTGACTGCCCCCGTTGATACAGCGACGTATAAAAAAAGTTGTTCGCCAGGAATAGGTTTGGAGAGTAGAGGGGGTAGTCAGGTACTGTTTAATTTTTTTAAAATACTTCTTCATAGTTTTCATTCCAACCGTTCGTGGAATTTTCCACAACATTTCAAAAAAAGGTTTGCATTTATCCATTGACCTGAGGATGAACTTGTTTAGAGTGGCCAATCTTCCCGTTAACGTCTGGATCTCTTTGAGGTTCCGCGGGGACCACATTTCCATAATTGCCTTTACCTGGTTCGGGTTTACCTCGATCCCTCGTTATGTAATTAGATGTCCTAGGAACTTTCCCGTTGATACCCCAAAAGTGCATTTTTCCGGGTTTAGCTTCATGGAATTTTACCTTAGAATAGAGAAGGCCTTTTCAAGGTCCTGAATGTAGTGTTCCCGCTTCTTACATAACCAGCATGTCATCAATTTAGACTTCCATATTCTTCTCAATTTGCTTGCAGAAAACTTTGTTCACCAACCGTTGATAAGTCGCGCCAGCATTTTTTAGCCCAATGGGCATGACTTTGTAGCAGTAGATGCCATACTCAGTAATTAAGGAAGTTTTTCTTGATCAGGTTGGAACACCCTTACCTGATTATAACCTGAGTAAACATCGATGAAGCTGAGCAGTTCGTGACTAGAAGTGACGTCTACCATCCGATCTATCCTTGGCAATGGGTATTTGTCTTTGGGGCATGCTTTATTTAGATTAGTGAAGTCGACACAAATTCTGCATTTTCCATTCTATTTTTGCACCATTACTACGTTAGCGAGCCATTCAGGATAGTTCACCTCTCCGATGAAACTTGCTGTTAAGAGCTTCTCAACTTCTTCCTTAATCGCTTGATTTCTTTCGTGGATGAAGCTTCAATTTTTTTGTTTCACATGTTTCATAGTGGGATTAGTGTTTAACCTATGGTAGATGATTTCTTCTGGGATACCTGGCATTTCCTGCGTTGCTGCCGCGAGAACATCTTTGTTTTCTATTAGGAATTCTATCAAATTCTTTTTCTCATTTTCTTCAAGACGGGCACCAATATTTGTTATCTTTTGGGTCTCTTCCTCTAAGCAGAGGGGCTTTGTTTCTTCTCCAGCTTCATACATGGGGTTGCCCTGTAATTGCTATTGATTTGTAGGTGTTTCAATCTTTTCTACATCTTCCTTGCAGATCCTAAAGCGGTTATTGAGCAGATACGAGCCGCAGCCTGGTCACCTTTTATTGTTTTTACTCCTTCTAGGGACGGGTATTTCAACACTTGATAGAATGTTAAGGGTACAACTTTCATATTGTGGAGCCAAGTCCTCCCTAGGATTATGTTGTACGGGGAAGTTGTTCTCAGTACCACGAACTAACTCATATAGTTAAATGGATCTGCACTTACTAGGAGCGCGCTAATGACTTCGTTGAACCCGATCAATCGTTGTGGTGCTTGTCATTTTCTAGATCGGAGTCACCAAACACAAGTGGTGAGTTCCTCTTGCTAATTGAGTGCTTCAGCTGATGTCTTTCCAACGTTGACCGTTTGCAGTATATCTTGCTTTCCTTTTTTGTCGTCCCTTTTTACTCAGTTAGTGCTATAACCGTGTCGACGATGCGGAGAGGATGTTTCCCCTTGTCCTTCCTATCTTCTTCCCGGTTGTCTTTCCCAGTCTCGCCTTTCTGTTCCTCTCTTTTCATAAATTTGGTAAGGTACCCTTCTTTGGTTAGTTGTTCAATATAGTATTTGAGTTGGAAGCAGTCCGGTGTATAATGTCCGCTGCTCCTATGATAAGAGAAATATTTTTCTTTGTTTTTGTAGCTAAGTTCTTTGGTGAATGGGGTTGGTCTTTTCAGCCAATGTTTGTCTTTGATTGCTCTAGTATTTCATTGACTGGGATGGTCAACGGTGTATAGACCTTGTCTCTCAGGTGGATTCTATCAAAATATCATCTTCGTTGGGAACTCTTGTCCTGTTAGATTTTCTTCCCATCCACTCTTACCATTCCGTCTTGTTTCCTCCCTTTAGGTATTGAGCTTCTTTCCTGTTTCTGAGATTCTTCTTCCTTCCTTTCAACCGTTCTTCGCATACTCCTTTTGTCTTCTTCCAGTGTAATATAAGCTCGTGCGCGTCGAAAAACCTTCACCATGGAAACAAGCTTTATTTCAAATAGGTCCTCAAAGAAAGGAGATTCCGAGTCCAGACCCTTTCGGAAGGTGAATCTGGCAAACTGATCATCGCAGTTCTCGACCTTGATCATTTCCTCTTTGAAGCGGTGAGTGTACTCTCTCAGGGACTCCTTCCTTGGTGGAGATTGTCATCAGATGTTCTGAGTCTTCCATGATGGTATGGTATGTTGAATACTGTTCTATAAAAACTGAGGACATAGTAGCGAAGTTAGTGATTGAGTGCATTGGTAAGGAGTGGTATCACTTCAAAGCCGTACCGGCTAAACTGGTAGGGAACATTCTACACATCATCTTGTTATCATGTTGGTATAGCACCATGTCTTATGTGAATAGTCAGAGGTGGTCTATGACATCAGACTTTCTTTCATAGCATTTGAACCTGGGTACGGTGAATTTCTTGGGTACGGGGGCCGCTAAAACTTCTGGGCCTAACGGTGTCCTGATAATAAACTCAAGGTCCCTCTTTCTCGTACTCCCAAGATTCCTTATCTCCATCATTTTTTGGTCGAACAGTTGCTCTACTGCTTCTTTTGGCATGATCCGAGGTTGTCGAATCTCTTCCGCAGTTTCCTTCACAAGGTTTTACGATTGAACCTTTTCTTCTCGTCATATGTCCCTATAGTTCTCGTGGTCCCCTTGATTTTCGTTTCAATGCTCACCCTCGGAGTGGGTTTCCAGTTCGTCATCATTTTCCTATTGACTTACTTCTGCTTGTGTTTTCGTGAGTTCTTGTTGTACCGTGTTGGTTTTCTCTTGTACGTTCTGCCATGCGTTCGTCTTCATTTCTGGATCTGTTGTTTCCATTTAGAGCTGTGTTAGACCTAGTTCTAGGCATGTTTATGGTCTTTTTGGGTAGGTCACTTGAGCCTTTTTTTAGGCCCTCAATGAAAGAACCAAAATGTAAATGATTTTTATTAGATTTTGAGAAAAATAAGGGAAAATATGTTAATATCGATCGAACTTGTATTATTCTTTTTGAAATGTAAAGAAAGACTTGATGATTTCAAAAATTCTTTGAGGTCCCAGTTTTTTTTATTTTGTTTAGTAGATTGGCCTTTTATAGACCTCTCATTACATGGGTTTTGTTAAAAATAGCCAAATAGAAACCAAAGCATCATATCAGGTCAGGCCTAAGGTCACACTCATTCGTGGGATCTCCTTTCTTCTTTATCTTTCATCTGTCATGCTCAGCGACCCTATCAACTGAGCTACCACATGGTAGTTCCCTGTGTTTCCAAGCCAATTAGTCCGAGCCACTTGGTGACTTTACCAATCTATCTTGTTCGAGTGACACAACTTACCCAGTCAATCACGACCAATTGACTTTCAATTTGAATCCTGCTTTTCACTCTAATGTGCTGACCTGTCCATGAAGTACTGGTTTTCTGTCCTCAAGATGCCGGTTCTCATTCTAGACTTGATGGCCTCTCGTTCTAGAGACGTCGATTTCCCGTTCTAAAGGGGATGGCCTCCCATTCTAGAGACGTCGGTTTCCCATCCTGGAGGTGATGGGTTTCTTTTGTTCGACGTTGTAGTGAAGTATTTTTCACCCATTCATTAATGTGATTGAGAATATTGCTCGAGACATTTTTTATATCAACCTCTCAGCAGTGGTCTCTGATGTCAACATGGTTGGATAAAATCTAAAGTAATGGTGATTGATACTCGAGCTACCCACCATGTGTGTTTTGATTGCGAGATGTTCTCTACTTTCCAAGCTATCGAGCATGGAGAGAAGATTTTCATGGGGAACTCGACCACTTCTAAGATCAAAGGCCAAGGAAAAGTGGTTTTGAAGATGACTTCTAGAAATGAATTGAACTCTGAACATTGTCCTGTATGTACTTGAAATCTGGAAGAACCTTATGTCTGGTTCACCACTGAATAACCATGGATTGGTATTTGAGTCTAACAAAATTGTTTTGTCTAAGAGCAGAATGTATGTTGGTAAGTGTTATATGAGTGACGGAATGTTCAAACTTAATGTAATGACTTTGGTCAAACCCGATATTAATAAAGCTAGTTCTTCTGCTTACTTGCTTAAGTCTTCCAATTTATGACATCGTAGAGTAGGTTATATTAATTATGATACTTTGTCTAAATTAATTAACTTGAATCATTTACAAACGTTTCATATTGATTCAAAGCACAAGTGTGAAAACTTGTGTTGAGGCAAAATTAATGAGGTCATCATTCCAAAGTGTTAAAAGAAACACTGAATCATTTGATTTAATTCATAGTGATATATATTATTTTAAAATTTGTACAAACAAGAGCTGGTAATTGTTGGACGTAGCGGTGCTTCTGTGGCAGAGAAACATGTGGCGCGTGGCCATTTAAAAAAATTAAATTTTTAATAATGATAAAATCTTTTAATAGAATAAAATTTGCGCAATGCTACGATAATCAAACAAAAACTTTTTACTGGAAACACTTTTTCAATCAGTCAGGATCCATTATATATTTATACATTAAATCTACAACATACAAGATTATAAATAATATTACCTCTTGTAATCTATATGAAGCATCCTTAAAAAACCAATCGATCCTCCATCCTACGAAACTGTTCCAATGATCAGTAGAATCCGAGATCCATACCAAGATCTTCCAAGTCAATGCTCAACGAATTAGAACTTGTATGAGCACGTAGTATATCACAATATACTTTTTCTGCCTCTATTTGTATTCAACACGTGAGATTTAAATACTTACCAAGAAGGATTTTTATGAGACAATTCTATAAAAGAACGCGATAATTATTCTTTTAGAGATTTGATTAACATTTAATCGCAGAGAAATAATACTCTGACACAAACTGTATTCTCGATTTAATTCTGAATTGATGAAATGATAAATTTTTCATCAACTGAGGCCATTGGAATAATATCTGTTTTTTTTCTAAATAATGACGTATCAGATATTTAGGAATAAATACAAATTAGTATTTAATTGTAAATTGCTCAATATAGTGGGACCCACTGCATAATGGTGCACAACTATAGTGCCACGCTGCAGTGTCGGGTGACGCTGTAGTGTTACACTCCTACGGCTGTAGTGCCACGTGGCACTACAACAATCCACATTGATATAATTTCCAATCATTTATCGACATGTGGTAATTACTGTAAATTAAATATCTATTTTAATTAGATAAATATCTAGATATCATTTAATTCAAAATAAATATATCTGATTATCCCTTTCAGTTAAGTTATATGTTATATAAGAAATAACAGATTTAGTGGATTCAAATTATTGTCTAATAATAATTTAATTATCTAATTTCATAAATTAAGTATTTTGTCTCATTGATCGATAATTATATATATATATGAATAATATAATTAATTAATCACACATAATTATTTCATAATTATATACTTGCTCAGAATAAAAATTCATTTCCAACTCAATCTTTTTCTCATGTCCTGAAATTTTTGAACCCTAGATTGCGCAATATAGAGGTGATTTAGGGACCATAAACCTATAATCCTAAGCTCTAATAAATCAAATTATTAATTAAACTCTTTAATTAAATAATCTTATTTATTAATTTCATTATTACTCCACTATAGATATGAAATTAAATTTCTTAGTGATTATAGAATTTATTTATAGACTATTCTTAAGTACTCTACTAATATAATCATTTCATGTAATTCTGTCATCCAATTACTGATTCGTAAATTACAGCTGGTCAAAATTACCATTTTACCCTTCTAAATACCTCTTGATCCTTAAGTATCATTAATCCACTAGTGAATATCTAATTTATAATCTTATTATAAATTTGAGTTCAATAACCATTCAGTTTCAGAATTAACATTTAAGGGAACCAATATACGATCCGTTAGGAATGCTTGGATTCTAAATCTTGCAAGATCATGTTCCTAGCCAATTACATCACTAAATCTCCAAAACAAAAGTCACTAGCCTGTTTTACAGTAGACATGCATAGAAGTTCATGACTATTCAGGATTTAGACCGATCTACATATGATCATCGAATTGATTTTTATTAAATTTTTACGATAAATGACACGTTGATAAAAATATTAATTCACATCGGTCTAGTCATATATAATCTCATTATATAAAGTACTTTCACTAAGATGTCTATGTACATCAATGATCTGGATCTAGATCACAAGACATACACAATGCTTAGTGAACCATACTAGCAACTATTCTTTAAAGATTCTATACTTTAATATATTGCTGACAATTTTATTCATCATCTATTATCTTAATCCTCTTATACCAATACAAGGTCATAGTCTCATTAATGAATATGAAATTTTTAGATATTTATTAAATCATTCGATGATAATTTAAAAGAAGAATTATAAGAAAAATGTAATTCTCATTAAATTTCATATCAAAATGTCTATACACATGTTTTGAGGGCATAACCCGTAACAGTAATAAGTATTTTATTATTTTTGTTGATGATAGCACAAAATATTGTTATGTATATTTGCTAAAGAGCAATGATGAAGCTATAGAGAAATCCATTCTCTATAAAAATGAAGTTGATAATCAACTTAATAAGAAGAATTAAGGTACTAAAAAATGATCGAGGTGGTGAGTATGAATCATCGTTTGTTGAGATTTTTGCTCAACATAGGATTATACATGAGATCACAGTACCTTATTCATCTCAGTCCAATGGTGTTGTTATGCGCAAAAATCGTACCTTGAAAGAAATGATGAATACATTGTTGATTAGTTATGAATTACCTCAGAATATATTGGGAGAAGTAGTTTTGACGGCTAACTATATTTTCAATAAAAAACCTAAAAAGAAAGAGGATAAGACCCCGTATGAGTTATGAAAATGTAGAAAACCTTCATACAAATACTTACAAATGTGGGGATGCCTCGCTAAAGTGATAGTACCTTCATAAAAAATGTGAAGATAGGACCAAAAATTGTCGATTGTATTTTTATTGGTTATACAAATAACAATAGTGCATATTGGTTCCTTGTGTACGAATCTAGCAATCCTTAGATTCATAAGAACATGATAATGGATTCTAGGAATATATCATTCTTTGAGCATGTATTTCCTTACAAATTTAAGGAAGAGTCAAGCTCTTCAAAAAGACTTCTTGTGACTGTTGATGAAGAAGATAGTGAGGACCAAGATGAAGAAGTCGAGGTAGAACCTAGAATGATTAAAAGAGCGAGGACAGAAAAGTCTTTTGGTTCTGATTTTTTATTCTATATGATTGAAAGTGAACCAAGAACTTTCATTGAAGTTGTAAACTCCAATGAAGGTCCTTTTTAGAAAGAGGCCATTAAGAGTGAAATTGATTATATTTTATAAAATCACACTTAGGAACTAATGGATCTTCTACCTGGTTGTAAACGTTTGGGTTCCAAATGGATATTCAAATGAAAACTGATAAATCAAAGGTTAGACCTATAATTAAAGGCTACAGACAGAAGGAAGGTGTTGATTATTTTGATACATATTCTCCGGTGTCGAGAATAAACTCCATTAGGATGGTATAATTGCAACTTTGTGAAATCTTAAAGTACATCAAATGGATGTGAAAATAGTATTTTTAAATGAATATTTAGAGGAAGAAATGTACATGGAACAATCAAAAGGGTTTTCCGCTTCTGGGCAAGGAAACAAAGTTTGTAAATTAGTCAATTCATTGTATGGTTTGAAACAAACACCAAAACAATGACATGAGAAATTTGATAGTCACATAATGTCAATTGAGTTCAAAATCAATAAGTGTGATAAATGTATATATGTTAAAGATATAGAAAATGGATATGTCATTGTGTATTTGTATGTTGATGACATGCTTATCGTTGAGAGTAATGATAAGATGATCAAAACTATGAAAGACATGTTAAAATCTAGATTTTATATGAAGGACATGGGACTTTGTGATGTTATACTGGGAATAAAAATCAAAAGAACATCGTATGACACTAGTGAATCAAAAACACCAATGGATACAAGTGTAAATTTGTCCAAGAATAAAGGTGAGAGTATCTCTCAAGTAGAATACTGTAGAGTGATAGGTAGTCTGATGTACTTGATGAGTTGTACAAGACCTGATATAACCTATACGGTAAGTAAACTAAGCAGATTCACGAGTAATCCTAGAGCTGAACATTGGAAAGCCATGGTAAAAGTACTGAGGTACTTACGATATACTGAGAGTTATAAACTATACTATTCAAGATATCTAGCAGTCTTAGAAGGATATACTGATGTAAATTAGATATCTGGTAAGAAAGATACGAAGTCTAGTAGTGGGCATGTTTTCACACTAGGATGATGTCGTAGCATGGCAATCATCAAAACAGACTGTTATAGCTAGATCTACTATGAAATCTGAGCTTATAACTTTGGACAAATGTGGGGAGGAGGCTAAATGGCTACACCACTTTCTAGAGGACATTCCTAGATGGACAAAGCCTGTGTCAGCAATCTGCATATACTATGATAATCAAAGTGCTATTGGAATGGCACAAAGTAATATGTATAATGGTAAGTCTAGACACATTCACCGTAGACATAATACCATTGAACAAATACTCATGATAGGAGTTATCACTCTTGACTATGTGAAGTCAAATGATAACATTACGGTTTCGTTAACTAAATGGTTAAATAGAGAGTTAGTTGAAAAGTCATCGATGAGAATGAGACTAAAGCCCATGTAAAAATAAGTTGATACAAAAGAAATCCAACTTAGTTGACTGGAGATCTCAAGATCTAGGTTCAAAGAGACAACCTAATTGTATTAAATTAGCCAGATCACTGTGGGGATTTTCCCCATCCATTCCCATGATGAAAACAATGCTACTCGTTCAGATCAAGTTAAGCTGAGCTTTTAATGATTCTTATGCGTTGGAAATTTTGAGATCCTTGTGGAGTAATGTAGGTTTACTCTTAAATTAATAGATGACTTGTGTGAGAGTGAAGTGGGGCCGCTTCTATAAGAATTGTAAGGGAACAATTCTTTAGAACTCTTGCAGAATCAGGAGGACGTTCATGGTCAAAATGAATATAATCATGAGAACTGAACTATGTTAAATATGACTCATGTGTGTAATATGTCATCGTTTACACAAAACGTCGAACAGTTCAAAGATATCGTATCTACTTGTCAGCTAGTAAAGTAAACATACTTATACAAGGGAAGGTTCAAAGGGTAAAACTTACCTATCACATGTAGGTTTCAGAATGTAGAATTCTATCACTATGTCTATCGTGTCGTTGGTCGTCGATTTTCATTAATGTGAGAAATTGTTGAAAAATGGGTATTTTGTACACCATTTTCATAGACCAATTTTAGACAAATTTTTAGGTCGAACCCACTATGTAAAAGTGTAAGGACTTTATATTTTTCAGTTCTCTTCCGCGAGTACATTGAAATCAACAATTGATTTGTCAAAATTGGTTTTGGGATGAATATGAAATTATCTCCCAAAGTGAGCTAAATGAAAATTAAAAAATAGATGGAAATTGTAGAATTCCACATTAGAAATGGAGAAAATGTTGGAACGACATATATAGAGATGCTTGTATCAATGGTGATAACTTGATAAGCCTAGAGACTCTTTCTATATGGGCCAATGTGGTGTCTTTTGCTCCAGATTTATTTTTTCTTCTCATATAAAGCCCAAAGGTCATAAAATGTGGAATATTCTTTTTAGTTTAAGGCCCAAAATGGTTTTTATTTTGTAATTTAAAGGAAAAAATGTTTCAGGACTTAATTTTGGTGAAATGACATTTTAATGGGTGAAATACCCTTCATCACACCTCTCCCCATGTATAGTATAAAAGGAGACATCTCCCTCCTCATTTTATACACCAAATAAACATTCTAGCTCTTTTTTTCTCTCAATTCTTGGTCTCCACATTTTTTTTCTAGTTTTTCTTCATATTTTCTTGGTTCAGTTTTCAGTTCGGTCTGGTTCGGCTTATTTCTGGTTCCATCAACGATTTGGTTTTCTTGTCTAAGTCTTGTTTTTATGTTATTACTTTGGTTGTAGAATTTTGATATGTCAGTTTGATCAAGGTGGTGAAGCTGGATGCTCTTTAGCTACCTCAAACCGCTTTTATCTTGGAAAACAGACACCGTAACTGTTTTAAGAAAAATGTGTAAATAAGACTCAAATTGATTTCTCATTTACAATTACTATGTCTGCTTTATTTAACGTAGATACTTACTTTATTTACATTCGTAATTAGTGAATTTACATTATTATTCGTAATTATATTATTTATCTGTTATAACTATTATATTTACAGAATTGTTGTGTTATTATTATTTTCATTTAATCTTCTAATGCAATATACTATTCCAACATAAATATTAAGATATTTCGTACGTAAATATTATGTCTAATATAAATATTAAAATTAAGACGGCATATATTTCATCCTATCGCCCAATAAGGTGGTTAATATTAAAAAATATTATGGATATAACTATTCTTTTCATCACTTAAACAACAATGACCTTCTGAATTTCCACGAAGCCTAATTAGGTTCTCACGACTATAATCATATTCAAGTATTATGAAGTTTTCCAAAAAACTATTAAAGACAAAATACAAATTTTATGGAGAAACATAACATTTGATATTCATGAATTTCTTTTATTGAGTCTAAATAGTTTTGTATAAAAAAAGATATCCTTTAAATTCCCGAAGTATGAGTATTGTTATTCATGAATTTCTTTTAAGTTTATTAAGTAAGTAATCGTTTAAATTCATGAACTATTTTCAAGTTCGTAAAATGATAAAAAAAATGTTCAAAGCAATTGGTCAAATAAATTCATAATTAACATGAGACACATTTTATTTTTTGCTTATATTATATTATATTAAAAACAACAATTGAGTAATTACAGTAGTAAACTATATGGGATTTGTAGAAATAATATATGGGTTGATAAACACCACCTATTTCTTTCCCTTTTTTTAAACTGCCCATTTCCCTTCTAGTATAAGGAAAACTATGTATATAGTAGACTATTTTAAAACCAATTTTCATATAAGGTATGGTTTTGGGTGCAAAATATATAAGTAGTTAACAACGTATGAAATATGAAAATATCAAGCTAAGAAATATTAAAATATCAGGCTAAGTATTTTCATTTTAAATGTTTTTCTGCGTTCAATTTTTTGAAGAATTAGGGTTAAGATATTTTACGCACGTGTTATTTAATTATCTAGAGTAGGAGGTATATTCATATTACTACATCATTGTACGTTGTTACTACAGGGTAGTAAAGAGTAACAATAATACATGGAAAATGTACCATATATAGTATGCAAGAATAAAAAATATAAGGAATCACCCGTAAAAGGACAAATGAAAACTAAAATACATAAAAGTAAAAAAAAAGAGAAATTTAAGACACTAGAGAAGCTGAAGCAAGACATGAAGACATGATGCGAACTCCTAAGATCAGAAAGACTCCATCATTAAACTAAAGTTTCAAGGAATGAGTCACAGGAAAATGCAAAGAAAAACCCCGAAGCTCAATTTGTTGGTGGAGGTGGGGAAAAGAAAGGTAAAGTTGTTGGTAAGGTAGGAAATGAGGGCAATGGGGTAGATGGCAATGGTGGAAGTGTGGCTTTAGGCAGAGTAGCCTTTGGAAACGGTGGGGTTGAAGGCAGTGGAGGCAGAGTAGCCTTGGGCAATAGTGGTACAGACAGTAGTGGAGGCAGAGTGGCCTTGGGCAACGGTGGCGTAGATGGCAGTGGAGGAGATAATGTGGGTTTGGGCAGAGGTGGGACTGGAGGCGGAGCTGGTGGTGTATTATCCAATAGGTGGCGAGCAGCGTGGCTTGCATTAATGCTTGAAATTGACAATGCTACAATCAAACACAACATGAACCAATGTTTTGTAGCTGCCATTTGCTTGAAACAAAATTATCTCCAAGGCCAAGAACTTCTTCACAAAATCAGAATAACTTTGTGTGTTGTACTGTATCTCTTCTTGGTTTGAGGAAAGCAATTTCTAATGGGTATTTGTAGGGTGTGAATGTTGTAGGTTTTTTAAATTGTTTGATGAGTTTTAGTTGGGGAAAATTTGGAAAATTCTTAGTTAGTTTATCCTCTAAGTAAATTTTAATCAAAAGCAAAAAAAAACAAGAGAGTACATTTTAATCTCTATTGAAATTAGTGTCATATTGACGACACATGTTGCAGACGATCACAAGAAAAAAAGGAGAAGAAAAACGTAATATGTTTAAGGAAAATTAAAGGATAAAAATTCAATTAGTTGTTAAAATTCACATTATTTCTGTCATTTTGTTCTCTAAGATTTGGTTTATGTCCCGGAGTTCATTAAGTTTCAATTTTAGTCATTTTTTTAACTGTCTTAAGCTTTCGTCAAGTGACTCGCATGTATTTGATAATATTAAATGTAAGTATTATTTTGGATATTATCAAAACATGTGTGCCATGTGAAATTACGGAGCATATTAAAAGTTAATAAATAGACAAAATCTGAAGTAAACCTTATTCGGCATCGCTAAATGCCTAAAATGAAGAGAGCCAGATGTAAATAAAAAACCACTTTATTTACTGCAAAGCTTATATCAGGACAAGTAAACATTAAAATACTGCAAAGACCCAACAAGACTACGGTATAAAGTGACATTAGATAGAGGAGATCCAATATGACTGTATAGAAGAGACTTAGAAGAGCAAAGAGACTGCCTTCAAAAGTAAGTCTCTAGCATACCTAAGCTGGTTGACGAAGATACCACTAGAGTTTCGAGTAATTTCTAAGCCTGAAAAATACTTGAGAGTACTAAGATTGGTCATATCAAAGGAACATTGCAACTGAGAAACAAGTTTATCAATAAAGACAGTATTTGTGCCACTAATGATAATGTCATCAACATACAATAAAACATAAGTAAAAGTAGCACAGACAAAGAGGGAATTATCAGCATGGGAAGTAGAAAAAGCAAGAGAAAGAAGATGAGTAGTGTACTTCTCAACCCAGGCTTGTGGTACCTGTTTTAAACCATACAAAGACTTGTGTAACTTACACACAAAACCAGGGTGTTGTTTATCAACAAACCCTTGAGGTTGACACATGTAAACCTCCTCAGCTAAAGAGCCATGTAAAAATGTATTCTTGACATCAAGTTGCCATACTGGCTAGTTATAAGTAGCAGCTAAGGAAAAGGTAATCAAAATAGTATGTCGTTTAATCACAGGACTAATGGTTTCATCATAGTCCAACCCAGCTTGCTGGTGATAGCCCTTGGCAACCAATCTGATTTTGTACCTAGAAATAGTGCCATTAGGATTGTATTTAAGTTTATATACCCATTTACAACCTACTAAGTTTTTATTGGGGGGCATGGGAACAAGTGTCCATGTTTTTTTAGATTGAAGGGCATCATACTCAGTTTGCATGGCTAGGACCCATTCATGAATTTTAGAAGCAGTAGTAAAACATGTTGGTTTAGAAGGTAAAGAAACAAGTAATATACTAGAAACAACCAAAGCTTTTCTTTTAGAAATTCCAGATTTAGATCTAGTTTGCATAGGATGGATAGATTGTGTATTAGTGTATGTAGATGAACCCGAAGCATGCCAAGTAGAAACATGCAAATCAATAGACATGGCAACAGAAATATCAGGAAAATAATGAGCATGATGCACAATATGTATTTCAGAAGGTGGATTAGTAGTGTGAGGCATAGTAGTGTTCAGAACAGAAGGTACGTGAGACGGAGAGAAGGAAGTATGATCATAATTATGCACAATATAAATAGGTAATTCAGTAACAGCAAAAGCATGGACAACTGTGGGCAAACTAGAATGCATAACAGAAGGTGCAATAGAAGGCTAAACAATGTGCAAATTAGTATGGGGAGGAAGTAAAGTATTAGCAGGAGTAGTGTTGTTAGCCCTAGAAGTAACAACACTAATGTCTAAAGTATTCACATTATCAACAACTTGAGTAACGTTTCTATCATACGAATAACCAGTTGAAAGATCTAAAGTATTCACCTTATCAACACAGGGTGAACCAACAGATAACATAATAGCAGAGGAGTCTATTGGAATAGGAACAATATGACCAAGAAAGGGAAGAAAAGAAGCATACCTGGTAGCTGAAGAATCAGAACTAAGAATCTGAGAGAGAGTTTGCACATCTGTGTAGAAAAAGTAAAATGGAAGCACTCTTAATTAGAAAATACATGTCTAGAAGTATAATATTTTTCATAGCCAAGATCATAACATAAAAATCCTTTTTCATCACTAGCATAGCCTAAAAAATGTATGGAACAGATTTAGGGCAGAATTTATGCTGCATGTAAAGTCTCAAGCTAGGATAACAAGCATAACCGAGAACCCTTTGATGCTTATAATCAGGCAATTTACCAAATAATGTTTCAAAAGGTCATGCATTATATAAGACAAAGCTAGGCATGCGATTAATTAAATAAATAGCAACAAAGGCAAAGTTCCAGAAGGATGGGGGTAGGGAGGCATGAAGCATCATGGTGAGACTAGTCACAACCAGATGTATGTGTTTCCTTTTAGCAACTGCATTTTGCTGAGGAGTATAGGGACAAGTCCGTTGATAGGAAATACCATGTTCATGTAGAAAAGACTAAAATTGAAGACTAGTGTGTACTCACCACCCCCATCTGCATGAAAGATTTTAATTTTAGTTGAGAACATGTTCTCAACAAGTGCTTTAAACCTTTTATGAGAAATAGGAAAGAACCAAGTGTACCTAGACATATCCTCAATAAATATAACATAAAACTTATGTCGAAGTATGGGAAGCAACAGGAGAAGGCCCCCACACTTCACTGTGAATATGAGCTAAGTGAGACGAAGAAATAGAGTCAGATAAAGCAAAATGAATTCTAGCAATCTTATTCTCAATACAACTAATATATATATAGATTTGGCAGCAATGGAGCAATTACATGGTAAATGTGCTTTATTCAAAATCTGTCTAGTAATAGTGTGTGTGGGATGTCCTAACCTAGAGTTCCAAAGCAAATCAGAGGTTTTAGCACCAAGAAAAGCAACACTTGAGGTAGGTGAGCATGATGGAAATTGATAAAGACCATTGATACTAGGCCCTTTATGCAGTATTTGGCCTGTAGTTTTGTCCTAAATCCAGAAAAAGGAAGCATCAAATATAAACATATAGTTATTATCAAGATAAAATCTATGAACAAAAAGTAGATTGGAAGATAAAGTAGGAACACATAAAACTTGATTTAAGGGAAAAAAGAGGAAGAAGTATGAATGTGACCAGAACCAGTATGAGTAATTGGCAGGGACTACCCATTTCCAATGGAAATACTATCTTTCCCATGATATTCAGAGGTGGAGAACATGTTGTTGAGATCGGGTGTAAGATGAGAATTATAACCCGTATCAGTCAACCATACCTGAGAGTCAGTGAGTTGAGAATGTTGAGACATGGTTGTCCTGGCTGCTAGATTGGGGGGTGGGTTTCTTCCTTGATAGTAGAAGTTGAGTCTGTGGTAACAGTCAACAACACTATGCCCCATCTTTTGGCATATCTGACATTGGATTCTGCCATTGTGAGAATAACTTTGAGTATCTTGATTGTTGTTAGTGCTATTCCTGAAGGACGATTACTTTGTGAAGAGGGAGCTCCAAGAACCAACGGTAAAGATTAAGAATTCCATTTAGGAATTCTATCTCCTTGAGTTGAATTGAACCTACCACCACCTCTATTGCCTCTATAGTTTCGTGAACTTCTACCTCGATTGGTACTTCGATTAGAAAAAGGATGTGAGTAGAGCTTTATTCGGGAAGATTGAATCTTGACGCCTTTGTTGGGTTTCTAAGAAATGTTCTTCAGACTTAAGGACATGTAATTCTTCTAAAGCAAAAGGTTATGCCTGAGTTCTAATCGATATTCTTATGTAGTTATACTCAACAGGTAGACCGTTAAGCGTGTAAATAAGGAGATCCTCATCATCTACACAAATAGAAACAACAACCAATTTATCCTTTACCTCTTTAATCATTTGAATGTAAGAGTCTATGCTTTCAGAAGCCTTATTTGTGACAGATTGGAAGTCTGATTTAAGTTGGAGAATGTTCGTCCTTGACACGGAGGAGAACCTGCGCTCGATTGAATCCCATAGCTCCCTCGATGTTTTGCACCCAACGACATAGGATAGGGCAGTAGGTGAGAGGGTAACATTGATCAAGGTCATAAGTGCTTGATCTTATGCCACCCACTGGTCAAACACAAGGATTTCTTGACTCAGAATCATCGCTATTCTTAATGCATGGAGGAGGATAGCGATATCGACGAGATCTGGTACTTCCATAACACGAAATTGCTTAAGTCTAATCTGATTGAAATCAGATTGCTGATATTAGAGAGAAGGAAAATGGGCTGAGTGAGAAGGAGTTTCAGAAACAGATGAGGAGTCAATGGCAAAGCTTTGAGTAGAGGTTGAAGAAAGAAATTGGGAGTTAGTTTGAGAATTGGCTTGAGACCCAATTCCAACAGTCGTGGTTTCCTGGGTTTCTGAAGAGGGGTTTGCGGTTTCTGTCATGGATCGTTGACGTGAGTCTAATTGGCTCTGATACCATGAAGGAAACCTTAGAAAGTATTACAGAATAGAAGAAGAGGAAGAAGATCAAGAAAGAAAAAAGCAGTTGAAGAAAGATACATCGATACTAACTAAACCTAGAAGAAAACCAAGATTATACAAAAACATACCTCTCGTTCTAAAGAGAGGAAAAGACTAAAAACACCCCTAACAATAACAATAGAAAATATAAAGTATTTACAATAAACCCTTTATGTTAACAAAATCGACATCTTGAAACTACAGGATTTAAAATGATAATAAAAAAATAACATAAAATGTAACTTTAATGTATGATTCATGTTTTTGCAAAAAATAAATTATGTCAATCAACTATAAATGCTAAAATGTGTTTTTAATCCATTTTATTCGCTATTTCGATTCGACCACTATGATTTTTAATTCCTCAATTTAGATAATATAATTTTCACTTCGCATAAACGTTGGCATGCCTTGTTTTGTACAATTATCGCCCAATTATCACCGATGTGTACATTTATTTGTGTAACATGTCTGACAAGTGGTTCAATTTATTTTTCCATATATATGATCTGTTAACTTTTAATTTCATGATAATTTTAGTTTCATTATCATGTAGTTCTTACATGTCCATATTTAGTTGACAGATCATATATAATTTTTTTCTTTTTTGATATGAAAAATAAACGATTTGTTAACTATATTGAGCTAAATATGAAATAAAAACTACACAAAAGTGAAATTAAAAGTATAAAGAATAAATTGAGAAAAATAAAACATAAAGATCAAATTAAAAATGATTTTTACTATAGTTGAGATTTGGTTTATGTAAGCAAGTCAATTAAGCCTAGGTTTGACTTTAGCTAAAGAAAAACTAATAAAAGACTGTTTGAAACAAGGGAAAAAATTTACAAAAAAAAAATTACAAAAAACAGCGTGGGCGATGAAAGGCTTGGAAAGCGTAAAATGCATAAAAGTGACAACGATGGAAGCAAAGGAGTAAATTTCCGCTTTTCTGCAAAACCTATGTGGACAATGATAGAGAAATCGAACTACTCACTGAATCTTGACATCCTCTAGGGACTTTGTTACCCAGATCTGATCAGAGAATCCTATCTATCACTGATTGGTAACTAGACACCAAAGTTAGTGACATAATTGATAATGGATAGTGGTCTTGGCCTAAGTCTAGATCTGGTGAGCTCTTGAAAATTAGGGCTATCACCCTGCATCACCCTCAAGGTAAACCTACTTTACCTGATTCCTGGACCTGGGCTGCAAGCCCTAATGGTTCCATCTTCTCAGGTCATACCTATAGAGTCTTGGTACAACCTAGGGAAAATGTAAGATGAGTAAGATTAATTTGGTTCAAGTTTAACATCTTTAGGTGCAGTTTTATCTCTTAGTTGGTCATTCACAATAAGAAGGCCACTAGAGATAGAATTTCATGATGGAATCAGCCTCAAATTAGGGGTTTGCTTGAGTGTACCTTTTATGTGGGGCATGCTAAATCCAATTTTCATTTGTTCATTGATTGTGATTATGCTAAATTATCATGGAGAACCTTGATGGAGAAGTGAGAGCTGACCTGTAAAGCTTCAAACTGGACCCACATGATCTCTTGGCTATTAATGTAGAGCAAGGGTAAAACTTTGAGGGCATATTTATTAGAGTTACTTTTTCATCCTTTTATGCACTACATTTGGAAAGAAAGGAACTTTAGAGTGTTTGGGGGCAAGTTAAGGGACAAAACAGTGATCATTAAGCTAATCTCAGACAATGTGAGAAGTAAAATATTTCATGCAAAAGGCTCCAAGGCGGACATCACTAGTATCAACTGGGTTGAGAAATGGGGTCTGGATCCCAATATTCTGGAAACTACTTGATTTTGTTGTTTACCTGTCTGTAAGATCTTTTTATAAGAGCTTCCCACCCCTATCCCCCCCTATCCCATGTTATAGAGTTTTATAATCGTAGGGTATGTCCTATAATGGCTTTTCCCATGTTAGATCTTTTAATTATTTTTTGTTTTATTTATTTGATCGAGATTTAGTTACATCTTGTAAGCTGGGGTTTATGCGCTATAAAGTCCCCTTGCAATCATGTCTTGGTCTTTTGGATGCGCCATGTCTCTTTTGTTTGCATGCAGGTACCTATGAGCTGATTTATGGTGACCTTTAGGATGACTTTACTTTGCTATATTTGCTTACAATTTTTGTACTCTTTAGAGCCTAACTTATAAAGGCGTATATATCTGTTGCTGCTTGCCTTTTGGACTTGCTAAGGATTTAATTGTATTTTAGTGTTGACCTTATATTTGTAAGGGCCTATCTATAAAGGTCTCTCATAGTGCTAAACATCATCTTAACTTCTTGGTCATGTCCAAGCTACTAGGTCTAGGATTATATGTTTTTCTTCCTTGTATATGTTACTTTCTCTGGGGTATGCCCCTTGTATTTGTGTAAGTATAATTTTGGTTAATACATTTTCATTTACAAAAAAAAAGGCTAAAAAACATCAAATACAATGATGGTAGAAATATTACAAGTAACCAAATTCAACTACACTACTCGTAAAATCACCTCGGAGTGTCTATTGTAATCGTGACTTAATTACCATACTCTAATTAAGATAGAATTGAAGTTTACAATTTCGAGTTTTTTGCTTAAGTCTATGTTTTGGTCCTCTCTTTGTTGTGCACTGCTATTTACAAGCATTCTATAGTAATCCTTGCATTCACAGCTTCTAATTAACTCATCAGTCATGTCCCTTGCAATTGAAAGAAACCCACGATCATTCTTCTTCTTTGAAAGATAGATTGTTTCTTCCACGTTGATGGCTACCTGCATTCTTTTTCTTCTTCTCCATTAGTGAGTTGCCATGTCTCTAAATTATGGGTTGACACATAGCACGCTTTCAAGCTCCATATGCTTGATTACATGACCATTACATGATTTTTCGATCAGACGTTATAAGTCAATACCTTATATGAGAGACACATGAATCGTAGGTAAAATTTGGAGACAAAAAAATAATAATACAAAATATATTAAAAAAGAAAAGTGGTATTTACATTTGGTGCTTTCCAATCAAACCACATAGTTACTCTGTATCTTCCCCATTTTTCTCTTAAAGAAGAAGATTTTGTAGAAAAGAGACAAGTTTTTGGGGATTGTTTTAAGAAATAGTAATTTTTTAATAATTTTAGATAAATAGTAAGTTTTCTAACTTGTCAATAATTTTTTTACTAAAATGACCATAATCTATATATGGCGTGCTTAATGATTTTTTGGGTATATCAGAGGTATATAGATGATATACGGATTTGAGAGACGATAGAATTAACGATTTAATTAATCTCAAAATTTGAAATTTGAAATACCTTATATTTATATGGTTTGATGATTTTTCGGGTATATCAGAAGTATATAGATGATAAACCTATTTGAAAGATGTTAGAATTAAAGATATAATTAATACTCAAAATTTGAAATACATAATCTATATATGGTGGGTTTGATGATTTTTCAGGTATATCAGAAGTATATATATGGTATACAGATTTGAAAGTTGCTAGAATTAAAGCTGTAATTAATACTCAAATTTTGAAATTTGAAATACATAATCTATATATGGTGTGTTTGATGATTTTTCAGGTATATCAGAAGTATATAGATGATATACTGATTTGAAAGATGCTAGAATTAAAGATGTAATTAATGCTCAAAATTTTAAATTTAAAATACATGATATATATATATATATATATATATATATATATATATATATATATATATATCCAAGGAGATTTACTGGGTCTAATTAATTTCTTTGTAAACAAAAATGCTGAAATAGAAAGAGTATTACCTAGATTAATGATCAATTATAAACCATTAAATGATGCATTACAGTGGATCAGATATCCAATCCCAGATAAAAAAGATCTACTAGATAGACTTTATGATTTTGTGATCTTTTCAAAATTTGTGAAATCAGGATTTTGGCAAATTCAAATAGCTGAACCAGACAAGTATAAAACTGTCTTTATTATACTCTTTGTCCATTTTGAATGGAATGTTTTACCATTTGATGTAAAAAATGGTCCATCTGAATTCCAGCATATCATGAATGATGTTTTTAATGCTTATATTACATTTATTATATGTTACATTGATTATGTCTTAATCTTCTCATCATCCATAGATCAGCATTTTAAACATCTTCATATTTTTAAGAATGTTATTATCCGCAATGGTTTAGTCTTATCTGCCACTAAAATGAAATTATTCCAAACAACAATTAGATTCTTAGGCCATAACATTTCTAATGGCACTATTATTCCTATTAACCGTAGTATCGATTTTGTATCCAAATTTCCAGATGAAATTAAAGATAAAACGTAATTAAAAAGATTCTTAGGAAGTTTGAATTATATCTGAGATTTTTATCCTCAATTAGCTCAAGATACTACTCTGCTTAATAAGAGACTTCAAAAGAAACTTATACCTTAGACATCGGATCTGACATTAGCGGTTAAGAATATTAAAACCAAAATCAAACAATTACACTGTTTGGCTTTACCACATCCTACATGACATAAAATTGTAGAAACTGATGCCTCTAAACTAGGTTATGGAGGTATTCTGAAAACAGATGAATTCCCAAACTCAGAAAGAAGAATTATTAAGATTCACCTCTGGTACTTGGAAATGACCAGCAAAGAATTATCCGACAATTAAATAAGAATGTTTAGTAATTGTCAAATGTGTATTAAAATTTCAAGATGATTTGCTAAATCAACATTTTTTTACCCGTGTTGACTGCTCTGCTGCAAAATAAATTTTCAAAAAAGATGTACAAAACCTTGCATCATGGCAGAGTATTTTATCTGTATTTGATTTTGATATTGAATATATTAAAGGTGAATAGAATTCTCTTCCTGATTTTCTAACCCGTGAATATTTACAGGGACCAAACTCCAATGATGAGTAACCGAGGAAGAGGCCGTAGCTCTCGTGGGCGCAGACGTGGAGAACAAATCTGCAATATCCGAATGATGGGATTTTCTGGCCATCAAAATTTCCCAGTGTAAAGAAGGCTACTCGAAAGAGTACTAAAGAAGTCATGTTGACACCAGAACAATATATTATTAATCGAATATATGTGGAAACAATCCTCATAATTGAATTGAATGATGAAAAATGGATGGAAGATTCATGGGAGATAAAGAACCGTTATCTCTCCACACAACAGTATCCAACAAGATTTGAACACTATAGATACATTCAGAAGCTATAGTAGTCCATTCTTGGAGCATGTAAATCAGACATACATTCCATGACTCTAACTGAAATACTAGCCCAATTACTTTTAGTAAGGCTGTAATCCGTAATTTCATCTCCATCAATCAATGGGGTTTACATCGTCATACTACCAGAACTATGAAGATACATCAAAAAATAATAAAATACAGTTATTGAGATTACATAGAATTCTTTACAAATACATTCTATTATCAAAATCTGATACATAACCATACATGGTTTATCCGAATATGCCCTGAAGTATTAGACGCAAGATTACCAAACTTGTTCCTCCTTTGGTGGGATACATTTGGTCTTACGTTTGATACTCTACCTGAAAGACTACAAGCTAAGTTCAAAGAATGGCATTCACAATATGCCCTAATCAATAAAAATAGTACCCGTCTTAAAATGTATATTATTTACTAAATGGTGGGATAAAGGAATGAACCTCCACTCAACTGAATTAATCAAATTAATTAAAACTCATGGACAAGCCTGCTATGAAGCAGTCCCTAAATCTGTACCAGAGTCAACGAGCAATCCATTTTTGAATGCCCAAAATCTCATTAAACAGCAGTTTCCCAGATCAGTGAAAAAGAATTATCTGTAAAAACCATGAATTTTGTCAAACACCAGTTCCTACATGTGTTTAGATCTGACACATCCTCTATGGCCACATCAAGTGCCAGCCCAAGTCCAGACAGGCAATCACCATCATCTCCCAGTACTGTGCCTACTACTGATCTAAGCCTTGATCTCACCCAACATAATGCCCTCAGCATCTTTGGAGGTGAAAGTCAAGATCCCAATGATGATCTACCAGTTCTGTCACCAGAAGCAGACCCACCAGAGCCAACCATTGCTGACTTTTGGGACTC
This sequence comes from Datisca glomerata, assembly GCA_003255025.1. Lineage (NCBI taxonomy): Eukaryota > Viridiplantae > Streptophyta > Magnoliopsida > Cucurbitales > Datiscaceae > Datisca > Datisca glomerata. The sequence goes on along the minus strand of QANY01011952.1, from coordinate 911,902 downwards.
GTTAGCTTCCATCATTTCAGACCAGCTCGATAAAGACAATAACGGAAAAGGCAAGCTAAACTAATATGATTATGACCAGACTAGCTGTCAACCAACAAGTAGAAGCATACAAATCCACTTTTCCCACAGTAGATTCTCCAACCGCACAAGTGGATGATGCTCATGAGGCCACGCCACACTACCTCTATCCTAAAACTTGCGGTAATTATGTGTAGTTACTTTAGTATACTCTAGTACTTTTGTATTTGAGTCAAGTTACTTTCGTGTATTATAAAATGGTCTCTCACCCTTGTTGAGACCAAGCATATTTTCCTTTCATGTTTAATAGAATGCTCATGTGCTGAGCATTTATGTTTTCCCTTCCACACTCTCTTTAAATTCTCTCTCTCATCTCTTACCTCCATTAATTTCCTGCTCACACCTACACATACACATACATAATGTTGTTGTGCTCAGGAGCTCCAGTGCTTCCTAACCGTAAGTTTCTCTTTTAATTTTCATAGTAGCTGTTCATGAGACCATGTATGTGCTAATGTAAATTATATATAACCATGACTATAAGATCTACTAGTCATGATCTTGTTGCTAACTCAAAGGCACTCAATGTGTAACTGTTAAGGCTGAGGAAGCATTCACTGTAGACTACAGTAAGTTTAGGAAACAAGCAATGAACACTGAGTCGGACGTCACCCAAGTCACGTGGGTAAGGTCAGTTGAGTAGAGATTGTGTTAGGACCGTTGACCCCTGTAAAACGTTGACAAGCATGTTCTGTGTGAGTTATTTTATTATCTGGACTGACTGCACCTGCAGTGTTTAGCCCCCTCATTTGATGGGTGTGAGTTGGTTAGCCCCAAGTTGGTATCAGTAATGATGAAATCAAGTTTGATTACTAAGGTAATATTTGTATACCATTTCTAGATGGTGACCTGGTTTAGCAGAAATAAATACGGATTAATTTTTTTGTCTAATCTGGTGAGATTTGATCTGGCTAACTGAGGGAGGTCAAAGTCTGACTTTGACTTTGACTAGGAGATGAGTGATATAGTGAAGTGAAAGGTTAACCTTGACTTTGACCTGGCTGATCTGGTGAAGGCAGGTCTGGGAAGTCTACATGGGCTTTCCTTTTGCCTGTAGACTGTTTTAGGATATTCAGATCTTGAGAAAGGCTTTGATTTACATTCTTTAACTGCTGAATTTAAGATTTAATAATATTAATTTAGATCAGAAATTGTTACAGGTTTGTGTGGTATATAATCCTGTTAAATACAGTTTAACAGTTCCTTCATATTGTAATTTTCTATAGGTTTTATCTCAGGAGTGGAATATTCCTTATAACAAGTTTCCAAGAACTTGAGTTTCATCTCTAGATCAGTGATTTGATCGGTTGTGGTAAGAAGAGATCGTTGAGTATCACTTAAGACATTTAGACCGGGTCCATTCAAATCTAAACCGTTCATTTCAACTATTGCCTTCTAATAGTTAGTTTCTGTTATGGAATTGCAGTTCTTCGAGCTGCAGCAAGGTTGATCAGGTTGTTCAGATGTGGCAGATGAGTCAGACTCAGATACAGAGATGTATGCAACGTCATCATCTGAACTGGTAGTAGAACTGTCTTTAGAGAGGCAGTTTAGAATCTTCTGTCGCGTCTCTTCATCGAGAGCTAACTCATGAAGTTTCTTTTTGAATTTAGAACGGCATTTGTTGGCAAAATGTCTTGTTAAGCCACACTTGTAGCAGATGGCTTTGCTGTTTAGCCCCTTCACTTGATGGGTGCGTTGGTTAGCCCCAAGTTGGTATCAGAGCCATGATTAGTCTTCAATATAGTACTGTTTATATCCTCTTTACATTAGGCATACATGGTCACACACACACACACATGTCTGTCTTTAGCTCTGCATCTATATAATCCGTAGCTAATACAGTAGCCACCACATCTGAGGCAACCGAATTAATTGCATATCAAGATGTTAAAGAAACCTTAGATAAATAGACTATACCTAAGGAAAAACCTGAAATAATATATAAAATTGGAACATTTGATTTCACTAGCCGCAATATCATTAAAACATTTGAATATGCCATCTCATTACAACATAATGATTATGTTATATATCTGTTGCATCTGCATGATTTATATCCATTCATGCAAAGATATAAGTATGTGCGTATAGGCTTAGTGCAAGTTGCATTAAAATTTTTAACTCTGTTAGGACAGAACACCAGCATACAGTGCACCCTTAGAGATGGTAGGTGTCTGAACTGGAAAGCTTCCCTTATGGGAGCCATAGAGACTAGTTTATCTCATGGACCTGTTTATTTTAATATTTATCCGAATTTAAATATTGCTCTGTCTGACAACAATCTAGCCAAAGTACTTGAACTGAGAGTTCAATCACATGGCTATGATTATCTACCAGGATCATCTCCCTTTGCCATCCTATTTAAGATTCATCTTATGGTTTTAACAACGTTGAATCCTTACACCAGAAAGCAAAGTGAGCAAGTATATACAGTTCTTATTGATACTAATCTGTTCAACAGCCAAGTGGCTATTCCTCCGATGATTCCCTGGTCTGAAATCACCTTTCCTGACACCTGGAAAATTCCCCAGGCTGTCCCTACGAGACCTATTATCAGACAATCCCTCGAAGATGTCATCCAAACTCAAGGAGGCAATGTCTATCTTCGTTTTCAAAAACCACTCCTGCCTTTCACCAGAAGCCCTTCTAGTCTGGGCATTCATAGTATTCCTTCATATCAGGTAGAAATACCCGAATCTTCTAGGGCCTCTATCGCTGACCCTCTTGGATCAGAGGAATCTGATCATTCTTTTCCCCCGGAGGATCAGATTAAAGGAATTCACATAAGTGAAAATCAGATTCCTCATAGTGATTATGAATCCACCATAAACAGAAGGCCAATGAGCCCAACCGCAAATGACATGAAATTCAATATTTAGATGGATTTTACACCCAATAGTGTGTTAAGACAAAGTTTTCACCATGATTTTATGCAACCAAAATATAAGGATTTTAGAGATTGGTATTTCTCCAACAATAATCCTAAACAGCTCTTCGATCTGAAGAACCTGTACTACTTCCAGTTAGAACATGATCAACGCCTTCGGTATTTCCTTGAATGGTATTACCAGCTTACCCAAAGAGTCAAAATAAAAGATGACCAACAGTTACAAGTTTTAACCAATATACAGAAAACGTGGATTACCATATCTGGTAGAACTTACCAAGCTATTCATCCACGACCCTTATATTTAAAGCTTGCTCCAGGACAAGGCAATCAGAAACCATTGGTCATTAACCCCTATACTGAGGTTCCAAACAAGACCAACCATCAGGAGACTGTTAAGGTAAAAGACCTTCTACCCTTAATCAGACAAAACAATTACACCAACCTTTTCCTTCAAACGGTAGGAACACAGTTAACTAGGATTGAGGAACATGTTTCTCAAATCCAAGAGATACAAGCTAAAACTCCTCCACGAGAAAACCCCAAACTAATCATTGAACCAGTAACTTTGAAACCTCCTTTAGATGTCCATAATTTTAAATTTAAAATCCAGTAAGAAGGAGGATGGTTTTATGAAAACCATTATGGATAAGATCAAGAATCTGAAGATCTCTAACAAGAGCTCCACACCTGAATAATCTTCAGGACAGTTGAATATGATGAATCAGGATGAGTCACTTAATCCTGAAGAACCCGAAGAATATTCCTTATCTCAAATCTTAGACATTTAGATGAATTTGATGATTCTATCAATAAACTCTCTTCTGACTATTCTAAAAGGCCTACTACTTGTATATCTTTAACTGGACCAAGTAGGTATTATTATCCCAGACCTACTCCCCAAGATATCTTGTATGAAGAAGGCTTTCTTCATTTTTAGAAATCTTACCATGAAAAAACCATTTATGAATGAAACATAGATGGCAAAACAGAGTATCAGGTCTTCGAGACCATTCATCAGATGATCATATACTCTTCTGTGTGTAAGAAGAATGAGAATATAAGTTACCAGATCTGCAGGTTCATGGTCAATGAATTCACAGGAACGCTGAAAGGCTGGTGGGACAATTGTCTCATTGAAAGTCAACGTCAAGAAATCTTAAACTCTTTCAAAATCAATATTGACCCAATTACTGGTACCCATACCAGAACTGAAGATGCCTGTTATACCCTGGCCCAATCCATTATTCACCATTTCCTTGGCCCAGGAATTGTCAACACTGATATACACAGAGAACTTCTCTAAAATCTGAGATGCCCCTCTCTGACCCACTTCAGGTGGTACAAGGATGTCTTTTTAATGAAAGTCATGAAGAGAAGTGATGCAAATAGTGAACATTGGAAGGCAAAGTTCATTGATGGCCTCCCAAGTCTTTTTGCTGAAAGAGTAAGAAGAAAACTCCGTGATAAACATGATCAAATGGACATTCCTTATGCTCAGTATACTTATGGACATCTCATTTCCCTACTCATAGAAGAAGGACTGGGATTATGCAATGATATGAAATTACAACATATGATGAAAAGTCAAAATCTTGACAACAGAAAAGAATTAGGTGAATTTTGTAATCAATTTGCCTAGGATACTAAAATCCAGTATCCAACTACATCTTCATCATCCAAACCATATAGGACTCCTCTAAGCCCTCTAAACCGCATAAGAAATACTTTTCGAAAAAGAAATTCAGACATAAAGAGTCCAAACATAGATCTCAACCACATTAGAAACCTCATAACATCAAAGCCATATGCTACAAGTGTGGCTTAACAAGACATTTTGCCAAAAAATGTCGATCTAAATTCAAAAAGAAACTTCATGAGTTATCTCTCGATGAAGAGACGCAACAGAAGATTCTAAACTGCCTCTCTGAAGACAGTTCTATTATCAGTTCAGATGATGACGTTGCATACATCTCTGCATTTAAGTCTGACTCATCTACCACATCTAAACAACCTGATCAACCTTGCTGCAGCTCGAAGAACTGCAATGCCATAACAGAAACACACTATTGGAAGGCAATAGTTGAGATGAACGGTTTAGATCTGAATGGACCAGATCTAAATGTCTTAACTGATACTCAACGATCTCTTCTTGTCACAGCTGATTAAATCACTGATCAAGAGATGAAACTCAAGTTCTTGGAAACTTGTTATAAGGAATATTTCACTCCCGAGATAAAACCTGTAGAAAATTACAGTATGAAGGAACTGTTAAACCGTTTTTAACAGGATTATATACCACACAAACTTATAACCATTTCTGATCTAAAAATGAAAATTAATATTATTAAATCTGAAATTCAACAGTTAAAGACTGCAAATCAAATCCTTTCTCAAGATCTGAATCTCCTAAAACAGTCTACAGCAAAAAAAAGCCCATGTAGACTTCCCAGAGTTGCCTTCACCAGATCAGCCAGGTCAAAATCAAGGTCCACCTTTGACTTCACCAGATCAGCCATCTCCTAGTCAAAGTCAAAGTCAAACTTTGACCTCCCTAGATCAGTCAGATCAGATCTCACCAGATCAGATAAAAGAAAATAATTCATATTTATTTCTGCTAAACCGGGTAACCTTCCAGAAATGATATACAAAGATTACCTTATTAATCAAACCTGCTTTTATCATTACTGATGCCATTGTCTTAGTAGATAGTTGTGCATATATGAACTGCATTCATGAAGGATTAATCCCTCTGAAATATTTTCATAAAACCACTCAATCTCTCACAAAAGCCAGTGAGAATTCTATGAGAATTCAGTACAAGATACGAGAAGTGCTTATATGCAAATAGGGAGTTTGCATACCTGCTTCATTTGTGCTCATAAAGAATATAACACAAAGCATTATCTTAGGCAATCATTTCCTTAATTCAATGATACATATTACCGGAATTGATACCTCTGGTATCCATACAATTATTGATACTGTTGACATTACTTTTGAATTCATCATCAAACCCTATACTAAGGAAGTAGATATCATCAGATATCTGATTGATAATAAGACAAATCAGTTAAATATGTTACAAAAAGAAATACAATTTCTGACAGTTGACTAGCCTATTCAACAACCCGCAATACAAAAGAAAATTCAAACAATTCTTCAGGAATTCCAATATGAAATTTGAAGTGATATCCCTAATGCCTTTTGGGATAGAAATAAGCATACAATTTCTTTGCCATATCAACCAGACTTCAATGAAAAGAATATTCCTACCAAATCTAGACCTAGTCAAATGAAAAAGGAATATTTGGAACTCTCCAAAACTGACATTGAATCCCTGTTACAAAAGAAATTAATTAGACCCAGTAAATCTCCTTGAAGTTGTACTGGTTTCTATGCAAACAAAAATGCTGAAATAGAAAGTGGATCACCTAGATTAGTGATAAATTATAAACCATGAAATGATGCATTACAGTGGATCAGATATCCAATCCCAAATAAAAAAGATCTACTAGATAGATTTTATGATTTTATGATCTTTTAAAAATTTGATATGAAATCAGGATTTTGGCAAATTCAAATTGCTGAACCAGACAGGTATAAAATTGCCTTTATTGTATACCCTTTGGCCATTTTGAATGGAATGTTTTACCATTTGGTGTAAAAAATGGTCCATCTGATTTTCAGCATATCATGAATGATATTTTTAATGCTTATACTGCATTTGTTATATGTTACATTGATGGTATCTTAATCTTCTCATCATCCATAGATCAGCAATTTAAACATCTTCATATTTTTAAGAATGTTATTATCCGCAATGGTTTAGTCTTATCTGCCACTAAAATAAAATTATTCCAAACAACAGTTAGATTCTTAGGCCATAACATTTCTAATGGTACTATTATTCCTATTAACCGTAGTATCAATTTTGCATCCAAATTTCCAGATGAAATTAAACATAAAACATAATTACAAAGATTCTTAGGAAGTTTGAATTATATCCAACATTTTTATCCTCAATTATCTCAGGATACTGCTCTGCTTAATAAGAGACTTCAATAGAAACTTATGCCTTTGACATCAGATTTGACATTAGCGGTTAAGAACATTAAAGCTAAAATCAAACAATTACATTGTTTAGCTTTACCACATCCTACATGGCATAAAATTGTAGAAATTGATGCCTCTAAACTATGTTGTGGAGGTATTCTGAAATAGATAATTCCCCAAACTCAGAAAGAAGAATTATTAAGATTCACCTCTGGTACTTGGAAAGGACCAGCAAAGAATTATCCGACAATTAAACAAGAATGTTTAGCAATTGTAAAATGCGTATTAAAATTTCAAGATTATTTGTTAAATCAACATTTTCTTATTCGTGTTGACTGCTCTGCTGCAAAACAGATTTTCAAAAAAGGTGTACAAAACCTTGCATCAAAATAAATATTTGCATCATGGCAGCGTATTTTATCTGTATTTGATTTTGATATTGAGTATATTAAAGGTGAACAAAATTATCTTCCTGATTTTCTAACCCGTGAGTATTTACAGGGACCAAACTCCAATAATGAGTAACCGAGGAAGAGGCCGCAACTCTCATGGGCGCGGACGTGGCAGAACAAATCTACAATATCCGAATGATGGGATTTTATGGCCATTAGAATTCCCCATTGTACAAGAGGCTACTCAAAAGAGTACTAAAGAAGTCTTTTTGACACCAGAACAGTATATTATTAACTGAATATCTGAGGAAACAATCCTCATAATTGAATCGAATGATGAAAAATGGATGGAAGATCCATGGGAGATAAAGACCCATTATCTCTCCACACAATAGTATCCAACGAGATTTGAACACTATAGATACATTTATGAAGCTATAGTAGTCCAATCTAGGAGCATGGAAATCAGACATACATTCCATGACTCTAACCGAAATACCAGCCTAATTACTTTTAGTAAGGCTGTAATCGTTAATTTCATCTCCATCAATCAATGCGGTTTACATCCTCATACTACCAGAACTATGGAGATACATCAGAAAACCATAAAATACAGTTATTTGGATTACATAGAATCCTTTACAAATACATTTTATTATCAAAATCTGATACATAACCATACATGGTTTATCCGAATATGCCGTGAAGTATTAGACGCAGGATTACCAAACTGGTTCCTCCTTTGGTGGGATAAATTTGGTCTTACGTTTGATACTCTACCTGAAATACAGCAAACTGAGTTCAAAGAATAGCATTCACAATATACCCTAATCAATAAAAATAGTATCGTATCCAAAGCATTGGTATATTTTATTATCCGCTTCAATATCCCATGAATTTGGAAATGAGATCTTAAATGTGATTACCAGAATGGAATACCTATCTTAAAACGTATATTCTTTACTAAATGGTGGGATAAAGGAATGAACCCCCACTCAACTGAATTAATCAAATTAATTAAAACCCACGGACAAGCCTGCTATGAAGTAGTCCCTAAACCTGTACCAGTATCAACGAGTAATCCATTTTTGAATGCTCAAAATCTCATTAAATAGCAGTTTCTCCAGAACAGTGAAAAAGAATTAGCTGTAAAAGCCATGGATTTTGTCAAACACCAGTTCCTACATGTGTTTGGATCTGACACATCCTCTATGTCCATATTAAGTGCCAACCTGAGTCCACACATGCAATCAGCATCATCTCCCAGTACTATGCCTACTACTGATCTAAGCCTTGACATTACACAGCATAATGCCTTCAGAATCCTTGGAGGTGAAAGTCAAGATCCCAATGATGATCTACCAGTTCTGTCACCAGAAGCGGACCCACCAGAGCCAACCATTGCTAACTTTTGAGACTCGTTAGCTTCCATCATTTCAGACCAGCTCGACAAAGACAATAAAGGAAAAGGCAAGCTAAACTAATCTGATTATGACCAGACCAGTTGTTAGCCAACAAGCAGAAGCATACAAATCTACTTTTCCCACAGTAGATTCTCCAACTGCACAAGTGGACGATGTTCATGAAGGCACGCCACACTACCTCTATCCTAAAACTTGTAATAATTATGTGTAGTTACTTTAGTATACTCTACTTACTTTTGTATTTGAGTCAAGTTACTTCCGTGTATTATAAAAGAGCCTCTCTCCCTTGTTGAAACCAAGCATATTTCATTTCATGTTTTATAAAATGCTCATGTGCTGAGCACTTATGTTTGCCCTTACACTCTCTCTCCAAATTCTCTCTCTCGTCTTTTACCTCCATTAATTTCCTGCTCACACCTACACATACATAACGTTGTTGTGCTCAGGAGCTCCAGTGCTCTCTAACCGTAAGTTTCTCTTTTAATTTCCATAGTAGTTGTTCATGGGACCCTGTATGTACTAATGTAAATTGTATATAACCATGACTATAAGCTCTACTAGTCATGATCCTGCTGCTAACTCGAAGGTACTCAATGTGTAACTGTTAAAGCCGAGGAAGCACTCACTGTACACTACAATAAGTTCAGGAAACAATCAATGAACACTGAGTGAGACGTCACCCAAGTCACGTTTAGGTAAGGTCCGTTGGGCAGAGATTGCGTTAGGACCGTTGACTTCTGTAAAACGTTGACAGACGTGCTCAGTGTAAGTTATTTTGTTATCTGGACTGACTGCACCTGCAGTGTTTAGCATATATGTATATATATAGGTGTGTTTGATGATTTTTTTGGTATATTAGAAGTATATAGATGATATATCAATTTAAAATTTGATTTAACATACTAATTTACCAAAACCGTTTAAACTTTGAAATTTGATATACTGATGGTTTTCGGGTATATTAGATGTATTTATAATGTCATTAATTTCTTAAAGAATATTTTCTTAATAAACGTTAGTTGATATTAAGGAAAATATAATCAATCATTAATTATCCTCTAATTTAATAAAAAGGAAAAATCAATGAAATAACATTTCAATTAAAAATTATTAATTATCAAATTTTTAATTAATTAAAAGAACTTACCAAATCAGATTATCAAATTTATATATACAAGGTTAAAAAATTTAAACTATAATTTCGTCAATAAATAGTTGATGGCGTCGCAAGAAAAATTGTCTAATTACCTAAACTTTGAAAAAAATTGTTATTTCTTAAATTGATTTTCCAAACTTATCTATTTTGTGCAATTACTTAATAAGATATATACATGCTCTGATAGCTAACATAGGCCCATGCTTAGAATAGCCTGATGTTATAACCCATAATTAAAGGTCTAAATTACTAGAAAATCTTTAGAATTATTACTAATTAAACAAATTTAACAATTCAAATGCAATTATACTTACAATTATAAAACAATCATTATATATAGCATTTTTCTATTAATAATTTAATTTTAAAAATCAAGCTTTTTTCATATTTATATAGTTACTTGCTTATCTATAATTTATTACTTGTACATGTCTCATCCTCTTTATTTCTCTCTCTCCCTATCTCTCTTCGTCTCTCTCCCTCCCTATCTCTCTCACACACACGCACGCACGCCCACCCGTCTGCGCGTGCGCCCCCCATATATATATACAAATCTTTCTACCCTCTCTTTAATTATTGGGTTTATTGAGATAAAGAGAGAGATATGGGGAGAGGGAGATAGACAAAAAGGTATGACATATGTATACATATACACATAAATATATTTTTTATACACACACGCACATGTATATATGTATACAAATAACCATACACACACAATCACACACACACAAACTCATGCACGCACGCGTGCACACACACGCACACCATTTATATAAACATGTATATATGGATCTAGGCGTGTGTGTGTGTGTATGTATATATATCATCATCTTCTACATTCTTAACAAAATAGTCAAAATCTCAAATAAAAAAGTAACAAGATCTAGATCGAAGATTCCATCGAAGAAAAGATAGAGTAAGGACTGTAGGATCAACTAGGCGTTTATGAAGAGGAGACCAATCAAATGAAAGTACATAGCTATTCACCATGGAAATCCTGAGAAGTTAATCAAGACCATTAAATTGATCAGACGGTCAAGATTTACTTAGTTGTTAATGTTGATAAGCTCGATTTTAAGAGAAGATTGTGATAATCACATTTTTTGTGAGATTTGATTATATTCTGTAATTAGTGGAAAACCTATAAATAGAGGCATATGTAACAACATAATGGGGATTAGGACCTAGATGAAAGGACTCATACCTACATGAGATGCAAAATACAATAGAATATCAAAAGTCTTCCCATGGTTTTGCTTCCCTTGAAAGTATTTTCACATAAACTATTGTGTCTTTATTCTCTCATTTTTCTTTAAATATTTATCTTTGTTATTCTTTCATAAAGGGTTCCTCATACCAAAAAAATATTTTATATTTTGGTGTTTTCATTGAGAGTGAGAGAAAAACTTGAGAAATTCCTTCCAAAACGCTCAAAACCAAATCAAACGCCCTCTCAACAACGAAAATGATAAGTATATGTTAGAAGCAGAAATTAAAACAAAAAAGGTAAACTCGTCCCTTATATATTCGATTAAAAATATTATTAGCATATTTCATTTACGCCATCATTATTTCTTTTATGTCATTATTATGGAAAATGTTACGACATCAAATACGGAACCGACGACTGAAACAAAAAGCGAGTACGACACTAAATATGAAACTAGTGATAGAAATGGAAAGTGGGACGGGGCCAAATACGGAATCGATGATGAAAATGGAGAACGAGTATGGCATCGACTACGGGAACAAAAATGGAAACAGATATGAGTACGACAACCAATACAGAAATGGAAAATGGGTGCGGCATCGACTACGACAACGGAAATGGCTATGAGTATGGCAACCAAATATGGAAACAGAAAATGGGTACGACATCGACTATGGAAACAAAAATGGAAACAAAAATGGTAACATCTATGGGTACGACAACCAAATATGGAAATGGTACGACATCGATTATGAGAACAACTAGATATGGAAAAGGAAAATGGGAAATATTGAAAAAGAATTACATATTAAATCTAATATCATCAGAAAGATATAGAATTTTATTGCTTGTAGAATTTTACGAAAATCAACTTGTAGCTCTCGATCAAAAGTTATGATAGTTTTTGTTGGTGATGTTCAGAAAAGTAAACATATTCACGCTTTTCACATTTAATTTTTAAATTGTATCAATTTAGATAATATTATATATCTTTAGAAATAAATGGATATCTACTTCTTGAAGAGTTTCACAGAACTTGATTTGGAGCTTTCTACAGAAAGTTATGACATGATACGTGCAGACTACATAAAAATAAAGTTGATTCGAACTTACAAGATAAATTCCTGGTGTCAACTCTCTATCTTCTACAGTAAAGTGAAAAAAATAACGTCGGCGGTCCTTTGGCCTAAGCCCTTAAGAGTAGGAAAAACATTCTCTTTGAAATATGAAAAATAAAATAAGGTCGACGATCCTTTGGCCTAAGCTCTTGAGAGTGAGAAATACTTTCTCCTAGAAATGTGGAAATCAAAACAAGCGAAAACTTATGTATATAAAAGCAGACAACTCATAAGCCCTATTTTCAGAAGGAAACAGGGCCATAGTTCTTTATTTGAACATAAGTCATTGCGAGCGGGCAGTTCGTAAATTCTTATTTCAGAATAAAGACGGGGCCATGATTCTTTATTTGAGTCTAAGTCCTCAAAAACAGACAATTCATAGGTCCTCTTAGAATGCAGAAAATGAAGACGGAGACATGGTTCTTTATTTGAGCCCAAGTCCTCAGAAACAGGCAATTCATAGGTTCTATCAGAATGTAGAAATTGGAAACGAGGGCATGGTTCTTTATTTGAACCTAAGTCTTTGGGCATAGGCAGTTCGTGAGTCATTCTCTCAGAATGAAGATGGGGTCATGGTTCTTTATTTGAGCCTAAAACCTCATAAACGGGTATTTCGTAAGTCTCTTTCAGAATGAAAACAGAGCCATAGTTCTTTATTTGAGCCTAAGTCATTGAGAGCGGTAGATTCATAATTCATTCTCTCAGAATGAACACGAGGCCATGATTCTTTATTTGAACCTAAGTCCTTAGGAGCGGACAGATCGTAAGTCCTTCTCTCTAAAAGAAATTAAAGTCTTATCTCCAGGAATGGATTTTACAACCGAGAAGATATTTGTTCTCCAACAATGATAGAAGTCACAATAATGGATTCTATTACAAAGGAAAATTGAAGGCTTGAAGTTGATACAAGTATAGATTTTGATCCCTAAAATTTTGCTAAGTCTTTGAAGAAAGAATGAAGTACAACAAATAGGAAGTTAAATATAAGAAAAATTGCACAAACAGAGTGATTCTTAATTATCGAAGCTGAAGAACAAAAAAACTACGAAATGAGAGAACAAAAAAAGAAAATAAGAAAATGAAAGAAACTCTCCAATGTGTCCATTACAAAGGAAACGGGAGAAACTCTCCAATGAGCACTATAGCAAAAGAAACAAAAGAAATTCTATCTATGAATGTGGGGAATCAAACTCAAACCCTTGTGATGAGATTACGAAACAGTACACTCATTACTTACTCATCTCAGTAAATTATTATTGTTCTTGTACAACATTCTTGTGACAGATCTTAACATACGAGAGAAAGAAAAATAAAATGAAGGAATGGGTGAAACTCTAACAATGAACCCGTAGTGAGAAATGGGAGAAACTCTATCAATTGTCCCGTAGTGAAGAAAATGGAAAAAACTCTATCAATGAGCCCCTTAGTGAAAGGAACAGAAAGATATAACAAAAAATGAAGGAGAAGTAATCATCATCGATAGCAAACTGACCAAAAGGTTTCTCGACAATTGCAAAGCATTTATAAACGGGAACAAAATAACATAACGACATAAAGAAAATGAGAAACCACCACTATTGAACAATCATAAAGTTGTCTGGAAAAACTATGTCGCATATTTTCAATAAGCACGTGAGAATAGAAATGACAGACATAATAATGATCATTACACTTCAACGAAGTTGAGTGTAATGAGGGCCAATGAGCAGTCACAATCTCACATAACATGTGACAAAAACTAGACCAAAAACTACATCGAAGAGAAGATAGAGCGAGGTTCATAGAATCAACTAGGTGTTTATAAAGAGGAGACCAATTAAACAAAGGTACATATTTTTCAACATAGCAATCCAAAGAGAAGCTAATCTAGACCATTAAATTGATCATCCATCAAGATTTACTTAGTTGTAAATGTTGATAAGCTTGATTTTAGAAGAATATTCTGATAATCCCATACTTAGTGGGATTTGATTATATTCCGTAATCAGTAGAAAGCCTATAAATAGAGGCATATGTAACAACATAACGGGGACTGAGACCTAGATGAAAGGACTCATTCTTACATGATTACAAACTACAAGAGAATATCAAAAGTCTTCTCATGATTTCTCTTCCCTTTAAGGGTTAAACTAGTGTGTCTTTATTCTCTCTTTAAAAATTTGTCTTTATTATTCGTTAATAAAGGGTTCTCCATACCGTAAAGATCTTTTACATTAACATTCCGGAGATGGTTTAAAGTTATCTTCTTCACTTTCATCTGACACTACACTAAGAATGAGATTGTCGAAGTTATTGCTTATGCTTTTGTTTTCAAAATCACATTTCTCATACTTGAATTAGATTATTGGATGAAAGGAAGACGATAGAAGATGATAAAAAATGCATGAGTATGAACAAGATTTCATGGATTATATATCCTGCCTCGTGAAGGGATATCTTCTCAGCTTACATATAAGGTGAATTTGGTGTTGCGAAGAGTGGGAATGATGTTACCTCAAAGATTATAGGGATTATAGATCTCTGTCTAGAGACGAATATCAGGTGAGAGTTAGTACTCAAGAATGTAAGACACATCTTGGGTCTTGGAATGAACTTGATTCCTCAGGTCAGCTTGATGGCCAACATTTCCAAAATTACTTTAGTGAATTAAATGAAATCTTACTAAATGGGTCAAAGGTGGTAGCTAGAGGAACAAAAAAGCTTTTACTCTGCATGACATATGGTGAACTTACAGGCAAAACCAACCCACCAATTAATAGTATGCAAAAATGATCCATTCTTAAATTAGAGAGCATAAGTTAGTTATGAACTTACTATTTTATTTAACCATTTCACTTTTGTAACCACTAAGAGTAACTTCATGTCACTTTTTTTCTTATGTTTGTTCATCGTATTTTCCCAATTCTTTTAAATTTGCTTTAAAAGTAGTTTTTCAATAGTTTTATTGGACGTTGACCAAAAGATGGATATCATCTCAACTTTACAGTCAATCATCTTTGTAGATGAGTATAAAAAAATAAATTGGAACGGCATCTTGCTAAGTAAACAATGTGTTACCAATAAGTAAACGTATATTTACTTATTTCAGATTACGAAAATAACTTGTAAACTAAACCGATGACATAAACTATTTTTCAATGATTTATACAGATTTATTGTAGATTACAAAGTTTTTTTTTTGAAGCAAGTTGAACAAGTTTAAGTAGAATTTGGGAAAATACCATAAATAAACATAAAAAATATATAAATATAATGGGATGTTATTCTTAGTGGTTACAAAATAAGTGAAAGGGTAAAATAGTAAGTCCATAACAAACTTAAACTTCATAAACTTGAAAATTGCCATTTTTGTAAGCATATAGATTATTTATACATATAAGTTAATAAAAATGGTCATCTACTACAATTTTTCATGAAATTAATGTGCCAATTTGAATTTAGGGAACCAATTTTGTGTGTGAAAAGCTTGCTCAGTTCTTTAGATGCCTAAGTTAATAAAAATGGTCATACACTCCAATTTTTCTTGAAAATAGATGTGCCAATTTGAATTTAGGACACCAATTGTGTGTGTGAGAGGGTAAGCCACCAATGCGGAAAGAGAGAAAATAAAGAGAGAGGAAGCTTTATCCCGCTGTCAAAGGTAAAATCTTTGTCATATCAACTCAATAATTCTGAGGGTATTTTCGTGAAAATAGCAACGGATCTTCACCTATAGATTTTCCATTTAATCATATTTATCGTTTCATTTTTTATAACCCCATTAATAGGTGAGGTTTTTTTTATGTTCATCCACATTTAACAATGACATAGATTATTATTGTGAGTGTGAAAGTCTCTAGAGAACAAAATTGATGTAACCCTAATATTACTATTATAATGCAAGATTTATCTAGAGTTTTTACATGATTTTTACCTTCACTCTAAAGATTTTTCACGTTAAATTTAATGTTCATATTTATCTGATTTCCTGAAACTTTAGTTTATATCTCTGATTAAATATTTATTTGAATATGGGTAATTTGGTTTATCGACTATAACAATCGACATACTTAACTGTGGTGGAAAGGAATTTTGGGTGAATTCCCAACAAAATCGAACCGCCCGAGAGCTATTGCTTCTTTTGAAAAATAAAAAAAAATCATATCTTAGCAATGCACATTAAATTGTGACAGCCAGCCAACTGAAAGGAAAGAGTTAAAAAATTATGATATTGTTGAACAAACTCTGCAGGATTCCATTCATCTCATAAATAAAGGAAAACTTTAGACTTCTGCCTGACGAGCTTCATAATAGTTGAAGAGTGACAAAACATTTTCACATGACTTTCTTTTCATTTAGTTCCTAAAATTCTTAAACATCCTTATCCTTTTCTAAATGTGTTGGTCTCACACCCGTTATGAATCATATTTGTGACCATTGCGATGCCTGCTGCTTTGAGAGCAAGCCAAAGCAGACAATATCTCGTAAATAGCTATGAGTATGGCACCAAAATACAGAAATCGTAATAGATATGAGTACAGCAACCAAAAATAGAAATGGAAACGGGTGTGGCATCGACTACAACAATGGAAATAGCTATGAGTATGGAAACAAAATACGGAAACAGAAAATGGGTACAACATCGACTACAGCAACAAAAACGGAAACAAAAATGGAAATGGTTATGGGTATGGCAACCAAATATGGAAATGGTATGCCATCAACTACGGGAACAACTATGAGCAGTGAAATGGGTACGGAAAAGGAAAATGGGAAATTTTGAAAGAGAATTACATATTAAATCTTATATCATCAGAAAGATATGAAAGTCTATTGTTTGTAGAAATTTACAAAAATCAATTTGTAGCTCTCGATCAACAGTTCACGAAAGTAAACATATTCACGCTTTTCACATTTAATATTTAAACTGTATTGATTTAGATATAGTAAATGACACATTAAATATCTTTAGAAATATATAGAGCGCTACTTCGTGAAGAGTTTTACAGAACACGATTTAGAGCTTCCTATAGAAAGTTATGACATGATACGTGAAGACTGCTTAAAAACAAAGTTGATCCGAACTTACAAGACAAATTCCTAGTGTCAACTCTTTATCTTCTACAGCAAAGCGAAAAAAAAAACAAGGTCGGTGGTCCTTTGGCCTAATCCCTTGAGAGCGGGAAAAACCTTCTCTCAGAAATTTGGAAAAAAAATTAGGTCGGTGGTCTTTTGACCTAAGCCCTTGAGAGCGGGAAAAAATTTGTCTTAGAAATGTGGAAATCAAAAGAAGCGATAGCTTAAGTATATAAAAGCGGGCAACTCATAAGCCATGTTCTGAGAAGGAAACAGGGTCATGGTTCTTTATTTGAACATAAGTCATTGCAATTCGTAAGTCATTCTCTCAAAATGAAGACGGGGTCGTGATTCTTTATTTGAGCCTAAATCCTCAAAAACGGACAATTCATAGGTCCTCTCAGAATGCAGAAAATGTATACGGGGCCATGGTTCTTTATTTGAGCCTAACTCCTTAGAAACAAGCAATTCATAGGTCCTCTTAGAATACAGAAAATGAAAACGGGGTTATGATTCTTTATTTGAATCTAAGTCCTTAGGAGTGGGCAGTTCGTAATTCATTCTCTCATAATAAAGTTGGGGCCATGTTTCTTTATTTGAGACTAGGTCCTCATAAATGGGTCGTTCATAAGTCCTTTCAGAATGAGAACAGAGTCATAGTTCTTTATTTGAGCCTAAGTCCTTGGGAGTAGGAAATTCATAATTCATTATCTTATAATGAACACGGGGCCATTGTTCTTTATTTGAACCTAAGTCCTTAGGAGCAGACAGATCATAAGTCCTTCTCTCTAAAGGAAATTAAAGTCTTGTCCTCAAGAACAAATTTCACAATCGAGAAGATATTTGTTCTCCAACAAAAATTGAAGTCACAAGAATGAATTCCATTACAAAGGAAAATTGAAGGCTTGAAGTTGATACAAGAATGGATTTTGATCCCCAAAACTTTGCTAAGTCTTTGAAGAAAGAATGAAGTAGAACAAAAAGGAAGTTCAATATATAAAAATTTGCACAAACATAGTGATTCTTATTGATCGAAGCAGAAGAATAAAGGGAAAATACGAAATGAGAGAAGGAAAAAGGAAATAAGGAAATAAAAGAAACTCTTCTATGAGCTCATAGCAAAGAAAATGAGAGAAACTCTTCAATGAGCCTGTAGTAAAGGAAATGAGAGAAATTCTACCTATGAACGTGGGGCATCAAACTCGAACCCTTGTGATGAAATTATGAAACAGTACACACATTTCTTACTCATTTCAATAAATTACTATTGTTCTTGTACAACATTATTGTCATAGATCATAATGTATGAGAGAAAGAAAAGAAAAATGAAGGAACAGGAGAAACTCTAACAATGAGCCCGTAGTGAAGAACGGAAGAAACTCTATCAGAGGGGTCGTGAAAAAAATTGATAAAAACTCTATCAATGAGTCCATAGTGAAAGGAACGGAAAGACATAACAACAAATGAAGGAGAAGTAATCATCATCGATAACAAACTGACCAAAAAGTTACTCTACAACCGCAAAGCATTTGTAAATGGGAACATAAGAACATAACGACAGAAAGAAAAGGAGAAACTACCACTGACAACGACCAATCAAAAAGTTGTCTGGAAAATTGTAGCATATTTTCAAGAAGCACGTGAGAAAAGAAGACTCCATCGAAGAGAAGATAGAGCGAGGACTGTAGGATCAACTAGACATTTATAAAGAGGAGACCAATCAGACGAAAGTACATGACTTGTCAATGTGGCAATCCAAGGAGAAGGTAATCAAGACTATTAAATTGTTCAATCGTTCAAAATTTACTTAGTTGTTAATGTTGTAACCTCGATTTTAGGAGAATATTTTGATAATCCCATTTTTAGTGGGATTTGATTATGTTCTGTAATCAGTGAAAAATCTATAAATAGAGGCATATGCAACAATATAACGGGGACTACGACCTAGATGAAAGGACCCATTCCTACATGAGATATAAAATACAAGAGAATATCAAAAGTCTTCTCGTGATTTCTCTTCCCTTTAAAGATTTTTCACGTAAACTATTGTGTCTTTATTCTCTCATTCTCTCTTTAAATATTTATCTTTATTATTCATTCATAAATGGTTCTCCATACCGTAAAAATCATTTCCATTAACATTTCTGGAGATGGTTCAAATTTATCTTCATCACTTTGGTCTTACACTACCCTAAGAATGAGATTGTCGAAGTTAGTGCTTATAATTTTGTTTTCAAAATCACCTTTGATGAAAGGAAGGTGGTAGAAGAAAATAAAAAATACATAAGTATGAACAAGATTACATGGATTATATGTCCTATCTCTTGAAGGAATATCTTCTTAGCTTACATATAAGGTGAATTTGGTGTGTGAAGATGGGGAATGATGATACCTCCAAGATTATTGGGATTATTGATGTTTGTCTAGAGACAAATATCAGGTGAGAGTTAGTACTCAAGAATGTGAGACACATCTTGGGTATTGGAATGAACTTGATTTCTGCAGGTTAGCTCAATGACAAACTTTTCCTAAATTACTTTAGTGAATGTAAATGAAATCTCACTAAATGGGTCAAAGGTGGAAGCGGGAGGAAGAAAAAAGCTTTTACACTACATGACATATGGTGAGGCACATAACGAGTATGGTGAAACTAGTGAAGAGTAATCCTAATAGTTAATTACTTTATAAGAGGCAGTGTGATATAGCTGAGAAGAAACTTGCAAAAAGCCAAATATGTGAAACTTTTCAATGAACAGTCTATTGTTGGTTGGTTGATACCCAAGAAGCCTCAACCTGATATGATTGAGTTAAATCCATATCCCTCATCTCCATGGAAAGGTGATGGTAGAGATACTGAATGTGATTAAGCTCATGAAGATGTTATTGATAAGCCAACAACACAAGATGCTCAACCAGTTTTAGTACCACCAACTAATATGATTATCTAACTACATAGGCCTCGCAGAGAGTGACAATCTTATACAAGATGTACTCAAGGTGAGAATGTAATTTGTATTGATGGGGTGAGCCAGAGAATCACAAAGGGATATTAATGGATAGCCACTAGGTAAAAGGGGTAAAAGCATACATAAAAGGATGAAAGCTCTATGTATGGACCAAACTGAAAAGTTGGTGAAGTTGCTTAAAGGAAAAAAGAACATATAAGTTACTGGTGAGAATTTACCTAAGAAGAAGCATGATGCATGCAAAAATGAGAAAATGTAAGATAGATTCATCTATGTAGTCAGGATGAGGAGTTTATTAGATATCCTTCCTATTTATAGGATTTGGGGCTTAAATACCCAAGTGTGTTTCAAGCTTAGTTTAGGCTGGGTTGAATCTAGCCAAATTGGCCATGTCTTTCCTAATTGAAATTAGGGCTTTTGGCATAGGTGGCCTCATAATAGAACTTATAGGAAAAAATAACCCATCAATTTAATAGTAGGTAAAAATGACCCTTCTTAATTTAGGAAACTTTAAGTTAGTTATGAACTTATTATTTTATCCTTTCACTTTTGTAACCACTAAGAGTAACTTCCTGTCACTTTTTTTTCTTATGTTTGTTTATGGTATTTTCCCAGTCCTTTTAAATTATTTCCTTTAAAAGTAGTTTTTCAATAGTCTTATTAGACGTTGGCTAAAAGATAGACATCATCTCAGCTTTACAGTCAATCATTTTTGTAGATGAGTAAAAAAATAAATTGGAAATTTACCTATTTTAGATTGCAAAAAATAACTTGTTAACTAAACCAATGATATAAAATAATTTTCAATGATTTCTGTAGATTTACTGTAGATTACAAAGTTTTTTTTTAAGCAAGTTGGACAAGTTTAAGTAGAATTTAGGAAAATACTATAAACAAACATTAAAAAAATGCTCAATTAGGCAAATAGACCACTATATGAAAATAAAAAAGAAAATGACCCAAAAAGTTATAATTTGTACAAATGGTCGAATTTTATAATGGATCATCTTTAAAACCTAAAAAACTTATAAATAGACGAGATTGCCCTCACTAATAAATGACCTTATTCGCGTTATCCGCGTAACAACCCCAATAAAAAATATTATTCGCGTAACAACCTCTGCGCTATATGTTACATAGTTTATAGATATGTAATCTATGGTATATAATAATATACTGTGTTATGCATATTTACTGAATTATATTTTAAAATATTATCAGTATATCATAGTATATATGTAGCATATTGTTATATACCATTAGTATATCTACGTATATCTATAATATATTTTTATATACTATTAGTATATTTTAATATACAATTTGGTACCATACCTCTTCCTACACTCAAACCTAGCCCCTCCTCCTTCTTCTTCATCCCTCTCGCTCAAAAATCAGAAATAGAGGAAGGAAGAGAATTGTTACATAAAAACCAGATCTGGAACGATTTAACAATCAAAATAAAAAAGAATAATGAAACTAGAATCTTAATTCCCTAATAGCAGACCTGATTCTAGCTATAAAAAAAGACAACGAAAAAGAATGATTCAGTAGAGTACTAATAACAAACCCGATTTTTTAGAAGAACGTCTAAGTATTGATTGTAAGTCAAAGTGGTGGAGAAGGAAAGAAGAATATTAAAACAGTAAATACAATCAATTGGAAAGGAGAATGAAAACATGATTGATTGAAGAAAAAAGAACGCCTCAGTATTGTTTTCGTTCTCTGCTATATTTTGGGTGGTAGAAATCGGCGGAGACGTTGAAGACGAGAGCAGCGATAACTTGTAGAAAAATATTAAAAATATTAAAAAATTAAAAAAAGATACAGTTAGTTATACAAATGGTACAAATTTAAATGACCAAATAAAATCATAACTAACTCACAAACTAAATGAAGAATCTGACCATTTGTTCAAAACATAAAATTAAAAGACATAATATAAAACTAAAACTCAAAGTGGCATAATTCCCTAATTTTTCTGTAAAAAAACATAAAAATAATGTATTCTTGGCGGTTACAAAATAAGTGAAAAGGTAAAATAGTAAGTTCATAGCTAATTTAAACTTCATAAACTTAAACTGGCCACTTTTGTAAACATATATGTTATTTTATATATAAGTTAATAAAAATGGCCATCCATTATAATTTTTCTTGAAATTAGATGTGCCAATTTGAATTTAGGGAACCAATTTTTTGTGTGAAAAGGCTTGCTCAATTCGTTAGCTGCCTAAAGTAGACACAGGTGGAGAGAGGGTGAGCCACCAGTGCGGAAAGAGAGAAAATAAAGAGAGAGGAAGCTTTATCACGCCGTCAAAGGTAAAATCTTTGTCATATCAACTCAATAATTCTGAGGGTGTTTTCGTGGAAATAGCAATGGATCTACTATAGTTTTTGCAGCTTATCATATTTATAGTTTTCATTTTTGATAACCCCATTAATAGGGGAAGTTTTTTTTATGTTCATCCACATTTAACAGTTACATAGATTATCATTGTGAGTGTGAAGATCTCTAGAGTTATCTAGAAAAGAAATTGATGTAACTCTAATATTATTATTATAATGTAAGATTTATTAGACTTTTCTCGGGGTTTTTATCTGATTTCCTGTAACTTTAGTTTATATCTCTGATTGAATATTCCTTTCCACCACAGTTAAGTAATGTACATTAAATTGTGACAGCCAGCCAACTGAAAGGAAAGAGTCAAAAAATTTGAGAAATAATAATAGGAACATATTGGCGTGCTGCAATGGACTCTCAAAAGCCAATAATTAGAAAGAAATAGGGTCATTTCTATAATTTCATCCATTAAAATTCCAGATTCTTCAATTATGATATTGTTGAACAAACTCTGCAGAATTCCATTCATCTCATAGATAAAGGAAAACTTTAGACTTCTGCTTGACGAGCTTCATAATAGTTGAAGAGTGACAAAACATATTTATATGACTTTCTTTTCAATTGGTTCCTAAAATTCTTCAACATCCTTATCCTTTTCTGAATGTGTTGGTCTCACACCCGTTATGAATCATATTTCTGACCATTGCGATGCCTGCTGCTTTGAGAGCAAGCCAGAGCAGATAACATCTCGGATTGGTTGTTAGACGTATAAACTTACCAGATGAGTTTTCCTAAACTTACCAGATAAACTTACTAGATTTTAACTAAATTATTGATATCAAGTTACATAATGACATTATGATATTTAAAATAGAATTTGTTCATTTCTTTTATCTATATTTTGGGATGAAATTTATAATATTTTCAAAATCAGTTAAATTTAGAATACGCGTTTAGTAAATTTATTTATGTATTTTTTTGGGTTCTAAAAAAAGAAAAACTGAATACAAATCCCTACTAAACAGGCCATAGTTTTCAGTAATGCTGACTGAAGCCCATATTGATATATATTTGGGCAGCTGTAGTCCGCAGTCAATAGTCACACTTAGTGTGAAATGTGAAGTTTACTTGCAACTTTGAGTGGCAGCATACTCCTTTCAGCATTTGAGTAGTTGATATATCAAACAGCTGGATGACCGTGGTCTAATACCGCACTAAACTCCGATGCCTCTCTAACAAGGGAAGATCAAAGAAGAAACAGAAACAACTTCCGAAACGAAGGGACACAAAAGGCAGAGTAAAAAAAAGATGCTTTCTAATGAATTTGAGGAGTTAATATAATCCTAACACAATTCCATTGTCATTCTGTATAGATTTGGTTTATGTAGGCAGCTGAGAGTGAGATAGCTAAATCTATCGCTATCAAAGGCATCGCCTACAATGTGCATGCTATGAATATGTAACGACTCTAGTTACTCCCGTGTGAATGGACAGAAGAGATAGATTTGGCCGAAACGGATGCAGTGGGGCTGCTAATATCCCGATCGACATGCCCAAAGTTGGCTTTCCCTGTTAACATCTTTATTGCTATTTGAGCAACTTCAGCAAACCAGTCATCCTCAGGCAGCACACTGCCGAGAAACCAAAAATAAATTACTCACACAATAACGTAATTGTGCTAATAGATTTCTTTCTTTACCTGTACGGATCCGTTCCTGTCGAGGCAACTGAATCCATCGCTCTGCTTATAATGTTTTTAATGACTTGATGTAGGTTCCTTGATAAATACCGGCCTTGGGATGAAAACAGTATCACAAACTCCATATCTAGATAGAACTGTATACAAATGAAGCCATTCAACAGAAAAGATGAGCAATTTTTAAGAACAAGTTCATTAACAAATAATCATCGATTAGTCGACAATGTTTACTTGTTGAAGGCCGAAAGGACCTAAAGGCCGAGGTCCTTGTTCTATTTCTTCCCAAAAGCTATAATCATCAGAAAGCCATAATATCACTGTCTCTGTCAGTCTCATTAGGAGAATGGTTGCAAACCTCTCCCTACCGACGAACATGTCTGATGCGATGCTGGCTATCCGTGTCAATTTTGCGAAAAGTTGCTGTCAAGATATATTAAAACTAAAGTTAATTTAAAAGTGTAAGGAGTAGTTTATTTGGCAATAAGAGAATTTTGGTAAATGAATACGATCATTCCTATTCTTGGCTGTAGTCAACGACACCCAAAATATCCGAAATAATATTACCTGAAAAATTGGGGAGGGAAACCATTCTGGTTCCTCACCATTTCCATCCATAGAAAGGTAAATTTGAGCATTGAGACGTATATCACCATCTTCAGTGAAGATGAGTTCGAGGGCATGTTGGCGGCAGAAGTTATCCCTCAACCGATCAACTGATCGTTGTAGTCGTCTTTTCCATTCCCTTTGCTCCGGAAGGCGGCTTTGCTTGTCCGGAGCTCTTCTAGGAGTATCATACCTACTCGTTTGTTGCTGCATGGGAAAAATCTTCGTTGCAGCACGGGGGAGCAGCTCGTCTGCTAGCAACGACGCGTTAGTTAGTAAAGCTATTTGTTGGGGTTCCGTTTCTGCTAAGCTAACGATCTTATTCGTAGAAACTTCCGTGCTCGCCTCATTGTCCATTGAACCCGGCAAAGCATTTATCAACAAGTTGATGTAGGAGCTAAATACTTGTAAGATACCTTCTAAGCTTGCACTATCCAACTGCAGGCTCTCTAGCAGTGCCACATCCTCAAGAAATTCCTAAATCCAAACACAAATCCAAATCATTCCATGACACACAATGATCGATAAAGTCAAGGGATATTCACCTGAATCATCGTACTGAATCGATGTGCGCTGATTGAAACCTTCGGTTGGGATACAGTCGAGCTACCAAGTGATGCGGTCGAAGATACGTTAAGAAGACGAGTACTAATCGGCGAATAGATAAGCGACCAATCGTCAGATGCGGCTAATGCTGCAATAGTTTGTTCAATTCTCCTTAAATTAGAAATCAATGCTTGTTCAACACAAGGCCTAAAGTGTCTCAATAAAACTGGAGAAAGTGTCAATCCATGAACTTCTAACAGACAGCAATGCCCCAAGCATATCCGAACACACTCGGCAGCCGCACGCAGCCCTCCGGCCGCTGCTGAAGAAGCTATAACATGCTTCTTAAGGAAAACAGCAAGTGCCTCAGTCTCGTTAACAGCCCACTTTACGAGCTCGGAAGCGTATGCGGGCTCCTCGCCACAAACTGCCAACGAATCACTCGCTGCCTGCACAATTGTAGAAAAGACGAGCTGTGAAATCGCAGCAGTGTACGCTCCTCCACGCGAAGTGCTCGATGAGCGGAAACTTTGCAAGCTACGGCATAACTTCTGATGGTGAGAATTGAGAAGCAGCGTATGGGCTCGAGAACCGTCACCGAGTTTTTTTAAAGATAGAATAGTTGTACGAAGCTCGACGCCATGAGTAGAAGGCTGGCAGGTTGTCTCAGCTAAAAGATCAGCTAGTTTTTTCCGTTGTTTGGTTATGGCAGTCTGCAGCGAAGATAACAAAGCAGGACTTAACGTTCGCCTTTGCATAGCTTCTGTTGCTACCTTTTCTCCTTCGTCTAAGGCGGATAAAGCTTCGTCAACTCGTCTTTCAGCTAATAAGACATCAAGGGTGTCTAAAAATTCTATTACCCGATTCTCTACATTGGAAAGCTCCTTATTTTCGTTAGAATAGTCTTCTGTAATTGAGTCATTGGGACTAGTCGACAAGGAATCGACACGAACGCCTTCTGCTAAATTATGAACCATAGCTGCTTGTGCAGATAGGAGATTTCTCATGGAAAGAAGCTGCCCCTCTAGATCTGAAATCTCCTTAGATGTTCTGCCAAACAGCAAAGAGAAACTCACGCACATTTACATCTTATTTAGACACATCCAACTTTGCAAATGTGCTTAAGATGGAGATGTCAAGAATCGAGTATTGAGTTGGATTTGCGCCGATAGAACATTTACGAGCTAAAATCAAGCCTGGCTAAATCGAAGATGGTAAAAAATGCATAAATAATGAAAACTCAATCTTTGCTTTATGTGTCTACTTTACTGAGATATGATAGGTGTGGTTACCGAATGAAAGCGGCATAATTAGCATAAACACTTTTACGCATTTCCTCAGCAGATGCCTTCTTCAGTTCAACAAGATAGGAGCATAAATGCCTTATCTCCTGTGAACCATTCCCACCAAAAACAACTGTTAGTCTTTTGTTCTAATCTAGAAAATCATTACAATACTCTTGGAGTATGTATTCCTTCCACATATGATTGACTCATTTGCAGTTTGCACGAGTTCAACATAATTTCATGCAGATCCACATAAATAAATCAATCACACATAGAAGTTGTATTACTCCGGAAGTGCGGGAAGTTTTATTATCCATGAAAGAAACAGTCTGCGAGAAATATTAGTTTGAAACTACATAATATTAGCAAAATAATAATTGTCTAATACAATATTCTTATTTAAAAAAATGAGACGGTTAACGGGAATGGTTAAATTGTCACACTTGAATCTAAGAGGTCGTAGTGATGAGTTACATAAACTTGGATTCTAATAAAATTGTAACGTTGAATAAAGAACCAAAAAGAAACTAAATCTCAATTAGGAGAGAGATAGATAGATAGACCTTCTCGTTCATGGTTTGACATTTGGAGTTGAAATAAGAATGAGGATCGAAATGAGAGGATTTGAAGACCTTTAACCTATCGCTGAGCGTTAAATTGGCTTCAAGTTCAGAAGAGTCTCCTATACTCGAGGAGAACGACCCCCTCGAAAGCGATGAATATTGTGATGATTCCATTCCTTCTTCTTCTTCTTCTCGTTCAAACGCTCTACGTTTCTGACTCTGACAAATATTGAACGAAATTCCTCTGTTTTCGTTGGATCAAACCCAAGAGAAGGAGGAGGAATTCTTCCTATGCTCCCATTACAACTACGTAGACGTAGGACTCGCATGGTTTGTTTGGGGTTGATTTTGGCCGTCAGATTATGGCTTTTGTCTTCTATGTTTACCGTTAATTTTAAAGTCATTTCACAATTTCATCAAAGGAGCTATTAATTTAGCTCTTGACTCCGTTCGCTAAATTAGTCTTGAATCACACGTTTTTCGTATGATCCATAAATTCTTTTTGATCAATTTTATTCCTTAAATTTATAATTTATTTAATGAAAAACAAGCCATTATGATTTATTTCGAAAATCAAATGTTATAATCAGGGGCAAAGAGGCCACCTGTTGTTTTTTTATCAAACATCAGATTGTATTCCATTGCAATAAATCAGTCACGGAGGTTCGAAACTCTCATTTACACAACTTTACACACAAAAATCAGATTGTATTTCTAGCTTTAATGTAATTTTTAAAATAAATTTTGAAAATAATTTAGTTTTGAAACTAATTCCAAAACTACGGTAGAAATTGCCACGTCGGAAGGCGTCTTTTGCGAAGACGCCTTCAGTTCACCCTGAAGGCATCTTTTGCGAAGACGCCTTCAGTTCACCCTGAAGACGTCTTTTGCGAAGACGCCTTCAGTTCACCCTCAAGACGTCTTTTGCGAAGACGCCTTCAGTTCACCCTGAAGACGTCTTTTGCGAAGACGCCTTCAGTTCACCCTGAAGACGTCTTTTGCGAAGACACCTTCAGTTCACCCTGAAGACGTCTTTTGCGAAGACGCCTTCAGTGCAGATACTTTTCACATTACAAAAATCATCAACACAACCCAATATAACACAACCCTGCATACAAAAATCATCTATTTTGCAGAACATTTTATAACATTCTCAATAAAACAACATACATTTTTAACATTCTCAATGAAACAGCATACATTTTAACAAATTTTATTACTTTACATTTATATTATTCTACAAAAATCCAAATACAAAAAATATAAATCAATCACGTTCGACACGGTGGTCGTCTCCTCATTTTTCTTGGGCGGTTTTCATATATTTGTAGTTGAGTTACTTGTGAGGATGGACCTTCCTCCATAATAGCTGTTGCTACACTTTCTTCCTCTACAATAAGCAGTGGGTCTTCCTCTACAATATGTGGGTCTTCTTCATCCACAATAGGAGCATCTTCCACAATAGGCAAGTTTCGGGCACGTCTTCTACCTCATCCTCCAGGAGCACTAGCTCGTCCTCCTCTACGCCGTTGATGTTGATGAAATGGTTCAGAAGTAGAACCAAGTTGAGTCATCGACTCACCTCCAAATGTATAAAAGATCGACGACGTGTATGGCTCGTCTTTGAGATGAGTTGTGCACTCCATGCCTTCAGGACAAAGGAGCTTGATAAGCTGCATTTGCTTGTGTTATTGCTTGTGCGGCTGTCTCACACACATTCTGGATTTGAGACATTATCCAAGACGGCTCAGTATCATCAAATGTCAAATTGTTAGTATTGTCCAAACTCTCCGTCTGCATAAATAAAAAGACATTATATAAGTTACTTATTAAATGACCATATAAGCCTCATTAATTACATAAATTAATAAAAAAAATTACCATTAAATCATATAACGCTCTCTATTAAATAAAATCTTACAAATTAAGAGTTTAAACATAAAATGCATCTAAAATTGAATAATTTCAAGATTTCAAGAGCCCAAAACACATGAACATCTAGGGTTTGAAAGAGATTAAAGAGAGATATTACAAAACTATATATATCCATACAACATTCATAAAAAATGAATAATTTTAAGATTTAAAGAACAAATTTAAGAGATCAAATGAGTTAGAAATATATCTAGGGTTTGAGAAGTTCTTGCAGTGATTTGAGAGATTGAGAAATATTTTTTGTGAATGAGAGTGAGATAAGAGTAAGAGGATGTAATGCCGGCGAAAAGGCAGTAAAACTTCAACCACAATCGACGGCGAACGGCGGCGGGGAAGGAAGGCGTTCGCGGGCTGAGGTTCTTCTTCGCGGGCTGAGGCGTGTTCTTCTTCGCGGTCTCGGGTATTAAAAAGAAAAATATGGAAGGCGTCTTTACAAAAGACGCCTTCATCCTACGTGTCCTAAACTACCTTATTTTTTAAATTAGTTTCAAAAGTACCGTATTTTAATTTTTTTTTCCAAAATTACCGTAGAATACTCAAAAATCCCATTTACAAAGTGTCTCTCTCTAACATTGAGAGTAGTAATGTCACAAGGTATATTTTGAACCCTCAAAACAAGGTAGTTTTGACGAGAACTACACTTGATAATAGCGTTAGCAATTGAATTTAGATTCCTATTTACCCGATTAATACCGCACACCTCAAAGCTATGAACTTTAGATCTAATATCTGCAACAATACTATTGTATTTCCATTCAGAACACCAATTAGAATTGATCCAATTACCAGCTATATTGCAGTCAATTTCCACTTCTATTCTTCTCCATCCAGCATGAGAACAATGTCCAAATTGTCCTGAACATCAAAAGTTTTGCTTGTTCTATGCAAGAAGCAATAACTTGGTTGTCAACTACACTCTGACATCTCCTTTGTAATCTATGACAATAATCTCTATAGAAGCAACATTAGGAAATTTATGGTAGGAGGCATCACGATTTACTTTAATATTACCTGAAGCAGGTGGACACCATACGACAAAGGTATCATTCATGTTCCTAGTACAGAGTAAGCTGATTTACCATCAGAGCCATTTAGTGATGCATTCCAAAAACAATTGAAATCAAACAAGGCTTTCTGGGAAGTAGATATAGGATCCATAACTGCTCCTTAGAATACTGCATCATTCTTACCTTTCCACATTACCAGCATAACTAACAGAAAAGGATTGAGATTTCCTTGTTACTATCTAGATGAGAATGAAGCTCCATTGCCTACTTTGAATCCCAGGGCTTATTACCTGAAGTTGCATTTTAGTGCACTTTAGTTGAAGTGGAGATATTCTCCAAACTCACATACTCCTGTCACAGCCAAAGACCAGGTGTTCAACTGTTTCTTCGCCAAAATTATAGTTAGGGCATTTAGAGTCAATAATAAGGCTTCTTCTTCCTGATTTTGTCTGGTTGGAAGATAATTGTTGACAAGTCTCCACATGAAATATCTAATTTTAGAAGGCAGGGAGAAGCTAAAAAATGATTTCCACTACTAAGTAGAAAATGCAATAAATGATGAAGAAGCAAAGCATTCAACTAAGGCTTTGCATCAATAATACTGTGATAGCAGGAATTCACTCAGAAGGAACCACTCTTATAATAAGGCCAAATGAATTTATTGGCTCTATCATTTGAGATGTGTAAAGTCAAGATCTCCCTTACACTACAATGTGGAAAATCCATTTACATCCAATGAGTCTGACATTTTCAGGTGGATATACAAGTTCTCAGACAGAATTGGAATACATAAATTCTATTTCATGGTTCATGGCATCTTGTCGTTTCTCCTTTTCAGGATCATTCATTGCTTCTTCATAAGATAATGGACATCATCCTTATTAGTGTCTGACACTAGTACATGTGCCTCTAGTTTCCTATGCAGAAATTGTGATTTCTCTGGTTTGTCGTTTATCAGTAGAAATTGAAGGTGGTCTGATCTCATCAATCACTAATTCCTCGAGAACTACTTTGTGACTATAAAAGAAATGTTGCATTTTTCGACACAAACACATTTTGATCATTGTGACTATAAAAGTACCCACCTCTAGTCTCTAGAGAATACCAACGAATATACATACCTCAGATTTTGAGTCTAAATTTTCTGTCTTGGGTCTAAGAACGTGAGCTGGACACCTCTTTATACGAAAATGACGCAAACTAAGTTTAGAGTCATTCTATAACTCTAAAGGCATCTTGCTTACATACTTAGAGGGCACTACATTTAAAATGTAAGTTGCCGTGTATAGTGCATATCCCCAAAATTGAAGTGACAATTATGAGTATCTTAACATCGACCTAACCATATCCAATAAGGTTCAGTTTCTCCTCTCTGCAACACCATTTTGCTGTGGTGTTCCAAGTGCTATAAGTTGGGATATGATTCCACACTCCAGCAAATAATTCTTGAATTCTAAATTTAAGTATTCACCATCTCGATCGGATCGAATGGTTTTCAATGATTTACCTAATTGCTTTTCAGCTTCAGCCTTAAAGTCTTTAAACTTTTCAAAAGTTTCAGACTTTCGATGCATTAAGTAACTATAACCATATCGTGAGTAATCGTCAATGAAAATGAAAAAATACTCATACTCACCTCTAGCTTGTACATTAATCGGTCCACAGACATCACTATGTGTGGTTTCTTGGCTCTTTGACCCTTTCCTATGAAAGGTCTCTTAGTCATTCTACATTCTAGACATGATTACAAATAGGGAGAGTTCCAACCTTTAGCTTTCTCAAAGCACCATGATTTGTAAACTTGTTTAACCTATCTAGATTAATATGTCTCAACCTAAGATACCATAAGTATTTGTTATCATCATGAGAAACTCTTTATCGTCTGTTATTTTTAGGTTTTACTATTTTAAATAATTCACAATTATTTAACGCGTGTTCAGTCGGTTTAAGCAATACAGTCCGTTTATAATTTTAGCATGACATATATCGAATCCATTCTTAGAAATAATAAACTTTTTATTAATGAAAGAAACTTCGAATACATGTTCTTGCAAAAATAAAAGAGAAATCAAATTTCTCAAAAAACCAGGAATATAATAAACATTGTTCATAACTAAGTAATTATATCCAAAAAGTAAACGGACTATCCCTAATGCTTTAGCTGACACGAGCGCACTATTGCCAACTCTCAAAATGATCTCGCCATCAGCCAGTTCCCTTGACGAATCAAGCATCTGCAAAGAAAAACATGCATAGTTAGTGGCTCCCGAATCAAGTATCTAGGATAACAAATCATATTCCACTAAACAAGCTTCAAGTACAAGTAAATCATATTT
The DNA here is from genome assembly GCA_003255025.1 of Datisca glomerata. NCBI lineage: Eukaryota > Viridiplantae > Streptophyta > Magnoliopsida > Cucurbitales > Datiscaceae > Datisca > Datisca glomerata. Next base: position 879,238 of record QANY01011952.1, on the reverse strand, counting down.
ACCTTTTGTTTCCAACTTAGAGAGATACTTTATACAGTTTTTCTTCCAATGACCTTCAACCCCATAGTGGAAACACTTTCCTTTGGGCTTGATATCTTTCTTGTTCTTATTGGCTTTCGGCAATATCTTGGTTTTCTTTACTCTTTTGTTCTTACTCTTCTCCTTACCATTGCTCTTCTTCTGTTTCTTGTTCTTAACAATTTTGGAAGAAGGCTTTCACTCGACAATATTTGCCTCACCTTTTTTGGTCATTCTAAGGTTGAGTGACTCAAAAATTTACAGTTTATTCCACAATTGGGTCATGTTGAATTGCAACTTATTCATAACATAGTTGGCCGTCAACGTAGAAAAATCGGTGTGAGCATCTCTAGTATGATGCTAACTCGAGTCCGCTTATCAATGGTCGCCCCATGTACTTCTGCCTCATACATTATGTTGATCATGTTCAAAACATACTCTTGAACAGAAGTACCATTCCTCATCTTAGTTGCATATAGCTCCTAGTGGCCTCATGACGACTTTAATCGAGCTGTTGCCCAAAAATTTCCTGTAAAGATTCCATAATCTCATAGGCAGTCTCCATGATTTCATGCTTGGTTCTCAAAACATCAGTCATGCTCACAAGCATGTAGCACTTCGCCTTGTTGTTTGATATGATCCAAGCATCATATTTGTCCCTAACATTCTTAGGGGCGTTAGAAACGGCTCCTCAGGACATTCCTCAAGAAAAATGAATTTATGGTTCTCACAAATCAGTATTAAGTTTATATTTAATTTCCAACGTACAAAATTATCACTATTTAATTTCTCAAGAGCGAGTAAAACAGAAACACGGTTGCTCATGTTAGATAATATTGATAACTAAAATTTAAAATATAAATGATTCAATATAATTGATAAATATCTAGAATTTGAAAAGTAAACGTGGTGTATGAATGCAATCATAATAAACACATAAATTTAGCATTTCCTAATCACGATAAAACAACCCAACGATTAATGTGCCACCTTAGGGTCGGTCAAATTAATCTTAGACTGCCTATGAGATATTCTCATCCTTATTATTTAAAACTTAAAATATCTCATATTTTCTCTTTTAACAATAAAATATCGCTTGTTCCGTCAAGTCACACTATTCACATGAAAGTATAATTGTGACTTTGTGAGTGTAACCCATCATTTCAGACTTTCATGACTTCATTTAGAATATGTCACCTTAGGATCGGTCAAAACTAAACTACATCACTTCCTCCTATCTTCTTAAGAAGTCTAACTTTGGTATTGGTACAGCTTGAAACCTTCTTTAGGGGGATGGAAACAAAGCCGTCTCGTGCAATTGATTTAAAAAAGTAATACCTATAAACATATTAGGACAATCTTAATAAATCATGTTTCCATAGAAATGATTAAATAAAATTGTGTGGGATTTTCATGTCTGGCATGTGATCGACTAATATATGGACATGCTATCAAATATAACAAATAAATATTTATTTAATAATTAAATAAAATAATAATGGACTGAGTGATTATTGACTATTTCTGAATTACAACCCTTAAAATAAAAAATAAAATTACAAAGCGGACTTCAAGAATACATATTTCTCAAATATTGCCTTCTACTACTGATGTCCATCTTCATAATCTTCAAACTTTGAACAAAATCATTTTTAATTAAAAAAATATTTTTTTAATTATAATAATTTCTATAATTATCCATTTTAATATAGTTTACTTTGACTCAGTCAAATAAACACTTTATTGATATGGTCAATCTTGGATCAAGCTCAATTAACCTATTAAATTTTAATTTTCATAAAATAAAAAATTAATAATTAATTTTAAAATTACATTAATTTTAAAATTTAAAATGGATAAGTAAAAGAGTTTGAGTTTTAATGAAATACCTAGGTGATAGAGTGGGTTGCATGGTTTGTTGAAAATTTTCTTAAAACGTGCAACAGTTGTCACCGACAATAGGACTCTTCGATCGCCACCCATCACCACCGTCGCTCGTCTTACTACCGGCAGTCACCTGCTGCGCTGGACAATAATTTTTCACTGCCGGTATAGTACCTCCAGCACTGTTCACCTCCACGAGAACAGTAAATTTCCGGCGTAAACAGTATTTTCGCGGATGAACAACATTTTCACGGATGAACAACATTTTCGTGTGAACAGCAAATTTCTACCATTCGTCTCGTGCGTTCTTCGTCTTTTCGTGTTCAGAATAGTTACAAAAATATTCAAAATAAAATTACAAAAATTCATACGCCTCAATTCGGCTTACACAATATCTAGGAAAAATTAAAATAAAAGCTAACTCAATAATCACCATACAATTAACGATGTATTATTTTTCATACATTCAAAAACATAACCATTCATCATCATACATATCTCATATTTGGTCATCGGGCCACGTGCGCATCAGAAACGTGGAGGCGCGTGGCCTTTTAAAAAATTGAACTTTTAATAAAAAATAATTTTTTTAATAAAACAAAACTTGCGCAACGTCACGATAACCAAATAAAAAATTTTATTGAAAACTATTTTTCAATAAGTCAAGATCCACTATATATTTATAAATTAAATCTACAACATATAATGTTAGGAATTATATACCTCTTATAGTCTATATCAAGTGTCCTTGCAAAAACCGATCGATCCTCCGTTCTCACAAAATCGTTCCAACGGTCAGTAGACTCTGATATCCACACCAAGATCTTTCAAGTCAATCCTCAACGTACTAGGATGTGTGTGGGCACGTAGAATATTACAAAACACTTTTTCTGTCTCTAGATATTCTTAACACATGAGATCTAGAGATTTACTGAGAAGGATTTCAGTAAGACGATTTTCTAAAAGAATGTTTAATCACAGGAGAAATTCTTTTAGAGATTTGATTAACGTTTAATCACAGGAGAAATTCTCTCTGACACCAATCGTGTTCTCAATTCAACTCTTGATTGACGAACTGATTATCTGATCAACTTATTCTCTCCCCTCCTTTCAACCACAAAGACCATTAGAATAATATCTATATATATTCTAGATAATGACATATTAGATTTTTAGGGATAAACGAAAATAATATTTAATTGTAAAATTATCAATTACAATAGGACTGACTACAATTGTGCACAACTGCAGTGTATCGTGAGCCAGCATAATCCCTCACGGCACCACTGTAGTGCGATGTGGCACTACAATATTGCACACTCACTATTATGGTGTCACGTGACACAACAATAGTCTAGGTGAATTTTTAATACCCTATCAGTGTTTGACTTATGGCAATTACTGTGAATTAAATAATTATTTTAATCAGATAATTATCTAGATATCAGCTAATTTAAAATTAACATATATGATTATCTCTAGCAACTAATATGTTATTTCACAAATAATATATTTAGTTTATTTAAATTATTATCTAATAATAATTTAATTATCTAATTTCATAAATTAGATATTCTGTGTCACTTATCGATAATTAAAAAAATCAATAATTATTTATATATATGTCTGTGTGTATATATATCAAAAATTATATTTAAATATATATATAATTCAATTAGTTAATTCTTAATTAATTAATCATACATAATTATCACATAATTATGTACTTGCCCCAGAATAATTTTTTTTTACAAGTCAGTCATTTTCTCATTTTCTGAAATATTCACACCCTAGACATCGATTAATAATAAATCATACATTCAAAATTAACCTCTCTTTGTCTCATTTCTACTTACAACCCATAAAAAGAATTATAAATAAATTACAATAATTTAAATACTAGTGTTCATGGTGTCTGTATTGTTTCATTCTCCTTCAAGAAGTCTCAACCTATTGTAATTCTTTACTAACGTCCAGTCCCATTTTCAAAATTCAAATTTCAATTTAAAATTAATTTTCCAATAATTTTTACTTTGATAAATAAATTACCATGTAAGTTAATCAATTGATTTATTTCTAAAAAATTTTATAAATTGAATTCTAATTAATTAGTGTTGAAAAATTACCGTATTAAATAAATTTGATTTTTAGGGACTGGATTGAGCTTGGAATCAAATCTCAAGTCTTTGCAAATCATATGCGCCAAGCAACCATTGCTCAGTACAACATCTCAATAGGCTTGGTGGGTTTACGATAGCCCAAGACCTAACATTGTCATATGCGCTCTTGGGTTTCCAAAACCTTAAGGTTTCCTAAACCCCAAAGTTTCATAAACCCTAAGGTTTCCTAACCCCAATGTTTCATAAACCCTACAGTTTCCTAAACCCCAAGGTGTTCTAAAACCTAAGGTTTCCTAAACCCTAATTAGGAAACCTACGACACGCAACCTGGCAGCCGCTTGCGGCGGCGGCTCATGGCGTCCGGCAGACGGCAGCGTCAATGCCTGCATGCGATTGTTTTCGAACAGGAAGTGAGCGATGACAAATTTACATGGCATTTAATGATACAACGCTTGCAAAATTAAATTATATAAAATTCTATGCCTAAATTTTGGCGTACATCAATTTTAAAATTAAAAATAAACACCTAGAGCCAATCGATCGGAATCCATTTATAAAATACATTCGAATATGCTTTGAATCTACCATACAAAAATATATGCCAACACCAAAATGTTCATCCATTCAAACGTTTAATCACAAAGTATTCATAATCAAGAACTTTAGGCTTTGATACCAATTGTTAGATCGAGTTTTAAAAAATAGAAAAAAATTAATGAACCACAAACGGTTCGTCGGTGAAATATAAAAAAATTTCAAAAAAAAATATTTAATCAAATTAAATACAAAACCATTCACGATTTTACATATTCAGATAAATGTATCCAGAAGAGATAGGAACAATTATATACTTTTTTCTTGTAATGGAGAATTTCTGAATTGGTAGGATCTAATTAATTGTCTTGTGTTATTCGTTCTTGAGATTCGCAGAACTTCAAATTGACAATCACATCAACAATCACTCATATGATTCAGAAGTATATCTAGTAAGGATATTGTTAGGAATAGAGAGTAGGCTCTCTCAGTAATCGAGGAAGAAATAATAATTTTTTTCTCTTCTTCCTCTTGGTTTTTGGCGGTAACTATACGGAGGGATGAGATAAACTATTTTCTGCTCTTTCTAACATTTAGCTTAGCTTAGGATTAGGTTTGCAACCATTTTATATTAATTAAAGAATTTACCCATACACCCCTCTATGATAAAACTGAAATTTACCTCCATTGCACTGCAATATGTGATTTTTACATCTTCTCTAGAGCCAAAATTGTGTCGAAATTCATCAATGTAAATTGATAAATTTACTTGATGGCTATTAATTAATTAATTAATTAATTTTATTTACTAATTATCTAATAATTAGAAAATAAAAAATTAAATAATTTAAACATAAATTTTGGTATTCACTAATTTAGTGATGACACCCATCACATATGGGTTCAGGAAGTGTATCTTGGTCTAAAATACATTTTTGGTCTAACTCACGTTGTTTCTCATTTATGTCTTTATGAGCTACTTCCAAGACCAAATATACCCACATGAACAAAACTATGAGATTCAAATACCCGACTAGTTTATCTCTATAAATTTCTGACCTATTTAATCCTAGTATCGTACGACTCCACTATAAATCCGATGCCAAATCAACTCTCGATTCATGCACGCTACATTTTCTGTTTGTGTAAATAATCATTAATATTTAAGGGACCATAGGATATTTCATGATGTCACCCTTCACGAATATCAGTAACAAGAGTCGGTTGTTAAATTATTGTTGTACCCCTCTAGTTATTATTTTCTTAACTCATTTATTGACTGTGAATAAGAAAGACATATCAGTGAAGTATCTCGTATAGTTCGTAATGTCTTATTCAATGACTCGTGTCATCGAGTACCAGGCTTGATTTATTTATTTACACACCCATCAATGAAGCATAATGTGATATTTTTCCTATAGCAATCTTACCACGAATTCTATATCTGTGAATCACGCAACTCTAACATACTTGAATCACGATCGCGACAGCTGAGATGTTATCCGGAAATTCGAACTCACTCCTTTGACATATCAAAGATCGTAAATAATTAGGTCAAGTTTCATATTTAACTTAAGATTAAGGTAATCACAAAAATACCTTTAAGGTGTAACAATTGGATTCAGAGATAGAGAAATGGCTTTGCTCTAAACTATTTTGTTAGTGAGATATTCAACATGTTCTACAACATGTCTAGGTCAACCGTTAGAGTCTCCACCCCCATCCCCAAGATCGACATCCGTTGGTTCAGCCTAACAGTCATAATTGGATTCGATTATCCAGTCGATCCTAAGACTGCGAATAACATTTTGAACCATCTCAGAAGAGTTTGTCTCGAAGACAGCTCAGTCTTTACTCTTCTTTCGTTGGTAACAGTTTCAGAACTTAAATAAATTATAAGCACATTTTAATTAAAGAAAACTTTCATTTACTCATAAAATTCAGTAATACATAAATGTCATAACTAAATACTCATAAATAGTTATTCACCCTACTCTATGGACATAATTCCAACAATCTCCCACTTGGACTAAAGTAGGCCTGTATAATCTCGTATCTCCATGCCCTCACGATAACCATCAACGACTGTGCTAAAGTCTTCGTGAATAGATCTGCCAGGATGTTGACCGTCGATATGTGTGCTACTACAACATCTCCACGCTGAACAATCTCTCTGATGAGATGATATTTCCGTTCTATATGTTTACATATTTTGTGGTTCTCGATTCCTTCGAGTTTGTTATAGCCCCACTGTTATCGCAATAAAGTGTCATGGGTTCGTCAGCATCTGAAACGATTTTCAGAGTCTTTAGGAACTTTCTAAGCCAGACCACCTCCTTTGCAGCTTCACAAGTTGCCACATACTCAGCTTTCATGATAGAATCAATAATGCAAGATTGGTTGATACTTCTTCATGCCGCTGCTCCACCATTCAAGATGAATACCAATCCTGATGTGAATCTCTTGGACTCCTTATCCGCTTAGAAATTTGAGTATGTATAACCCGTCATATTTAGGTCAGTACTTGATTATAATGATTTATTAAATGAAGCAATTGTATAATTTATTAAATGAAGCAATTGTATCAATTAAATAAAGATTATCATAAAATGATAAAGAACGAGAACCAACCAAATTTGAATCGCTAAACAAACTAAATTTTCCAGCCTCTAATAATAATCTAAATTTCATTAAGATCCAAATAAATTCCAGCCTTTAATAATAATCTAAATTTCCCTATTGCCTCCACTTCAGCCTTCTTGTCATTGCCCACATAGATGTATCTTTCAGTATCATTTGGCTTTCAGCAACTCAGGAATCCCTGCATAGAGACACTGATATGAGTTGTTGCACCAGAAACTATCCACTACTTGTGTCTAGGTAGCAAACATAAATCAACTTAAAAAAAACAAATCATGAAACATATATTTCTTAGTACACTGTGCGTGCTAGTTGGGGCATTGCTTCTTCCCATCTCCTTCAGCTCCATAGAAGTAGCAACTGATACCCTACATGTCAGTTGAATTCTTTTGTTATTTCTTGTGTGGTGTTATATCTGCAGTTTCCTTATCCTTCTTTCCTTTCTTTCCCTTACCGTTATCTTTAGAGGTTAAGGAAAGGTGAGCACTCACTATCTTATCTTGCTTCATCCTTTCCTCTTTCTGAACATAGTGTGAGATGAACTCATGAAAAGATCAAGTGTCTTTCTACAGTTGTAGCTCACCTTAAACTCACTTAATTATGCTAGAACATATATCAAAACTAGATGAGAAAGAAAGTTCTCAAAGTGTTCGAGCTTTAGTGCTTTCAACTTTGAAATAAGATGAAACATTTCATTGATGTACTCTCTGATATTGCATTTCCCCTTATACTTCATTGTAATTAGATTTGCCAAGAGCGTATCACTTTATGAATTTTTGTTCATGACAAATCTCTTTCCTATACCCGCAAGGAAGTCCTTAGCAGTTTATATCTTTCTCATATACAGTGCTCCTGAATGCTTCCAGAATGCTCTTCTTAATGATCACTGTACACTTACAATTTGATTTCTACCATCTTTTTTATATGCTCTTGTCATCAGGGGTATTCTTATCCATAAGTGGTGAAGAAGAAACAACCCTTAATGTAAGATCGAGGTCCATGGCTCCAAGAGCTATCAAAAGATTTTCTTTTTAGGCCTTAAGTTCGAGCCATTTAATATTGAAATTAAATTGATGTTAGCAGTGATATTAGCAGGAGTAACTGAACATAAAATAGCAAATAAATAAAGCAAGCTCACATAAGCCCCAAAACAAAATCAAATCAAATAAAGGTAAAGCCCATCTCATAACACTGGGGACTCCGTTAATATTTCAATTTTGGTAAAAATATTAACCTGCAAGTGATGTCTTGTGTAGTAACCAAATATATTCATATGATCATATATAATTATGGATCTAAACATTAATCTAGTTCTCAATGATTCAAAATGAAGTGTTCTAATACCACATGTTAGGGAAAACCATCTATTGAAACCATCATTCAAAATCTCAGAATATACATGTTGGATTGTCAAGAATCAATTATTAATTAAGCGGAAGAGTATATGAGTCCATGACCATAGTTCGATTTGTAGAGTCGAGCGGTTAGCCTTCCAAATTTACACAAGTCTTGTAGATAGAGTCTATTAATTTGTTTATGTCTCTATAATGATGAGATGTTAGAGGCAATCGAATATTTTATTCATCCTGTGATATGAGAACCATAACCGCTATATATAGACAACTTCCTTGTTGTCTTTTGGTATTTCTCTTTTAGCTTATCATAAAAATAGAAATGAACTTTAAGTCTGTACACGTGAAAGGCTCACACACTATCAAATACATTAAAGCTCATATTTCTCAAAACTTAGCATATCACTTTTAACTGGACTTAACCTTATTTGATAGTCCAGAATACATAATTATTCGCATTAAACATAACGTTGGATTAAGGTTCAAATATGAACATGTATAGATTGTAGGGGTATTTTTAGATTTTAAAAGATTCACCATTGATGTATAATGATGTTATAGATAAGAATAGTCAGAGTTGTAGTGTTTTTTTTTTGTTTACTGAATGAAATTGGCAATTTAGTTGAGAAAGAGGAGAATGTAACTTGGTAGGTTTTCACCTCCATGATTTTTTCTGAAGGGAAGAAATTTTGGGATTGGGATTCCCTACCATTAGGGGACGTTACATCTAGATCGCTCATTTAGTTCTCGATGGCCCAAAATGGTTCCAAAAACGTAGAGGAGTTTTTTTTTATTATTTTTGCAATTTAGGCATCTCAGATCAAATCGGACAGCCCGTCTAATATGAACTGTCTCTCCGTTGTTGCACATATAGAATTAAGTTCTTCGTTAAAAGAAATATTGCAAGCATATCTAAGCATCTTCAACAACCAGCCAAAACGTATTGATTTTTAGTTTTTTTTTTCTCTGGTTTAAGTATTAATTCTTCTTTAATTTACTTTGATGCTATGAATTTAGGATTGGATTAACGAGATTGTTTTCCTATTTTGAAGAAAATTTACCATACTCTATGAAGTACTGAAAACTGAATACTTTCTCATGTTATTCTATGTCACGTGTGTATCTTTTTAATTTTCAAGAGCTCATTTGATTCTCGCTCACCAAAATATGAATAAAATATTTTATTTTAAGACATGTGACAGTAGACGACTTGAGGGTATACTAAGTTTTCAGTACTCCAGGAGTACCAAAACTTCCCCCTACTTTAGTAATACCTTTCGATATGGAAAATTATATAACTTGGATAGTGGTTCATTTGAGAAACTCTATGTAAAACCACATTGTTCTATACCGTTATAATGTAAGAATACATGTCGCCTAGGACTACCACAACACCTTATAATAGTAGATTTATTATATAATCATTCATCATATCTAAGATGAAACCACATAAATCGTTAACTCATAATGGTGTTGAACATTGCCATGTAAGCCATGTTACATAGAATTGTTGATTTATTTAACATATCAAATCTATTAATGAGAAAAGCAACAAGAATTTGCAACCAAAATCTATATATAGTCATGATATCAATGCAGATAGACTACAAAATCTACTTACTTTTTTTCTATACATATTTGTTAATGCTAGATTTCATCTATGGACAAATCTAGTTATAGTAATGAAGGGTAGGTATTGATTTGATAAATTAATATTATAAACAAATTTACAAAATTTTACTCTATAAAACAAGTAAAAATGATAACAAAAGAACATGACTTAATGGTAAAATGTTAATTTGAATCAGCATCCAGTCTCATAGAATTTGAATCTTTTTGTCAAAAGAAAAAAAATCAGATTGATGATGTGATAGGATTGGACGGCCAGAGGGAGCAGACAAGAAAATGAAGAAAGAGGACCCCACAGAAGATCAGAATGGCTTCACGATGCACACGTGTGCAGTGTGTTATGGGACGTTAATATATGGAGTGTGGGGTGGTGAAGATAGGAGAGGCCACAACAGAAAGGTAAGGAAATTTCAGCAGTTACAAACAGAGAGAGAGAGTGAGAGTGAAGATCAGAAAAGGAAGGTAAACGTTGGAGAAAAATAATGGTGGATAAGAACAAGAGAGAAAAGAGAAGCTTTTTGAGGTCTTTCTCCTTCAAGAACACTACAATTTCAACTTCTTTACTTTCTTCTTCTTCTTCTTCTTCCAATTCAACATCTCAACGAAGCAAGTTAATTGAAGAGACCGGTGGTGATATTCTCGTAGATTATAACATGAACCAGAAAATGCCAGGATGGAAGGCCATGCCTTACATTATAGGTCTCTCTCTCTCTCTCTCTCTCTCTCTTTCTCTCTCTCTCTCTCTCTCTCTCTTTCTCTCTCTCTCTCTCTCTCTCTCTCTCTCTCTCCCCCTCCCTCCCTCCTGTTTCCGATGCATAATCTTTGTCTTGAAGGATAAATTGATTTGAAGAAAAACTTAGGGATATGATTAAAAAATGGGTCATAGAGCATAACCAAATGAATATATTTATGCATGGTGAGAAACAATACATGCAGGAAATGAAACAATAGAGAGGTTGGCGACATATGGGCTGGTGGCGAACTTTATGGTGTACTTAATGAAAGAGTTTGAGATGGATCAAGTTTCTGCGGCCAATCTTATTTCTATTTGGAGTGGTTTGAGCAATGTTATGCCTGTCATTGGTGCTTTCGTTGCTGATGTTTATCTCGGCAAATTTCGCACCATTGCTTTTGCTTCCTTTGCAACTCTTCTGGTAATATTTTACCTAATATATTTGTTTTTTAATTCATTTTCCTTCTTTTATTTTTGTTGGTAATCATGACTGTCCGAATTTTATTCAACCTATAGTGAATATCATGCATAGTGATAATATATATANATATATATAATATGTATATGCATTGGTTGTTTTTTTGTTCATGGGCAATGTTTTTTTATGCGACATTTCCGATGGGCTATGCTCCGGTAGTAAGCCTGCCTTTATTTACTTATTTTTATACTGCCTTTATGTTACAAAGGACTAAGTAAATTATAACAAACAACGTAGTTTTAAAACAAATGTTGACCATATAAGCAAATTTGGTAAGAAACTAAAAATTATTAATGAAGAAATCTCGGAAAGTTAAATTCTTTATCATGCTTGACTTGTAATTACAAACTTTTTCTTTTTTTAGAATGGTACCCCAATTTTATGAGACAACATTTCCATTTCGTTCACAAAGATCTCAGAATTTTATGAGACTCTACAGTTCGACTCTGTTAGTTAGATATAATAATTAAAATACAGCCCTTCCAAATTTACAATTTGTCTATAGATTAGCCTCCCTGTATGATTAGGAAACAATCCTCTCATAATGAGATTTGTATGTGAGCGAACTATTTTCAACGGATTTGTGCCGCTGATGTGGATCCAAACGACTCAATCTATTTTACATGGAAACCTAAGAAAGAAAAACTATAAAAAATAATAATATTTATATAAAAAATTGACAGATTTTTTTTGTACAAATCCATATAAGATGATGTGGAAAACTTTTTGTTATGTCTTAAATATTAAAAAAATAAACATTATGTATTTAGTCTTATTTTTAAAATGTAAATCCATTGATAAGTTTATGCAAATTTTTTAAAGTGAGATTACAAACTTTTGCATAATAGTGTAATTTTTTATTCAAAATACAAACAATAAGTATGAACTACTACTACTAAATACTTTCGTAATAGTCAATAATTTTTTTTAGCACAATTTACTCAAGTAATTATTATCTTCATAATTATAAATTGTTTCACTAGTTTACACAAATAATTATTATATTCGTAAATAATTATGAAAATAAGTATGTAAATATTTATATATTCATTAATAATTATCCTCTATAGTCTAACACCTATTTTTCAATTTAATTTACGTAAATAGTTATTATGAAATGGCGTGCAGTACAACGTAAAATATAAAAAAAAAACTTTAAAATGGAGTAAGAAATATAAGAAAAAAACTTTAAAAACTTAAAAACCCTGATTCTACAAAGTTAACTTAATTAAGTTGAATGATATTACCACGCCATAACCTTAGCTGTGCTTTCCTCATTGACTCTTATCAACTCCGCACACTAATATATGGGTCTAGCATATTGCTCAGTTGGTGACCCATTAGACCTTGCAGTCTCCAATTGGGTTGGGTCTTAAAATTGCTCCCATATTTATTTGAAACTCATGTGGAGTTGATATTTATATTCCAAAGCTCCCTGCAGGTGTATTGTCCCACATAGTATATCATTTGTCATATTTTCTCTTTCAAACACAGATGCATGTATCTCCATTGACAACTCTCAACACATTTAGCTATGACTCTTTTTTATCGTTTTTAAAGATCTTTACATTGAACTCACCAGAAATGCCACACTCCATTATTGTAGTCTTAAGAGAATGAGAAGTTGAAAATTTCATTCCAACTTTGAATTGAGCATTGCCCATGACCGTTTTAGCTCTAACTATACTATGAATACAATCTCAACCTCTTCATCTAGTTTGTTGGAGTATGTAATTCATAGATTCAACATATATTAGAAACTAGTTCATCATATCATAATCAAAAATCTCAACAGGGTATATATTTTCACCACCCTTCCTATTCACACCATCATTCCTAGTCTCACCACAATTCCTATTCTCTCATTCCTAGTCTCAACATCTTCTCAGTTTGAATACAAGCAATCATATTCATTATATCATCATGACTAGATAAAATATTTAGTCCTTTCCTCAAATCGAATCCATGCTTTAGATAATAGAAATGATAACAGTCACGTACACCTATTTCTTCCATAATGCAGGTTAGTTCAGGAATCAAAATTTTGTCTCAGTCAACCCCATCGTATATACACTAACATCTGCACCCAAATACATAACCTTCTGTTGAAATTTGAACTTGCCACCACAGTGCAAAGATATTGAGAATAGTTCATCCATTACCCTAAAATTGATAAACAAATAAACTCTTGTGAGGAAGAAATGAAGAATTGAATCTTAATAAATTTGAAAAAAATAAACCTTAAAATAAGATCTAAAACGAAAAAAAGGACTGAGAATCGAAAAATTAAAAGAAAAAAGGAGTAGAGGAGTCGAAGGAAGAAGCCATGAGTTAATACTTTACCTCTCCACTACTGGTGAAGCTTCCTGAGTAAGGCGCAATGTGTGACTCAACTGGATCGAGCAATTTGAGAAGGAATAGTGGTTGTGTGGGGTTGCGATGGTGAGCTTCGACGGTGAGTCTAGACTTAGTGATTAGAGCATTGTTCAATCAGCAATGACATCGTCATCACCCATTCAGCAACCACGTCAACAAACTTAACAGATCAATTAATGAATTAGATGAGAGTACCATATAAAAATATTTTTAAAGTTAGAGAATTAAAAGTATTTAATTTAAAAGTTAGAGGACTACATACAGATATTAACGTAATTTAGGAGATCAAAAGTGTACTCTTCTGTTTTTTAATGTCAACTTTAATACGTTTCATGTTTTAATGGATGAACTATATGGAACAAGGCACACTCATGTTCAACCGAACAAGAGAGGACCAGTTTGACATGATTATTATATGAACTAAACACTACTAATTTAATGCAGGCAATAAAATGCTACTGATTAACAAAAAGTTAATGTACCATCAAATCATGAATATGAAAATAAATTACTTGACTCTTATATCATTAATCTTGATCGATCATTGATACTTGATAGGGAATGATAATAGTAACATTAACGGCCTGGATCCCTCAACTGCATCCTCCAGCATGCAGTGCACAACAAAAGCAACTACTTCACTGCAGAGGTCCCACCAAAGCTCAACTGGGAATCCTAATCACAGGTCTAAGCTGGTTAGCAATAGGCACAGGCGGAATAAGGCCATGCAGCATTCCCTTTGGAATTGACCAATTTGATTTAGCCACTGCTGAAGGAAGGAAAGGTACAAGCAGCTTCTACAATTGGTACTACACTTCTTATACAGTGGTGATGCTGATTAATCAGACGCTTGTGGTTTATGTACAAGACTCTGTTAGTTGGGCTTTGGGGTTTGCCATTCCTTCTGTGCTTATGTTTTGTGCTATTTTGCTCTTCTTTGCTGGGAGGAACATTTATGTAATTGTCAAGCCTGAGGGGAGTAATGTTGTTTCTGGATTTATTCAAGTGTTTGTTTCCGCCTTTTGGAAACGCTCCGTTACGCTTCCTGATGAGGGCGATGTTGACGCTGCATTTTATGATCCTCCGTCGAAGAAGAATGTCCTTTCAAAGATCCCGCTCTCGAAACAACTCAGGTATTTTCTGGATCATTTGTATTGCACGATGTTCTAACTAGCATTAATTGTATTTTGAGAAAAAAAAGCATTTTAATTTTTCTCTTATAATTTCAATTTTTATTTTCCTTTTCAGCTGAATTTCATCTAAGATTAACTCATACTTATTTAGTTAGTTACACTTTGACCCTCAACTATACATCTCTTTGACACATCTGACCTGATCTTTTGGTTGAAAAATCAACTTATAATTTTTTTGCAATTTAACCTCTGTTGGCTATCATTTCACTTCGATGCATTACTTGCTTATATAACATAAATTTTGTTGCGCATTACTCATTCCAGTGCATTAATTCAACAGATTTATGCAAAAAAAAGTTTGTGATTGTAGCCAATGTCGCATTTCTGACAAATCAGATCAGATTTGAGGATGTTTTAGACTATTTTACAAGACAAAGTTGAGATTAGAGAATTAAAGTGAGTAACATATAGGAAACTTTATGTGCATTAATATGCATTTCGTACCTTATATTTACTATCATCTCCCTCAGCTACTTGAACAAAGCAGCATTAGTAGCAGATGGTGACCTAAACCCAAATGGATTATGCACTAACCCATGGATGCTATGCACCATTCAACAAGTAGAAGAGGCAAAATGCATAATCAAAAGTCTCCCAATATGGGCATCAAGCATCATCTCCTTAATCTTCATTCTCCAACAAGGAACATTCACCATCTCGCAAGCCCTAAAAATGAACCGGAACCTCGTACGAAACTTTGAAATCCCGGCCGGTTCGATCAGTGTGATCTCCCTAATAACCATAGCAATATGGCTACCATTATATGACCGAGTCATATTACCTAAAATCCAAAAGGTGAAAAAAAATGAAGAAGGGGTCAAAACCCTACAAAGGATAGCAATTGGTAACGTTCTCTCAATCTTCTCAATGATTGTAGCTGGGTTGATTGAGCAACAAAGAAGGGAATTGGCTAATAATCCCAACAACGGGTCCGACATGTCGGTCTTGTGGCTTGGGCCGCAGCTTGTGCTCACTGGGCTTTGTGAAGTGTTCCTTATTGTCGGCCAGATTGAGTTTTACAACAAGGAGTTTCCAGAGCATATGAGGAGCGTGGGGAATTCGTTGTTTTATTTGAGCATGGCTGGGGCGAGTTATGCTAATAGTGCTGTGGTGAATATTGTGCATCATGTGACAGGCAAAGATGGACGGTTGGATTGGTTGACTAATGATATCAACGACGGTCATTTGGATTACTTTTACTTCTTGATTGCTGGGTTGGGTGCAGTGAATTTTTTGTATTTTCTGTTTTCTGCTTATAGGTATCACTACAAGGTTAGTGTGGAAGTCGAAGTCAAAGGTTACTGCGATGATGTAGAGGGAGCTTAAAGTTTGATTTTCCTGTCGTTTTAGTATTTGTGAGGCTCTATTGTGTTCAATTAAACCCACATCAAGAATCCATGAATATAAAATAAAAATGTGTTTTGTTTTCATCTATTTGTGTAGTTTTGTTATTATTGGCCGATCTGAACTGTCCTATTTGACCGAACATGAGACGAGGATTTAATTTTGTTAGTTAATGTTACTAAATGGGTATATTCAGTAATGAAGATGTAAGTGAGGTAATCTAACGGAATCGTGTATAGTAATCTAGTCAAGAAAGATGCCTGCGAACGAGTAATCAACCCCCAACTTCCCTCGTATAAAAGCAACACACTTAACCGATTTTGCTCTTTTATGCTTTCAAAAAATTTCAGC
The DNA here is from genome assembly GCA_003255025.1 of Datisca glomerata. Taxonomy (NCBI): domain Eukaryota; kingdom Viridiplantae; phylum Streptophyta; class Magnoliopsida; order Cucurbitales; family Datiscaceae; genus Datisca; species Datisca glomerata. Next base: position 862,586 of record QANY01011952.1, on the reverse strand, counting down.
GTTCAAACTTCTTTCCCTCCCCCATTGCTCTCTCTTCTTCTAATTCTTCAGTTCTCTCTTCGTTTTTCCCCAGAATCCATGGCTTCCTCATCCAGCATTCTAAAAACAAGAACCAACTTGTGCTCCTCAACTTGTCTAAGCCTGGCCAAAACATGACGCCCAACTCTTCATCAACAACGCTGTAATGTAAACAAAATAAATGAAAGTAGTTTTGGCTGCTTCGAGGGAGCCAAGTCCTCCAGATACAGAGAAAACAAAAGAACGATCTTCTCTCCTTCATAATTCATTAACTAAAGGTCTTCAAATACAAAGTAAATTTATAAGTGCAACTTCTATTGACACGCACACAAAGATACTACACGTAGTTACTTAACCACATGAATAAACTATCCATTTACATAACCACCTACATGAACAATCTACATTCGCATAACAATTCTCAAATGTTCAAACAACCTTGTCCTCAAGGTTTGGAAATTTTTCTCTAAGCTTTTGATAATCTTTCCATGTAGCGTTTTGTATAGTGTAGTCTTATCAATGGATGTAGCGGAAGCCTCAAAGAAATCCTAATAATATCAATCGCGCACGATTACCAGTAATTCGATCTTCTAAAACCTGTTGAATTCTGAGTTTACCAGGATTTAGACAACAATTTCGATAAATCACGAAATACCGAAAACTGGAATTATAGAGAAACCGTCTCCAACAATGTTATCAAAACTACCGATAAAAATTTAAACAATAGGTATTAAAAGTGTCTCAAAAAACCCTAAAGATAAAAAATGTAGGTGTTTCGCTATTTAGGATAAGGTTACTCGAAAGTTTGAGAATCCATAAAGTTATTATCTCATCGGTCCATGAAAACTTACTCCCTTTCATACAATCAGTAATCGATGCCATAATACTACTGAAGTGCGGGATAAAACACCTATAAAAAGATGCAAGACCATGAAAACTCCTAACCTCAGTAATCATTTTTTGTCTAGGCCACTGTTTCACTGCCTCAACTTTAGCCTCATCTACCTGCAATCCATCTCTATAAACCATATACCCCTAAAACAACACCTTTGGAGTCATAAACGCGCACATCTTCATTGCTGCATAAAATTGTTCCCTGCGGAGTACAACTAAAACCTCTCTCACATGTTGCAGATGTTCCTCTGAGTTAGTGTTATAAATCATAATATCATCAAAATATACAACCAAAAATATGCAATAAAATGTCTCAATAGTTGATTCATCACACTTATACAACCCCTCACGAGTCTTTAAAGTTGTTTTCCACTCATCCCCAGGCCTAACCCGAATCTAGTAGTAGCCACTCTTTAAATCAAGCTTAGTAAATACAGTAGCACTACTAATCTGATCTAATAAATCATCCAAGCGGGGAATAGGAAATCGATACCTGATAGTAATTTTGTTGATAGCCCTGCTATCCACACACATCCGCCAAGAACCATCCTTCTTTGGTGTCAATAATGCTAGCACAGCATATGGAATCATACTCTCTCTGATAGGTCCCTTGGCCAACAATTCCTCGAGCTGTCTGCATAACTCCTCATGCTCGCTAGGACTCATCCTGTAGTGAGGTCTGTTCGATAAAACTACTTCGGGGACTAGATCTATATGGTTATGTATATCACGTAGTGGTGGTAGTCCATCTAGCAATTCATTTAGAAATACACTGGAAAATTCTGCTAATAAGGGAACCACCCATCTGGAATTGCTACAGTCTCCGCTGCCTCCTTCCCAATCAACACGCATATTGTCTATGAAGCCTGGAAATCCTCTTCAAATTGATCCAAAAATTATAATGGTGCATCATCCACATCATTAATGATGTAGCGGAAGCCTCAAAGAAAACCTAACAATATCAAATACTATTGAATTACACACGATTGCTAGTAATTCAATCTTCTAAAACCTGTTGAATTATGAGATTAACAGCATTTAGGCAACAAATTTGATGAATCACGAAATATCAAAAATTAAAATTATAGAGAAAACATTTACAACAATATTATCTAAACTTCCAAAAAAACCCTAAACATAAGGTATTGAAATTGTATCAGAAAACCCTAAACATAAGAGAAAGGGAAAACTACAAAAATGTCCAAAACTCGTGAAAACAAATTTTTAGGACTAAAATTGGGCCGTAACTGGAAAAATCTGTTACACACATCAATCTCTGAATAAACTTCAATTTGATATCTTACGTGCCCCGTGAGTCAACCCGATTTGATATCTCACGATCCATTTGTTCCAAAAATTCAAACGCTGCATCGTCCACATCATTACTGATGTAGCGGAAGCCTTGAAGAAAACCTAACAATATCAAATACTATGTAATCGTGCACGATTGCCAGTAATTCGATCCTCTAAAACCTGTTGAATTTTCAGATTATCAAGATTTAGCCAACAATTTTGAATACTCACGAAATACCAAAAATTAGAATTATAGAGAAACTGTCTCCAACAATATTATCCAAACTACCAAAAAACCCTAAACAACAGGTAATAAAACTATCTCAGAAAACCCTAAACATAAAAGAAAGGGAGAATTACAAAAATTTCCAAAACTCACGAAAACAGCTTACGGGCATCTGAAAATGCCTAAAACAACCTTTTTGGGTATGAAATCATCCCATATTGGGAAAAAATTGATATACACGTGGATCTATAAAAAGACTTGATTTGATATCCAACGGGCCCCGTGAGTTAACCCGAGTAAAAAATTATGGCCTCTGGAAACTGACCTGAGCGTGCAACAATCCATTTGTTCCAAAAAAATTCAACGTTGCATTGTCCACATCATTGCAAACGTAGTGAAAGCCTCGAAGAAAACCTAAAATTATCAAATAATATTGAATCACATACGATTGCCAGTAATTCAATTTTCTAAAACCTGTTGAATTCTGAGATTATCAGGACTTAGGCAACAATTTTAATAAATCACGAAATACCAAAAACTAGAATTATAGAGAAAACGTCTCGAACAATATTATCCAAACTTCCAAAAAAACCCTAAACAAAAGGCATTAAAACTCTCTAAGAAAACCCTAAAAATAAAAAGAAAGCGAAAATTACAAAAATGTCCAAAACTCGTGAAAACAGCTTACGGGCCTCTTAAAGTGCCTAAAATGACCTTTTTCGGGCCTTAAACCAGTCCATGATAGGTAAAACTAGAACACACGTCGATCTATGAATGAGCTTCGATTGATATCTTACGAGCCCCGAGAGTCAACCCGAGTCAAAATTTATGGAGTCTGGTAGCTGACATGCGCCTACACAAATCCATTTTTTCCAAAAATTCCAACGTTGCATCGTCCACATCATTACTGATGTAGCGGAAGTCTCAAAGGAAACCTAACAATATCAAATAATATTGAATCGTGTATGATTGCCAGTAATTCCATCTTCTAAAACTTGTTGAATTATGTGATTATCAGGATTCAGGCAACAATTTTGATAAATCACAAAATACCAAATATTGGAATTATAGAGAAAACGTGTACAAAAATTTATCCAAACTTCCAAAAAAACCTAAACATAAGGTATTAAAACTATCTAAAAAACCCTAAACATAAAAGAAAAGAAAAATTACAAAAATGTTCAAAACTCGTGAAAACAGCTTACAGGCCTCTAAAAGTTCCTAAAACGAAATTTTTGGGTATAAAATCAGGTCGTAACTTGTAAAACCATTTACACACGTATATGTCTGAACGAGCTTCGATTTGATATCATACGAGCCCCGTGAGTCAACCCAAGTCAAAAGTTATGGACTTTGAAAGCTTATCTATGCGTGCTACGATCCATTTGTTTCAAAGTTTCCAACGCTCCAACGTCCACGTCACTACCGATGTAGCTGAAGCCTCAAAGGAAACATAACAATATAAAATACTATTGAATCGCACATGACTTTCCAGTAATTCAGATTTCTAAAACCTGTTGAATTATGAGATTATCAGGATTTAGGCAACAATCTTGATAAAATCATGAAATACCAAAAATTGGAATTATAGAGAAAACGTCTCCAAAAATATTATCCAAAATTCCCAAAAACCCTAAACATAAGGTATTACAACTATCTCATAAAACTCTAAACATAAAAGAAAGGGAAAATTATAAAAATATCCAAAACTAGCAAAAACAGCTTACAGGCTGCCGGAAGTGCCTAAAAGGACCTTGTTGGGCCTGAAACAGGGCCTTGTTAGGTAAAACGAGTAATAATCGTAGATCTTTAAAAGAGCTTCGATTTGATATCTTACGAGCTCCGTGAGTCAACCCGAGTTAAAACTTATGGCATCCGGAAGCTAACATGCGCGTCTACAATCCATTTATTCCAAATATCCCAACGGTGCATCATCCACATCATTACTGATGTAGTGGTAGCCTCGAAGAAAACCTAACAATATCAAATACTATTGAATCATGAACGATCGCTAATAATTCGATCTTCTAAAACCTCTTGAATCATGAGTTATCAGGATTTAGGCAACAATTTTGATAAATCACAAAATACTAAAAATTATAATTATAGAGAAAACGTCTCCAACAATATTATCCAAATTGTGAAAAAAAACCTAAACAAAATGTATTAAAACGGTCTCGGAAAACCCTGAACATAAAAGAAAGGAAACTAAAAAAATGTCCAAACTTGCGAAAACATCTTACGAGCCTTCGAAAGTGCCTAAAATGACCTTTTTGGGCATGAACAAGCTTCAATTTGATATCTTACGGGCACCGTGAGTCAACGCCTGAGTCATAAGTTATAGCTTCAGGAAGCTGACCTACAAGTGCCACGATCGATTTGTTCTAAATATTCCAACGCTGCATCGTACACATCATTACTGATGTAGGGGAAGCCTCGAAGAAAACCTATCAATATCAAATACAATTGAATCACGCATGATTGCCAGTAATTCGATCTTCTTAAATATGTTTAATTAGGTGATTATCATGATTTAGGCAACAATTTCGATAAATCACAAAATATCAAAAATTGGAATTATTGATAAAACGTCTCCAACAATATTATAAAAACTGCCAAAAAATCCTAAACAAAAGGTATTAAAACTGTCTCAAAAAACTATAAACATAAAAGAAAGGAAGACTTACAAAAATGTTCAAAACTCACGAAAACATCTTACGGGCCTCCGAAAGTACAAAAAAATGACCTTTTTTGGGCCTCAAACCAGACCGTAATGGGTGAAACCGATTGCACCTGTAGATCTCTGAATCAGCATAGATTTGATATCTTACGGGGCCCGTGAGTCAATCTGAGTCAAAAGTTATAGTTTTCGGAAGCTGAAATGCGCATGCCACGATCCATTTGTCTGAAAATTCTAATGCTACATCATCCAAATCATTCATGATGTAGCGAAAGCCTCGAAAAAAGCCTAATAATATCAAATATTATTGAATTACGCACGGTATCCAGTAATTCGATCTTCTAAAATCTATTTAATTATGAGATTATCCGGATTTAAGTAACAATTTTGATAAATCACAAAATACTAAAAATTGAAATTATAGAGAAAACGTCTCCAACAATATTATACAAACTGTGAAAAAAAACCTAAACAAAATGTATTAAAATTTTCACAGAAAACCCTAAACATAAAAGAAAGGAGAAATTGGAAAAATGTTCAAAACTTACGAAAACAGCTTACGGGCCTCCAAAAGTGCCTAAAATGAAATTTTTGGGGCCTGAAAAGGGCCGTAACGGGTAAAACCGAATTTACATGTAGATATCTGAACGACTTTGATTTGATATCTTACGGGCCCCCTGAGTCAACACCTGAGTCAAAAGTTATGGTCTCCAGAAACTGATCAGCGCATGCCACGACCCATTTGTTCCAAAAATTCCAACGTTGCATCGTCCACATCATTACTGATATAGTGGAAGCCTTGAAGAAAACTGAACTATATAAAATACTATTGAATCACATACGATTCCTGTAATTCGATCTTCTAAAACCTGTTGAATTATGTGATTATCAGGATTTAGGCAACAATCTCGATAAATCATGAAATACTGAAAGCTGGAATTATATAGACAACATCTCCAACAATATTATCCAAACTTCCAAAACCCTAACATAAGGTACTAAAATGATCTCAGAAAACCCTAAACATAAAAGAAAGGAAAGATTACTAAAATGTCCAAAACTAGCGAAACACAGCTTACGGGCCTCCGAAAGTGCCCAAAATTACATTGTTTGGGCCTCAAACCGGGATATAATGGGTAAAACCGAATACACACGTAGATCTAAGAACAAGCTTCAATTTGATATCTTAGGGTCCTGTGAGTCAACACCTAAGTCAAAAGTAATGGCCTCCGGAAGCTGACCTGCCGTGCAACGATCCATTTGTTCCAAAAATTCCAATGCTGCATCGTCCACATCATTACTGATGCCGCGAATCCTCGAAGAACCTAAAAATATCAAATATTATTGAATCACGCATGATTTCCAATAATTCGATCTTCTAGAACCTATTGAATTTTGAGATTATCTGGATTTAGGCAACAATTTTGATAAATCATGAAATACCAAAAATTGGAATTATAGAGAAAACATATCAAACAATATTATCCAAATTGAAAAAACCCCTAAATAAAATGTATTAAAACTGTCTCAGAAAACCCTTAACATAAAAGAAAGGAAAAATTATAAAATGTCCAAAACTCGTGAAAACAGCTTACGGGCCTCTAAAAGTGCCTAAAATGACTTTTTTAGGCCCGAAACCGGGCCGTAACAGATAAAACTAAATAAGGCAGTAGATCTCTAAATGAGCTTTGATTTGATATCTTATGAGCCCTATGAGTCAACACCTGAGTCAAAAGTTATGGCATCTGGAAGCTGACCTGCACGTGCGACGGTCCATTTGTTCCAAAAATTTGAACGCTACATCGTCCATATCGTTACTGATGTAGCTGAAGCCTCAAATAAAACCTAACAATATCAAATACTATTAAATCATGCACGATTGCTAGTAATTCGATATTCAGGATTTAGGCAACAATTTTGATAAATCACGAAATACCAAAAATTAGAATTATAGAGAAAACATCTCCAGCAATATTATCCAAACTGCCAAAAAGCCCTAAACAAAATGTATTAAAACTGTCTCAGAAAACCCTAAACATAAAAGAAAGGAAACATTACAAAAATGTCGAAAACTCTCGAAAATAGCTTACGGGCCTCCGAAAGTGCGTAAAATGACATTTTTTGGGCATGAAACTAGGTGAAACCTATCATACACGTAGATCTCTGAATGATCTTTGATTTGATATCTTACACTCCCCACAAGTCAACACCCGACTCAAAAGTTATGGCCTCTAGAAGTTGACCTGCGAGTGCGACGATTCATTTGTTCCAAAAATTCCAACGCTGCATTGTCCACATCATTACTGATGTAGCGGAAGCCTCAAAGAAAACCTGACAATATGAAATACTATTTAATCACGCACGATTGCTAGGAATTCAATCTTCTAAAACCTATTGAATTATGAGATTATCAGGATTTAGGCAACAATTTTGATAACTCACGAAATATTGAAAATTGGAATTATAGAGAAAACGTCTAAAAAATTATTATCCAAACTGCCAAAAAACCCTAAACAAAATGTATTAAAACTATCTCAGAAAACCCTAAACATAAAAGATAAGAAAAATTATGAGAATGTCCAAAACTCGCCAAAACAGCTTATGGGGTTCTATAAGTGCCGAAAATGACATTTTGGGGCCTCAAACCGAGTTGTAACAGGTAAACCCAAATATTCATGTAGATCTCAGAACGAGCTTCAATTTGATATTTTACGGGCCACGTGAGTCAACACCCGAGTCAAAAGTTATGGCTTCCAGAAGTTGTCCTGCACGTGCGACGATCCTAAGAAGTGTTTGTAGATTTAGAATTATGCGGAATGCTTGAGTCAGTGCTTGGAGACACAAAAAAAAACAAGAGTGCTAGGAAAGAGAAATTGTATTCATTATCACTGAGTGTTACCTTCTCAAAGTTAGGAAGCAACTTGTTTGAAAAATGAGAAGTACAATTCAGTGTATTACTGAGGCCTAGATTACGTCTAGTAGAAAAACCAGTAGGTTTAATAGTCTGAGTCCTAGTAACAAAGAAAACAGAAAACTTCTTAGAAGGGGTGTCATTATGCAGGTATAAGCTACATGCCTCAGCTCCTATTTTCTGCCTCCCATGAAGGAATAATGATAGAGCCCATCTTTAAACTGCCTTTGAGAAGTATGGTCCCTGAAAATAGATCCTTCAGAACACAAAAGGATGAGTAAAATTCAATACACTGGGGCTATCTCTAGTGAGTTTAGAGACACTTATCAAGCTATTTTTTATTTTGGGAACTCTGAGTAGTGAGTTAAGTTTTAAGAGGTATAAACAGGTGTCCAATGTACTCTTACAAGTATGAGAGATAGTGAGTTTCTTACCCTTACCCACTGAGACTGCACTACAACAAATGTGTGCTTTAATAGCACAGTACGACTATGTCTTTTATCAAAACGCTAAGAGAGGTCATCAATTTTCGGGGAAGCTAGCGCGGTGACAACAAATTACAACCCTGCCTTAAATTACTCTCTCTCTCTCTCTCTCTCTCTTTCTCTCTCTCTCTCTCTCTCCCTCCCTTTCAACCTCTCTCAGCTTCAACCTCTCTTCAATGTTGATCAATGGTTTCTCACAACTCTCTGTTTAAGCTCTCTCTCGTAGCTTGCATGTCTGTCACGGATTTCTCACAGCTCTCTGTTTGAGCTTTCTCCTGTAGCTTCCTTTCAAACTTTGATTCCCCAGCTTCTCTTCATTTTGAGTAAATCCCTAATCTCTACTATGCTTTAAGTTTCCTGTGATGGAATTTTTTATTTAATTTGTTTTTTCAGATTTGTTATCTTGTATCTTCCTCTCAAACTTTGATTCTCCAGCTTCTCTTCATTTTGGGTAAATCCTTAATTCTCTGCTATGCTTTAAATTTCATGTGATGAGATTTTTTATTTCATTTGTTTTTGCTGAGATCTGTTATGGAATGAAAAAGAAATAGAGAAAAAGGAACAACGGGGTTTTTTGGGTTTAGATTGATTGAAGGACTCTCAATGATTTGGGGTAATTGAACTAGATATTTGACTGGGAACCAAGAATCTATCTCTGATTAGTTCCACGGGTATTTATTTTCACTCTCTAATTTTGTGCCCGCTCATTTTGAGTTCTTCTTCATTTTCTTCAGTTCGTTTCTTCTATGAAGTCTCATATCATTTTGCACTGCTCGTCATTTTCTGCGGGTCATTATAATGCTCGTTTTCTTTATCAGTGCCTGTGGATAACCAATAATTGTGGAAGTTTTTAGTCATAGCAGTAGAAGCTACACATGCTACGTTGCGTTTGTTTGATTACAGGATTTGTTGAGACTTGTGAGATTATATTAAATGGAAATGGGAACGCTAACATTCATTTTGAAGTAACTAAGATCTAATATATTGAATGTACAAGTTATTATTGATTAAGACTAGTAGGGTTGTGAGGACAATTTATTATACTTGCTTGAGCCACCAAAAATAAAGAGTATACGCTTTGTGCTATATTTCAGTTGCTGCATCATATGACTAAAATGATTTACACTTTGAGAACTTCTAATATGAAATCAGTCAACTTGTAGGGTACATATGTACATTGAATTGTTGGTGAGGCACTTAAAATTCTTAGAGATTATGTTTTGAGCTGATATTAGTTAATCGTGTATTATTAGTATTAAAAAGTTTCATAGATATTGCACTCTTGTAAAATTGGATTTGGCTTGAAGGTTTTTTATTGCATTTTGTCACATTTTAATTATTGTGATTCAACAGTTGATTACCATTTTAAAGTAATAATAATACTGACATTTTCTATCATGTGAAACACTTTTATCTGTTTAAATTATTGTTTAATTTGTCAGAAGACAACGACCTTAATATATTGTGGTAATTAGGCTGATGTTCTTTGCACATGAAGTTATTTGTAGAGGTAGTACTACTGATAATTAAGTTGGTACTTTCCTCTTGTAAAATTATTTGTTGTTCTAACCGCAGTTCTTGTGAAGTTTGAAATCTTTGTGGCAACCTTGACAGGAAAATATTTTTTTATTAAAGCACTATTGCTTGCCTAATAATACATCGCTCTTGCACTCAAGCACAAAGTAGTTTATAGAGAATAATATATTAACATGACCTCCCCCCCCCCATTGTTTCCTTGAGTGAAGGAGTTCATGGTATTAAGCATGCTCGCGCAATTGATAGGTATAGAGTGCGGCTCAGGAGAGAGATGCTCTTTATGGAGCTTTATCTGCTTTATCCCTTTCTTCACTGGGCTTCTGCTCATTGGCAATATAAAAGGTCAGTATCAATAGCTTCCCTATCCTTGATCCAAATTGTTATGCTTTCTATATTAATAGCTAATTGTTGGTGGAGTTTACATTGGCAGAATTTCTTTATACTATTTGAAATAGATATTACTGAATGATGTGAGTAATTTTAGGTGGGCTTTACATAGCAGGTATATTTCTCTACCCATTGGTTTAGAAAATAGTGGTTCTCTTGTTGTTTGTGTTGGTACTTTTGAACAATAATAATTCTCCTATTTATCATTTTCATGGCATGTTTAAATTCATTTTCCTGGCATGTTAAGTACATAAGTATGGCGCTTTTGAACTTGTTTAGTTTCATCCATTTTATGGACCCTAACTTTGGCTTATACACATAGAGGCACATTTTCCTGGCTTTTATTACTTCTATTATTTTGAAGATATGACTAACATCACTAGGTAAAAGGCTAGCATTTCTCTATTTTTCTTTTTGTTATTCGTTTTCCCTTATTTTTTGTTGGGAGTAGTCAGTGTTGTTAACTAGATTATAGCTGAGATCCCTCAAATAATCACCAATTACCAGGAAAAATCCACAGAAGGCCTATCTATTACTTCTCTATGATATGGATACTAGGATACTATTTTTTCTTTGGCTTTTCTTTTGGGTTTATCAAGTATATATCTCACATTAACACCTAAACAAATTGGTTATCTTGGTTATAATGGCTAGATCGAAAACCCAAGCTAACATCATATATTGTTTAGTCTGGTCTTCTTCTCTTCATATAAAGTTTTGATAGGGAGTTCTAGTATAGTCTTCTTCTCTTCATATATGTTTTGTTCAAGTATAGGGCCTACAGTAATTGAAGCAATTATTGTACTGAAATTCTGCCAAACCATGAACACTGGGCACTTCTCCAACTGTAGGTTGTGTTGGCCAGCTTCTAATTTCTTCAACATTACTTTCATCCATCTTACACTACAAGAGAACGTTATTGTAGCGTTCAAAAAACTGCGCATTTCTTCAATAGCGGCAAAAAAATACTATCGTAGCGTTTTGATAGTGTTTCTGAAAACGCAATTTTAGCCAACGTTATTAAAACTCAGAACCTACGATAGCATTTTTTAAAGGCTATGGTAGCCCTACCAAAGATTTTTTTTAAACGCTATGGTAGCCCTACCATTGCATTTTTTAAATGCTAGTATAACTTTCTTATAGCATTTTTTATCTCTTTGATAGCATTTTTTGAAAGCTTAAAAGACATTTGATAGCATTCTTTTCATGTTATAAAATGTTGTGAAACATGTTATTACATTTTCCATAATGTTTTGTTAATGCTATGAAATACCTTTGATAATATTTTTTGTTACTTATTCTTGCAATTGCACAGATATAAAAATAATTAACTTCATGACAATATCACAAAATAATAAAATCACATCATTTTATTTAATTACTCAAAATTATTACATACTATTTCACTACAAATCATATCTCAAAATGACAATTACATATTGATTTTTTCATTGACCAAACAAAAGTAATATATCCCAAGGAAAAAAAATTAAAAACTAGTATAAGTTCACATCTAAATAAATCTCACAACCATATCACTTAAGTTACGTAGATCAAGGATCATTGGCCATAGGAGGAGGGAAAGGTGGTAGTCTTCCAGGTAGTGAGGCTTCATGAACTGTTATGTCGGTTGTAGGAGCACCTTGTGACTTGCTTACTTTTATTGGGATTCTCTTGATTATTGGATTTCTGCAAGAAATAAGACCGTTGGACCTCTGCAAGAAATAAATTCAACATTAGGCAGAAGAATGAATAACTCTCTTTTACAAAGATGTCTAAATGCTTTGGATTACCCCCTCCCCCCGACAATGCACATAAACACAGCTATTTCTAGCCCCTAATACATAAAAAAGTTTTGATTGAGATCTCTGATGGCAGTATTTTCCATTCTTCTTTTTCCCAAGTACATATTTAAGTCCAAGATATTATGCCTCATAGAAAAAAAAAAAGCACTACTTGTTCTCAGCATAAGCCAAAATAAAATAAATTATAATAATAAAATTTGCATTCCCACATGTACAAGAAAGGAAGAGGAGGAGGATAGGGTAAATAAAAGTCTACATACACTAACCTTTTGATTGATCTTCACATGTGCCTTGCTTGCTTTTATTGACTTTATTTTGAAGTATAATTGCAACTGTAGATTTTTAAACAATCCAGAAAAATAAGGACTCATTTATACAAACTGAATCTAGAAAATAGTGTGGAAAATTTACTCTTCAATATAATATGACTAAAGGTAAATAGTCAAAAAACTTATGAAGCCTCCATGTGAACATGGAAATCTAAAAATGATATTCTGACTTCTAATCTAAAAATGTTATTCCGACTTCTAATATAAAAATGCATAATATGGTGCCCTCTTTGCTTTACTATAAGTCTCACAAATCAGAAAAGAAAACACACTGACAACACTGAATTGAACAAAGTTCAAGATTCCAGCTCACTTCGAACATTCACCAGCTAAGACATGAAGTAAATTAACCCCCATAAAGTCCATCTCATGTCAACAACACCCAACCTGCCACACACATGTTGTAGAAAACTAATTATAATGATGGTGAACAAGTCATTAAAAGAGAGAGACAACAAATAACATGGCAAAATTGAAGATCCATCAACAACAAACAAATTACATATTGTTAAAATTAATTATCATCGAAGACCCAAAATAACACAAAAAACTGATGTGCAAATGAAAGAAACCATTAAACGGAAGCAATCACAAAAAAAATGGATGTTGATGACCAGTCCTAACATGACTTCCGCAAACACCTTTGCTTAAAGAGAATTTCAGATTGAAATAGATTGTTCAAAAGAACGAACTAGAAAAACAAACTCATTGTCTACATTGCCATGAATAAACTCATCTCTATTGGTCAAGAAGTAGGTAATATATTTGGTAATTCTTAAGCTAAATTGAGAAAATATTTGATATTACCAACAGAAAAACTAAGACATCAAAGCACCAATGGAACAAAGGAAAAACATTCCAACAATAAACATCTAAGCTTTCAAAATCATCTAGCAAACTTTTTTTGATTTCTCTAGCTGTTCTGCCCTGCTGGATAACAAGTAGCAACGTAATGGTAAACAGAGAATGTGAGCTCCTAACCACGGTGACCTTTACCTGCAAGGCACGTGGCCAAAGTGATTACGGTTCATTAAGATGTGTAAATGCTACAGCTCACAATGAAGAACCTAACTAACTTTGTTGCACTTTTTGCATTCCTATTCTTTTTATCTTTGACACTGTTATTGCCAAGAGAAGCCCTCTTGGTTAATGATGTTGAGCTCAAAACATGTGAGTTCCTTTTGCTACTTCAGAAATGTTCAAATTCAGTTATCCACTTGTTTATTGAACTATGGTATAATAAGGTCCTCCAAAGTAATAGAACAACGCTTGTAATTTCTGATTAATCGGGTTCCTAGGATCTTCGTCTTCCACTGTAATACAAAATAGTCAAGTTTGAAGCAACAACATTAGGAATACAACACTCACATGCGACAAGCTATTATCCTTTATATATATTATTATCAAATACTCCAAACATATGAGTTGTAATCACTAAAAATGGTAGTCCCAAAATTTAATATATGCTCCCTTACAGTTAAACCATCTCATATTTAAAAATCAACATCATAACTCTATGTAGGCATGTATGCCCATGGAGTACCAAATATGACATCCTGGTGGTCCAGTAGATAGAAGCGGACCAATAAATGAACAAATGCATATTATTTGATATATGTTGCCACTTATCACTTACTTTATCGATATAGGAAGTGAGTGGTATTATTTTCAGCAGAGGTTGTACATAGTAAGAAGAGGAGTGGGAATAAACAAACCTATTGTAGAATTCCTTCACTTTAAAAATGAGATTAAGCATTACATCCCCAATGGATGTATATATAAACTCCAAATCTAGTTGCCCATCAAAATTCACAAATTTAGACCTTCTTTTCTACCCTAATCATAACAAGTACTAAGAACCAAGAAAAAGGCTCAATGTTCAAAGAAATCACCTGTGAAATAATTTGACTAAATCAGATATCTTCAAAAATACACTGTTAAACATGTAAACAAAAAATGTACCACCCACCCTTGACTCTGAGCACCTTCACTCAACGTCTTAATTACAATCCCTAGAGTCATAAGGCTTTTATTGATGCGGGTACCCTCCTTGAGTCGAACGCCTTCAAAATCCATCACAACAGTCAAAAATAAAATTTCATAAATAAGTTCAACACATAAAAATTAAACTGAAATACATCACGTGAGTCAAAGTTACCTTTGAATCTTGCAAAGTTATCATAGATAGATGGAAAGTGATAATGTCAGAGAGAGATACAAAGAGATAGAATGAAGGAGACACAAATGCTAGAAAGAGAGAGTGAGGGAGAGAGAGTAATATGGATGAATACCTAGGTAGAGGGAGCAATGCATAGGGAATCGATGGCTCCTTCAGATGATGTTAGCTATAGCTGATTTATGATTCCATGTATCGATTTCCACCATCTAGAGAGCTCAGCTATGGATGATTTGAAAATTATCTACAGAAAGATTAAAAGTGGAAAATGTGAACCACCAATGAAAACAATCAGACACAATATTCCACAGGAACCGGAAATTAAAATCTTCCAGCTTTGAACCACCAATGAAAACATACAAACATAGATTAAAAAAATGAAGACAACATAAATTACTTGCTTATTTTGTAACAAATCATCTCAACAAAATAAACTACATTTAAAAGCCCATCACAGGAAATTTAAAACATAACATAGAATTAGGGATTTACCTCAGCGAAGCTAGGATTGGGAGGAGTTCACGCTAGTAAACGAAAACCACAGAGTTTAGAAAGAGAGATGAGATAAAGAGCTTCTAAAGAGAGCCATTGGTTGGATAGATCTGGGAAGATTTGAGGAGGTAGCTACGTAAGAGAGCTCAGAGAAAGGGCTACGTGATAGAATCTATAATAGAGATTTGAAAGAGAGGCATGCAAGAAAGATCTGAGAGAGATCTTCACCTTGTGAAGAGAAAGCTCTGTGAGATTCATCGCAGAGAGAGCTCTCTATGAGCTTCATCGATGAGAGTGTGAGGGTTTAAGAGAGAGGCACTGTGAGAGATTGATTTTTTTCAATTTATTTTAGTTTAATTAGGCGGGTTTGAGATTTTCACTCCCCACTCTTTGCCCCGCATAAAAAATGCACTTTTCATTATGTTTTAGTGTACAATGTGGTCCTTGAGTGTTATTAAAGAACCTAATTTTGGTAGTGTTAATCTCATCTACAATCACTATATACCCCGGAAACAATACAAAATTAGTGAGAAATTTGCATTTTTGCAGATTAGCATAGAGAATTTCTTGAGTTGGTTGTTTTGCTTGCTGATTTTTCTGTTTGTTTGGTGAAAGCATGTGGGTTTTGTTTATCAATTTTGATTTATAAAAAATAAAGCCAATCCTAATTGTTATACACTATGATGGTAAGTCTTTTACTTTTTTATTCTTTTTACTGTCTCCAACAAAATAAAATTTTCTTCTTTAATATTTGAAATAGGAAACATTAATAGTAAATTCTGCAAGTTATGATATGCTGCGTTTATGTGTAAAATATGTTAGATAGACCACTGTTGTAAAATATGTGTAAACATTTTAGTGTAAAATATGTGTAAATATGTGTAAATATACTGTTACAATTTATATCATCCTTCCCTATTAAGTCGACATAGTAGTATGTTAGATAGACCACTGATGTCTCTTTTTTTTCTCAGTTTCAATTCATTATATGGATTTTGAGAGTGTTGTGGGTGATTTGTCATGTGATGCGAGGATTTTTCTTGGGGGGGGGGGGGTCGGTGCCATTATTTTCAGTCAGCTCTTCTTTGCAAATGAATGGGAAAATAATTCTTGTGATGGGATTCATGTTGCTGCCTATGGTAATCCATTTTGTGGTGCACGTTGGGCAAGTTTGTGAGATGCAGATGGCTCTAGAGAAGTGAGTGATCTTTTTAATTCTACATAATTATAGGTAAATAAAAAGAAAGAAAAATAGCTTAATGACTCTGTGGAGGAATTTGTTTCTTAATTAGTTAAGATAGTATTTAAGGCTTTGTGTTTTGTTGTAGTGGAAGATTTTCATTTTGAATTTTGTGGGGTTATTTTGTTTGATAGCTTATTTCTTGTTCTAATGTCATGTTTGGTACAATATAAAGCTAATACTCTAAAAAAGACGTGAATTTTATTTTGTTTATTGTCAATGTTGCATTTGAGGTATTGAAGAACAAGAACTATGATAGTTAGGGGATGAAAGTGCAAAATTTTAGCAAAATGGTTATGGATTTGAATCTTGTGTGCTAAGGGAATGGAATGGAAACTTGAAAGCTAAGTCTAAGCTATTACCATTGAACTCATGAATCTAGCTTCGTGGTGAATTTTTCATTCTAGTTATATTTCTAAATTTATTTATGTTAATTTAGATGAGAAGTTTTGTTGTCTATCATGTATTTTTCTAATTTGTGATTATTTCCTTATGAAGCTTGACCTTGTTGGAACTTCATGGCATAGAGGACTGCCAGCTCCCCATCCTCCAAGAAAACCACCACCTCCACTCTAAGAAAATCACCAAGTTTACTTCCTAGGATACCTCCACCTTCAGTACCTAAAGGACTGCCAGCTCCCCTTCCTCCCATAACCAATGACCATAGATTTACATAACTTAAGCGGTAGGTTGTAGGATTTGTTTTGATGTCAACTAACACTAGATTTTAATTTTTTTTCTTAGGATATTTTACTTTTACCTGCTCTATGTAAAAATCAATATGTAATTATCATTTTGAGATGTGATTTCTAGAAGACAATAAGTATATGTAACAATTTTGAGTAATTAAATAAAATGATATGTGATTTTGTAATTTCATGATAATTTCTAAAGAAGTTATTTTTTTTATATTTGTACAATTTTAAGTATAAGTAATAAAAAAATTATAATAAGTATTTAATAACATTAACAAAACAAGAAGTAATGAAAAATACTATGAAAGACATACAATAGCATTTATAAGAGGCTATGAAAGAACTACAATGGCATTTGTAAAATGTTATGAAAGACCTACTACTTCATTTATAAAATGTTATGAAAGGCTTTTATAGCGTTAAAAAATGCTATGAAAAGTGTTTGATAACGTTTAAAAAATGCAATGAAAAGCTTTTAATAGCATAATTTATATAATAAGATTATATATGACAGGACTGATATGGATTAATATCTTTATTAACTTGTTTATCATAAAGATTTAATACACATAAATATGATAATCATATGTAGATCAATCTGAATCGACAGTAGTCATGAACTTCTATGCATGTCTTATGAATCTTTTGATTCACTCGTTAAGGTTTGTTTGTAAAATATGCTAGTGACTTTTCTTTTCGAGATTCAATGTTATGGATGGTTGAAAATATGATCTTACAGGATTTGAAATCCAAGCTTTCCTAATGAATCGTATATTAGTTCTCTTAAAGTGTTAATTTTGGATCTGAGTGATTATTGTGCTCAAATTTATAATATGATTATAAATTAGCCATTCACCAGTGAATTAATGGTACTTAAGTATCAAGATGTAATTAGAAGAGTAAAACGATAATTTCGACCAGTTCTAATTTACGAACCAATAATTAGAGGACATAACTATATGAAATGATTATATCAATGGACTACACGAGAATACTCTGTAAATACATTATGTAATATCTAATAGTGCAATTTCATATTTATAGTAGAGTAATAATGAAACTAATAAATAAGATTATTTAATTAAAGAGTTTAATTAATAATCTGATTTATTGGAGCTTAGGATTATGAGCCCATAGCCCCCAAGTCACCTATGTACTACATAGTCTAAAGTGTGAATCTTTCAGAACATGAGAAAAAGATTGATTTACAAAAAGAATTATATTTCTGGGGCAAGTATATAATAATGAGATAATTATGTATGATTAATTAATTAAATTATTTAATATATTTTTTTGGAAATTATCATTAAATAATAATATCAATTAATTTTATGTTAATCGATAAATGAAATAAAATATCTAATTTATGAAATTAGATGATGTTTAATTATTATGAGATAATAATTCAAATTTTGAATCAATTAAATCTGTTGTTTGAACTAACAGATAAGCTAGTTGATATGGATGAACAGATAAGTTAATTTTTAAATTAACTAATACCTAGATATTTATCTGATTCAAATAAATAATAAATTTATAGAAATAGCCACGTGACATGTTGGACTGCCACATGTCAATCACTGATTTTGAATCAAAGATTGACATGAACTACTATAGTGCCATGTGGCATTACAATAGGATGTGGCACACTGTAGTGCCTCACGGCACTATAGTGGTGCCGTGAGGCACTGTGACTTCTCGGAGCGCACTATAGTGTCGTGTGACGCTGCAGTATTGTACAATTACAATGGATCCCACTTCAATTGTACATTTGTAATTAATTTATTATGTTATGCATATCCCTAAAAAATTTGGATATGCCATTATCTAGAAAATATATTGATGATATTCTATTGGCTTCACTGTGCTAACAATACAGCTGCAATTAGGGGTGAAACTCTCTGAGATTAAAAGTAAATCAAAAAGCTCCTTGAAGAACTTTTAATTGTTTTTCGATCAGTATTTTGTCTCACAAATTAATCATGCTTGAAAATCTCTTGATCTCATGTGTTGAGTACATTTAGAGACAGAAAAATGTTCTTGATATATTCTACGTGCCCACACACGTCCTAATGTGTTTGAAAATTGCTTTGGAAGATTGTGGTTGTGATCTCGAAGTCTATCGTTTATGGGATAGTAAGATCGTTGTATTGCAAAGACGCTTGATTGGATTACAACAGCTATATTTTATATCAATGTATGTCTTTGATTTAATATATAGATATATAATAGATCTAATCTGAAAAAAGTATTTTTCAATCAAATAGTTTTCATTTCTGAGATCTGCGACGATACGATAGTTTTCATCTTTAGGATCAGTGGCTGCCGGTGGCGCCGCCGCCATGAAGGACGTCGGTGGTTAGATCATCGGCAGTGGTTGATGGCGGTGGATCGGGGCGGCGGTAGGAGGGTCCTATTGCTGGAGGCAATTGTTGTAACTAGAAGGGAAGTTTCGTAGAAACCCTGATACCGTGTTACCCTATCCATGTGATGTGTCGTGAAAACCCAAATTCTATCCTTATCTTTCAAATTTTAAATTTTGATTTTAAATTTTTAAAATATGAAATTTGATTTTTAAAAGGATAATTATCGATTTTAATTTTTTTAAATTAAAATTAATTAATTTATTGGGTTTGACCCAAGTTTGATGAGTCATAAAATTATTTTTTGACTATCAAATTTAATTAATTTTAAAAGGATAGTTAATGAGATTATTTAATTAGGAAAATTAGTTCTTAATTATAAAGTTTTTGATCAAAGCTTGAAGATTATGTATTCTTGAAATCCTCTTTGTAATTATTTCTATTGTTCAAAAGTTGTAATTTAAAAATACTTAGTAACTCAGTTCATCATTTGTTTATTTAATTGTTAAATAAATTTTTATTGTTTTGATTGATAACATGACCATGCATTAGTCGATCATATGCCATACATAAAATTCACACAGTTTTATTTAATCAAGCATCTCATTAGTAGAAACATGATTGATTAAGACTTTCCTAATATGTTTATATCAATTGTTATGAGAAATCAATTGCATGTAAATTGCTAGGTTTTAATTAGTTAAAACTTAATAATCACACCACTCTAAAGAGTATTGTAACCTTTAGGATAACCAACTTTATTAAAAGATTTTTATTAAATATTGATGAATGTAACTAATTAGTTATTCTAAATTCACCTAATTTTGACTTAGCCTCTTTAGAATGTTAAATGAACTTAGACCAATTAGATTGGATTAACTTTTAATTTTACATTCATAGGGTTGTTTTAGCTAGTATTTAATTTGGAATTAATTGATTAGTTAAAATAGAAACACATTATCATAAAATAGTGAGTGGGAGAAGATTGACATGTCAATCTAATCTATGGTCTCCCTTATTAGTACAACACCGTGAGATACATTGAGGGCCTCGAGATGGCTTTGTTTTCATCCTCTTAATAAGGATGAGAAAGACAGTCTAAAATCAATCTAACTGACCCTAAGACGGCACATTAATTGTTAGGTTGTCTTATAATAGATTAGTAAATGTTAAATTTATGTATTTAATATGTTGCATTCATGCATCACGTTTACTTTCCATATTCTTGATATTTATTTTAATTATATTGAATTCTGTATGTTTTATTTTTCTGTTATTATTATACCTATCATGGGCAACCCTATCACTGTTTTACTTGCACTTGAGAAATTAAATGGTGATAATTTTATGAGATAGAAGTCAAATTTAAACTTGATGTTAATTTGTGAGAACCACAAATTTGTTCTTATTGAGGAATGTCCTGAGGAGCCCGCTGCCAATGCCCCTAAGAATGTTAGGGACATGTTTGATACTTGGATTTCCAACAACAAAGCTAAGTGCTACATGCTTGTAAGCATGAATTATCTTTTGAGAATCAATAAATGGCCACAGTTGTTGTAGTGTTCAAAGATCTTTTACTACTCTTAAGCCTTGAGATTAGGTTTGACATACCTTTATCTCTTCCACCATTTTCCCAAGCATTTTCACTACATCTTCAAGCATCCACTTATTCTCAAATGTGAACTTTCTCCCTCTTGAGTATTTCATGTTGAACAGAGTAATCATGAGTATATTGTGCAAGAACCACTATTAAGGGGACCATTAAATCAAATTGAGGAAAGATGTCCATAATAGTTGTATTAAGGAGAACTCTTCCTAGTTTCTCTTGAATGAAGTCTCGTCCATCCCTACCATTCCGCAAAGTGTAAAAAGAACATTTAGCTTGAAAATCACATACTTCACATCTATTAATAAAACTTCTGAACCTTTGAGCTCTAATAAAATCAAGTTCTCTACCTCCATACTTCTCTTCCTTATTTAACATTTCATTAAAATCTCCCATTATCAACTAAAGGTGAATGTTGTTTTTTGTTCTAGCAATCTTGTCAAAATCATCCCATCTATCACTATCTTTTTTATTGATATAGAAAAGAGTGGATCTCCAATACTCAACAGAATAGAAATCAACAAAGATCTTTGTATTAGTGATGCTTCAAAAATTTATGATACAATTCCAAAGCAATACAATTCCACCAGGGAGGCCTATTGGATCTACAACTAGAATATAGTCAAACTGAAAATTTCTACACAAACATTCAACTCTTTCAAACTAATATTGATTTGAGAAGAATTATGGCATCCTTCAAGGCTTGAAATATCAAGGGAGGACCGAAACCTTCTTAACATATTACTTTATGGATATGGGGGTGACTTTTCATGGCCAATCACCTCAGCCTTTTGGATCTCAACTTTGATAGGGGTTGTGAAGTCCTCTTGAATCCACTTAAGTTTCAGTGATTTGTCTCATTTCTTTTACCTTTTTCAACAAATATCTTCCTGTGATTTAAGCACAATTCCTTTTGGATCTTGGTCTTTCCTCTAATTGCTTGTTTCTTGACCTCTTCAAATTGGCCTTCTTCCCTTGTTGTATCTTTAGAACTCAAACTGTAATTGACATCTTGTTCCTCTGCATATCCATATTCATCGATCCATCCTTCAGAATATCATTCTTCTCGTTCACTTGAAACAATGCACGTTCTTTTCCAATGTAGGCATTATTGACATGCTTATCATCACCAATTTTATTAGGGTATTCATTATATTTCCTCTCTTCAGCCTCTTCCTTCGATTTTTTCATTCCCACGTCGACCTTTAAAAATAGATCTCTGATTGAAAGAGGTGTTTTTAGGTTAACTTTAGTTCTCATCTACTCTCTATAAAATCTCATTCCCTCTCTATCCACATGGCAGTTCCTTGTATCATGATAAAAAATTTCATAGAAAAAGCATAACTAAGGTAGTCTCTCATACTTCATTTCCATCAAAATTGGGGGCCTCAACTTTCTTTTTATCTAGACACTAGATTTTAGAGGACTTATGATGTTGAGATTCAAAGAAGCCTTACAGACCTTGTTAATTTATAAAGGCCAATCTCCATTATTTCCCCAACATGAGCAGCAAGTCGTCTGATAACTGGTTTAAGCACCCATCCTAGAGGTAAATCGAATCTGCATCCATATAGGGTGATATTTAGACATAATTTTAGAAGACTGAGAACCAGGTACATATCTCTGCATAACCATCAAGGAACCGTTGAAACTCCATGTGCCACGAGTGATGACTTTCTCTATATCTCTCAGGTTATCGAACTGAAAAAGGAATAAATTCTTTTGTAGAACCTTTACTTCAAGTTTATAATCTAGATTCCAGCTTCCTTTTAAGGTAGAAGAGGTATAGAGAGAGAGGGAGAGAGAGCGAGAGAGAGAGAGAGAGCGAGGGGGAGGGAGGAAGGGAGAGAGAGAGAGAGAGAGGCTGAGAAAGAGAGAGATAAGAGAGAGAGGGAGGGAGAGGGAGGGAGAGAGAGGGAGAGAGTGAGAGAGAGGGAGGGAGAGAAAGATAAAGAGAGGAATGAGAGATAAAGAGATGGGAGACAGAGAGCGAGAAAGTGAGAGAGAGAGATAAAGAGATGGGAGACAGAGAGCGAGAAAGTGAGAGAGAGAGATAAAGAGAGAGAATGGTAGAGTGAGAGAGAGAGAGAGAGAGTCACAAAAAACCCAAACTAAGAGAAAGAAAAGAAATAGAGAAGATCACTTATGTAAATGAGTAATCGAAGAAGAATACAGAAAAAAGATTGTGTGAGAGTCCCCATATCTTGTTAATGCGACTAACTCACAAAGTCCAATTCAATAAGAGAGTAAATCCTAATATTGATGTGAAATAAGAAAACCATATTGGCAAGAAGAGTCAATAGAGCGGGATGATAGGGCATCTAGAACTTTTTCAGAGAAATAGGTTATAGAACATGGGGTTCCTCTCCAATGCCAGGAAAATTTTTCCGGCATTAATGCTGGGGTTGATCCTGGCCATTGGATCTAGCCAGGCATTCCCAGCTGCTAGTTTAAAATCCCCCACCCTTTTCTTTACAACCGGTCGCCATTTACTCTCTCTTCTTCGAACAAACCCTCATTCTCTCTCTTCTTCGAAAAAGTCTCTCTAAAAAACACGAGATCCATCTCTAACCTCCATTCTTCCTCTCATCCTGTCTTCAATCAAGCTCTATTCACCACCACGGCACGTTCGACTCCACCACCGCTACAAGGTCACATACCAACAGCTTCCCTCGGTGACTTCGATCGAACTCTCTTCTCTAAGCTTTTCTCACGATTTAGGGTTTTGGTTCGGTAAATTTGAGAATCCTTCAAAAGTTTAAGAATACCCAGGTATGATCGAGCTCTCTGCCCTAAATCATTTTATTCATCTTGTTGGAGAAGTTTCTGGATTTGAATATTTCATATTTAGGGTTTTTGGTTGGGACTTGCATGTTTCTGATTTAGGGGTTTGGTTGCAATTTGTATGTTTCTGATTTAGGGTTTTCGTTGTGATTTGCATGTTTCTGATTTAGGGTTTTCATTGTGACTTGTATTTTCCTCTTGTTACGATTTGCATGTTTTGTGATTTTGGATTTCATTAATTTTTAGGGTTTTGTTATTTTTTTACCTTCTCTTTATAGCTTTTATTATGACCCTAAGATTGACAAAATGCTTATTTTTTACTGATTACAGACATATATCCCTAAATGGATCTTCTTAAAATTAGTACTAATTTTAGAACATTGAATTGAAATTGGAATCTATCTATGTTGTTATTGTGAATTATACGTTATACTTTTGTTCTAAAGCTGAATATAAAGATTTTGTTTGCATTATTCCTCTCTTTTAGACCATTGTTTGTTCTATTAACATTGATATTATGACGCCCATATTCAAACAATTCACGATTACAAATGTTGTTCTATGTTTATATCCCATTAAGGATTTTAAGTCAGTTTTAGTTGGGAAATACATAAAGTTGAAAGAGACTGGTCTAGGGGAAGTATGACTGTTATGATAATAGCCATATTACATTCTGTTTTAATATTGCTTCTACCTTCGTTCTGGAAGTCCAAACTTCTTTTTCCCCACGTTTAGCTTTTTACCTTTGTAGATGAATAAATGAAACTAGTGTCTTACGTGCTTGAGAAGTGATTAATCTAGTCATGAAGGAAAAAATTATGTTCTCTATAGAGTCTAGCCTCGATTGGATTTGGCATGTGGAATTGGCTTGTCTTTCCTCTTTCATTCTTTATTAATCTAGTGTGATTATCTATTGTTATTTATTAGCAATCAATAATATCATTGGAATGCGATGTAAGTTTTTCCTTTCTACTTGGGAGTACAAATAATAGAAGATTATATTTTATATAACATGATTAAATTTCATCAAATAAGTCCTCCATTTGGCTTTGAAGCAGAGTAGTATTGTGGGTGATAAATTGAACAGATAATTAGGATCCTAGAATCTTTTAGAGATGCAATATTTTCCTACTTTGTGAACTGCTTTAATGGAGTTGTGTTATGCTCTTTATTTGTTGAGTTTCTTCATAGATAAGGAGACATCAAACAATGAATTATTGACTAAAAGCTTGCTAGCATGTCTATTTCATCCATTTCTGCCTCCCGATCAAACATGAAATATAGTGGATATCAAGAATTCTTTGTATAAGTTGACTCTGCACCGAGCTAATCATAAGCCTTCAGAAAAATGATTGTATTTTATCAGTCGATGAACTCTTACTTCTACTTAGGTTTGGCATGATTGCCTATAAAATGAGATTACTCACTGTGATTTTGTATCTATTGGTGCGCTCGATTTATGAGTTTTGGGTCTTCTTTTTGCTTGTTTATTCAGTTTCCCAGACTACCGATTGTTGTAGAAGCCGCTAATAGGTAGGTTCTCTGATAAGCTCTTGGATTTCCATTTAATGTTTTATTTTTAGCATATAGTAATTTCATTCAATTAGGAAAGAGCTTAAGCATTCTAGCTCAATTCACCTAAAGGAAAGAAGTTGCATGATAGAATCTTGTTATTCAAGTGTATAATAATGGGAAATCAATCAATATTTGATACTATTATTGTATTTGGTTTATGATCTAATAGAACTTAGAAGTGTAGAGCCATTGTACACTAGTGGTAGATGGTGAGCATGCTTGAGTTTTTCTTTACATATTTTTTATAAGTTTTGTCTCATGCTGGAGTTATAGTTTTAGTTTTAGTTTAGTTTACACATTATTTTGGTAAATTAGTTTTGATTCTCCAAAGCCTAAAAATCTATTATTGTGGAACTTTTCATCTTAGTTGTGATGTAGTAAAATAGACATATAGTCAATGTTATTGGTGCATTAGATACAAACATATTTATCTGTCTAGCATGGGCATTAAATTTTGTTTCTTCATAATAAATTTGATACCAATATCAATGTTTTCTTCTATTTTTTCTGTTCATATATGTCAAGGCTTACGCAATTTTAATGATTGATAAAGTTGACTCCAATTTGATTTAGAGAGTGAGTACTTTGTTGGCATTGAACAAGTTTCCTTTGAATTTTGCTCAGGTAGATCTTAACACTATTATGGTTTCATGGTCATCTAATATGTTACACAATCTTTAATTTTTTGGTTTACAATGTAACGTTTAGATGTAATATGGATAGTTGACGCAGAAATATTATCTTTTTTTTATTGAGAATGAGATTTAAGAGTTACTCATCATTTATTTGCATGATCTTTTCCCCTCACTTTTATGTGATGTATCTCGCTTTTATTATTTTAATTCTGTATATGTACCTTATCAGTTAAGTTGTTTAGTTTCCAAGTGTTTTTCATTTATGAAAGTATCTAATAGCTAGTTTTACTTATTTTCTTTAAAATACATTGGTATGCCATTTTAATGGTACATAGGACCTTAGCATTCTTACTAGATATACTCTATCCATTATAAATTAGTATCACAGATAATCATGATAAGAAGAAATTTTCATATGGCTAAATTTATTTATACTAAAATATATTTCAGATGGCTAACACAAATGTGAATGTGAAGAATGCATAAAAGGGTTTCTTTGTATAATTGTAAGTAATTAATGAGATCATCAATTTAATGTTACATATTTTCATATAAATTGTTGCAATGTAAATGTGGTTGTTTAAACTTAAAATAGTGCGAAAGAATATGCTAAAATGAGGGCGGCAGGTGAAAAAATTAGTGGTAATGAAGTAAGTATGTTTAAACAAACATTATATTATAACATGGAATTGTTAAATTTTAATTGTAATTTTAGTGAGTTTTCAATATGCAGACACGAAAAGATATAGCTTTAAAGTGGAATAGTATGAAGAAGGAAGTGAAACTCAAATTTTTTAGGAAAATGAAATCCATACCATTGAAAGCGGAGCAGAACAACCCGATCTTAGTCATCCGAGAAGGCCTGCCTTTAAATATAAGTTGCTCACACGTTGTACACTCGAGAAATCTGTGGAACTTGTTGCAAATTTTGATAAGGGGAAGAGGAGTGAAGTCGTGGAGATGGGATTTGGAGAGTTGTTCGATATTAAATGCTACAAGAGGAAGAGGAACTTCTTGCAACAGCTATTAGGTTACTTTCATCCGGCCACCTACACGTTGAATGTCCATGGGTTGACATTCAAAGTCACTACAAAGATGTGACTTCTATACTAAGCATCTTTGACGGTGGGCAGGAGATCAAATTTGATGGTGATGTGAATGAGATAAAATATCTAAAGACGAAGTGGGTGAACGCAAAAGATGATATTCTAGTGAACGCCTTGTCAAAATTCTTGATTGAGGAGTCTGATGGTGACTATTGGAGGCAAGCCTTTGTGTTATACACTGTCGGGGTTTTGTTATCTCCTCGATCAAATTCAATCGTCAGTCATTCATGGTTGCATGCTATGAAGTCACCCGCGACCATCCAACAAAAGAATTAGGCTTCTGCTTGTTTTAAAGATTTTTTGGATGGTGTCGCGAGGAATCCAAACAACTAACACAATAGCATTACCGGATGCTTGTTATTTATGCAGGTAATATATTTAGTGTACATTGGAATTACTTTTGCATTATAACATATGTATATTTGCTAATAAATTCATTTCGATGTAGCTGTTTTATTTGGAGAAGTTGGCATGTGCTGCCAACTATGTTGACTTCAACCAGCCTTCGCCGCTAAGGTGGAATGACAGGGCCATTGCAAAAATGATTTATTTTGTAAAGTCAAGGGGAGGAGAAGCTTGGCCTAAAAGCTGTGCAGTAAGCGTTTTAGAATATTGCAAATTTGGTTGGTTATATTACTATTGGTTATTTATTACTAATTCACATATATTTGTATTATGTAGATCAGCATAATCGTGCAAGCCATTCTGGGCGATCGCGAGGTTCGGGAGGAGCGCAAGTGTAAGCACATTTGTAAGAACGTGTTTGCAGATCTACTTAAAGAGTAAATCATCGGGCTAGGTGTTTTAAGTGCACAGGTGATCGTTCTTCAGATGAAGTCCAGCTCCATGTCGGCGACTCTTCTGGTGGAGTCCAGCTCCATGAGGGCGGATATTTCATAATTAATGGAGATGTAGAGAAAGATGATGGCCGTCCAAGAGAAAATGTGCACAACATTGGCGAGTCTTGTACAAGGGGAAACTGGTAAGTCTCGAGCCCAAGGCGATGAGCCACGCATCACCCTGACTCAAGGTAAAGAACAATAAGGTTTAAATGAGGATATGAATCCCTCCTGTGAAGAAGAGCTACCAGTCTCTTCATCACCTTTATATAAAGGTGATATGATGAAAGGTTCATCCAGTTGGATGCTTCAGACAATGTATTCGCTCACCTGCTATTGGTCAGGAAACCATCTATGACTGGAACAACTAAAGGACGTCGAAAGCTATTATTCTATTTATTCGTACTTCATCTTTTATATATATAACATGTATAATCTAACTATCAATCTAACACCTTACTTGGGGCTGTGTTTTGGTAGGGCAAACATGTCTTGTCTAAGTCCATCGAAAGCCAATTCTTGAAGCAGTTGCGTAGCACTCTGGAGAGGAGAGATGGCCATCTACTCAGTTCGCCCAATTTGAAGGGTAAATTGACCATGAAACGCAATAAGAAGGTATTTAAAGTGAGTCTGTACACGTTGCAAGATAGGTAGAGTAGTCACTAATCTAACAAAATTTGACACACCATCATAGCCAAAATTTGATTACATTTGCTTTTATTTGTCTTTTACAGTGAGATTCTCATTAGACATTTTGGCCTCCATGCTGAACGAAGAGATCTAAAGACTCTTGATCTAGAAAATTGGCTTGGCCCAGACGTTATAGACTTATTTGTCAGCATTTTGACCTTGGAGGCTCGTCTTGCATCGATGAACAATCGATTCTGGTTTCTTCCCACATTCTTTGTTGTGAGTATCTACTACTCAATATCATCCTTATTTCAGGTTTGTATATACGTTTTGTATTATGTTTTTGTTGTGCAACTGTAGAGTCAATGTATTTCAAAACTAGTAGTGCTTCCTAATTTTGTAAGGAAGCACAAGATCGTGGATAAATACGCGCCAACGCTTGAGCTAGAAATGACGGTAAAAAAATTTAATGTAGTTAAGATATTAAATGTTGACTTAGCATGATTGTGTAAATGTATTGTGTAATCTAGATTGTATTCCGATACACGATGGTCGAGATCATCGGTATATGACCAAGATCTCCATCATGGACGAGGAAGTTACTGTATGGGACACCCTGCCAGATGGACGACTTAACGCGGGACGGACCGAAAAGGTCAAAAAGATTGTATGCTCTAACCCTCATCATGACTTGTAATTTGTCTTATAGCATGTGTGATTTTGACATTGATTACATTTTTATATTTTGTTAATGAAATTATAGTTAGAAGGTATGGACTTGATATTTGGGCCTAAGCTCATTGATTTGTTGCCCCCGCCAACAACTTTCTCTTCATTCAAGATTTTAAGGCCGCCCTTAGTGGTCACTCAATCAAATGGGTAAGTTCACTGATCGTGAATTTGATTGGGCTTCCTTCACCCTTTAATGATGCACTTATTATTACGTTTACAGGAGTGATTGTAGTGTGTGGGTCTTGAGATATATGGATGACATCAGGGTAGAAATTGTTGTCGACTATCATTCCTAGGTAATTTGTCAGATATTGTTTACATTTTGTTAAACTTGAGAGCTTTGTTTTTTGTTTGTTATAGTTTCAGGTTTTTTTAGTTCTATAATTAGGATTTTTATGATTGTTTTGGATTTTCTCATTTGTGGTTTTTTGTTAGGGTTCCTTTAGTTATGTAATTGGGATTTTACTTATTCTTCTGGACTTGCTCCTTTGTGGCTTTCAGCATTGAATTTGTTGAGGTGTATGATAGTTTTGGTGAATATTCAAGCCTTAGAGCCTCATGTTTTCCGTTTTATTTTAGTTGGGTACTTTTAGTTATGTAATTTGGATTTTCTGATTGTTTTGGATTTTCTCATTTGTGGTTGTTATTATTGCATTTGTTGAGGTGTATGATAGTTTGGTGAATGTTCAAACCTTATCGCTCTATTTTCTATATTGTTTTAGTTTGGAGTTAGTGTTCTTTTAGTAATGTAATTGGAAATTTTCTGATTGTTCTGGATTTGCTCGTTTATGGCTGTCGTTATTGAATATGTTAATGTGTATGATAGTTTGTTGAATATTGAGAATATTTTTGCAGGAGTATAAATCGCACGATCTTTGGTGTAATATTTTGTTGAAGATCATCAAACATCATTGGAACATCTCATATAGTACGTTACATGATAGAGCTGATCGATTTTATAATGCAAACTCATATGTCATAGAGATCTGACTACCACTGAAGATGAGTCCTACTTTAAAGCAAAGGCTTGAGAAGAGGAAAAAAATGAAGCGATAGATAATATTGTATTACATTATTGTATCCTATTTTTTTATGTACTTGTTCAAACACTCGCCCATTTCTTATTTTGATAAATTTGATGAGCTAGAGGTTATTGAAGAAGACAATAATGACGGTGCAATAAATTTCAAATAGGGATATCTTCGTACACTTTGAAATTTATTCCCACGTTATTTTCTTCTTCAATAATCTCTAGCTCATCGAATTTCTCAAAAATGGGAAATGGGCGAGTTTTGGATAGAATTAGGATCATAGGCCTATCTTGGCCGAGCATCCTCCAAGTAGACATCATTGTGTCATATTTTGTATATGATTATTGTGTATAGTGAAGATAAATATATTTTTGTAAGTTATTATGTACAAGGATGATAAACATATTTTGTATATTATTGTGTAAAACTATAAATAAAAGAGGTTTTTGTAAGTTATCGTGTACAGTGCTGATAAATAGATGTTGCAGAATTATTTTATACAGTTATAAATTAGTAGATTTTGCAGAATTATTCTGTATTGTTATAAATAAGCAGGTTTATAAATATTCATAGATTAGCATTCTCAAAAAACTATGAAAGAAAGTTAATACCAAAATGTACATTTACTGCGGCGGGGGATGAGGAAAATTATACCCGTATGGGATGTTTGTGTTGTACATAGGGTACCCACCTTGAGCATTGAATGTTGGTGGGTATGCAGATGGGTCGAATGGGTACGCACCTTGCACATTAAATGTGTATGGACCTTGCACATTGAATGAGGATGCACCTTATCCGGAGACCCCTATCACGTGTGCACCTTGCACGTTAGATGGTGTTGGATCATCATTATTATCGTTCGGCATCATGGCATGCACATCGCTCGGTAATTCTAGACATGTCAGTTTGGTATGTTCAATGTTCTTACAATGGCCACATCGACTTGTGGTTGGTCGTGCTTTACTCAAGCTAGCACCTTGGCTGCCCTACGTCTTCAAGATTACTGGGTCTTCAACGGGGCCTCTTTTAATCTCTACACAATCCTCGTGTTTCACATCATGTTCGTCGGTGACCTTCCCATTCCACAAGGTCTCATATTTCGTACAAAGCATCCCAACCTCAACTTTGGCCCGAGTCGACCATTCATCTGACTTTGACGCAAAGTGAGTAAGTCTTTTGGCAACTAGTTGGATCAAATTTTACTGAAGCAATATTGTCTCTTCTATATCCAGATGAGGATGGCTTGATCCAGTTGGTAGTATATAACTCTTCACAGTGATCCACCACTGGTCTAGTTTAGATCGACGTTCAACAAATCGGTAGATATATGCGTTCATACCTTCAGATAGTTGCGTCATTCTCATAAAAGCCATGAATTTTCTGTGTTGGAAGGCCTCTGCCCAATGTTCCGCTCATACATCCATTGTACCCTTTTTTTTTGCCTGAGGTTGAATGACTCTATCAAACGACCCCATTCCTGTTCAAACTCTCCTTCACTAAGTACGTCAAACATGACTTTCTTCAATGCCTGTAGAAAATATGGGTTATGCACGTTTGATTGGGCATTTTGTTCGAGATTCCATGCACAAAGCCGATGATTGTAATTGAGGAGGACTGTCTCGATTGCTTTATGCATTGACTTATCGCCATCTGTAATGACCGATTAAGGCATCTTATTTTTCATGGCATCCAAGAAAGTCCTCAACACCCATTGATAGGTTTCCATAGTCTCATCAACCAATAATGCGCAACCAAATACTGTGATCTTATAGTGATTGTTCACTCCAAGGAAAATCACGAGTGGTTTCTTGTATCCATTCATCTTGTAGGTCGTATCGAACGTCAATGCATCACCGAAACAGTGATAGTCAACTTGGCACGTCGAGTCTACCGAGAAAAAATTTTCTAGATGATTATCCATGCTAATGTTGTATTTACAATACATATCCTGATCCATCTCCAATTTTCCAGTAAAAAAAGCAATAGTTGCTTCTGAACCAATTTCAATGACCTGCGCTTCTCACTGCTTCTCCATCTTATTATAGAAATCCGTCCTTAATAACCCCACATTTTCGTAACCACCTTCTTGGTTGACCATGTAATCAAACACTTGTCTTAGCCTTACACCTACATTTTACAATCATGTTGCCTGGGCCATGTCCGCGTCATTCACTGCTCTATTCGATCGAAGAAAGGGCACGTCCTGTGATGAGGCGGTGGGATGGTTGTGCTCAGCTTCAAAATCTTTAATGACCAATTTTTTCATCTTCTTATCCAAGTTCACCCTAAAACAAGCACGGCAATCCACCCTCGTCAAGCCTCTTGGTTCTCGCTTGGTGTCCTCTATGCCTATATATTTTTTCTCCTGAATTCCTTCTTTTGAGTAAACCCATCTTCGTATCACAGTTTCTCCCTCTATGTTCTTGCATTTATCATCTTTCCGTACACTGAACCCAACAACGGCTGCGTATGTATAGTAGAAATGTTTGGCCTCTTGTAACGTATCAAAATTTTCACCAATAACATCCTCATTTCGCAAGTTTGCTGATGTGGGAACCCGGTCGCGTACTTGTCTCACCCAGGCTTATGGATACGTCATGATGACTCATCATTTAAGATTTTTAATCTTAAAAAAAAATATAGAAAACTAAACATCACGATGACTCATCTTTGAATATGCTTAATCTTAAAAAAATTAAAGAAAACTAAACAAACATTACCTTTTTGGTGAGCTCATCACTTAGTTGGAGATGAAAATTGGATAATCCAAACAAAGAAAATGAAAAGCAAGTGTATTTGAAGTTTATAGCATTTCAAAATTTATGAGAATGTGTTTAGTTGAGTGAATTTATGATTTTTAAGGATGGTTTACGAAGAGTAATTACTCCAATTAATTGCACAACCACCAGACCCCACCAACCAATTAAAAAGTCAAACTAGGTGATTAGGGCCCAAATG
Organism: Datisca glomerata; assembly: GCA_003255025.1. NCBI lineage: Eukaryota > Viridiplantae > Streptophyta > Magnoliopsida > Cucurbitales > Datiscaceae > Datisca > Datisca glomerata. The sequence continues at coordinate 829,160 of QANY01011952.1, read as the reverse complement.
CTACATTGGTGGTCCTAATCGCCTATTGGTCAGGCGAATTGCAAATATAAATAGGCGTTTAGGGCCTGGTGGTTGCTTTTGGACCTCAAACACCATTCATATAGGCGTTTGGCCCGTGTCCTAATGACACAAGCCAAACGCATGTGTGTCATGCATTTGGGCCCTAAACGCCATTCATACACGCATTTGGCCCGTGTCCCATCGACACAGGCCAAAAGCCTTTGTGTCATGCGTTTGGGGCGCGGCCATCAGGCCTCAAACCCCTCCAAGAATTATTATTTTGTACATATTTGATAAACCCAACTACGTAATTGGTGAACTCCAGTATTAAATTTATGAACCCCAGTACGTATTTGGTGAACCCCTCCAAGAATTATTATTTTGTACGTATTTGGTGAACCCCGCTACGTAATTGGTGAACCCTAATACGTATTTCATGAACCCCTCCAAGAATTATTATTTTGTACGTATTTGGTGAACCCCGCTACGTAATTGGTGAACCCCAGTACGTAATTGGTGAATCTTAGTACTTATTTGGTGAACCCCTCCAAGAATTATTATTTTATTCGCATTTGGTGAACCCCACTATATAATGGGTGAATCTCACTACGTATTTGGTGAACTCCAATATGTATTTGGTGAATCCCCTCAAGAATTATTTTTTTGTACGTATTTAGTGAATCCTAGTACGTAATTGGTGAACCCCAATACGTATTTGGTGAACTCTTCTAAAAATTATTATTTTGTACGTATTTGGTGAACCCCTCTAAGAATTATTATTGTATATGTATTTAGTGAATCCCAGTACGTAATTGGTGAACGTCAGTACGTATTTGGTGAACCCCTCCAAGAATTATTATTTTCTACGTATTTGGTGAACCCCCCCAAGAATTATTATTTTGTATGTATTTGGTGAACCCCTCCAAGAATTATTATTTTGTACATATTTGATGAACACCATTACGTAATTTGTGACTTCACTATGTATTTGGTGAACTCCAGTACATATTTAGTGAACCCCTCCAAGAAAAAAAACGTGTTACCTGCTAGGTTTTTTGTGGTCCAGATTGCTTCAAAAGTAATCTAAGGATTACAATGACCCAACATTAATGCCCCAAAATTATTCCAAAGATTGTGAAGTTTCCTGAGAACGTGCAAGAAAATCTTGTAGAAAACGTAAAGGCTTTGATTAGTTGAGGGCCACCTGTTGTCGAAGGGGCCAATTGTCCCCGTATAATGTAGATTTATTTCTTAGTGAAAACTGAAAAGAGACGCCAAAAGCCCAAGTTCAAAGAAAATTTTCTAAGTATGCCTATTATTTACTTATGACAAAGATGAAAATTGTCCGAGTACGTCAAAAGGCTACTTATCACAAAGATGAAAATTTTCTATGCATGCCAAGCAGCAGCTTATGACAATAGACAAAAATCATCTCAATATGCCAAGCGACTGGTTATTACGAAGATAAAAATGCTCCAAGTACGCGAAGGGCTACTTATGCAAGGTCCAAAATTGTGTCAAGTACGTCACGTGGCATATTGACTACTTACGACAAGATGAAAATCATCTAAATATGCCAATAAGTTTCTTTCGACAAAGACCAAAATCGTATAAGTACGCCAAATGACCATTTATGACAAAGACAAAAATCCTCTAAGTATACTAAGCGGCTACTTATGACAATTTTTTTCTTTTTAAGCGTAATAAAAAGAAAAAAATTATCCAAGTCTGCACACGACGGCTGAAAAAAAATAAATTGTCTAAGGAAGATAAACAGAGAAAGAACTCCAAGGACAACTTGAAGCAAATCTGTTGAGAATGACAAAATACAAGAAAAAAATTATCCGTGATATAAGCAGCCGATTGACGAGATGTTTGAATGGAAAATTAGTAAGTGCAAAAAGGAAAGGTGCAACATAATCAGTCTTCGTATAAAACTATCTGCTTAGTCAAAGGGTCAGTATCTCTTTATGTTTCTTAACAAACAAACTCCTTCTTGACCGCTTAAGTAGCAATCATGGTGGGGCACTTCTTCCATCATCTTTCACTGGCGGAGGGCCTATTTCAGTGAGCACAAATTGTAATGGAGCTTGAGCGGAACCAAGAAAATAACCGATTGTGTAAACGTCACTCTCAAGTGGTCTGAACTAAGCAATTTAATGTCTGCATAGACTTTTTCCTCCTTATGACATCAACTATAGAAGCCTCCATTATTTCCACCATGGTTCGAACCACCTTTCTAAGCACACTCATCAGCTGCAGCATGGATCTCATCAGCCTCTAGTCGAGAAGCCTCAATTTTTCTTTTGAGGTCCCCAATTTCTCGTTCCTTGACAGCAAGTTTGCGCTTTAAGTTAGGAACTTCACGTTCATATCTGACTAAGTCACCACCAAGGCTGTTGATCTTGTCATAAGGGGTATTATAATATATGGCAGGCTAATAAACATGTGTAAATAATAAATGTAAAATAAAGTATTATCTAGGCAAATGAAGTGCTTAGCCTCAAAAGACTTTGGCTGAGTTCCTACTGTAGAGCATCAACGCTTTCCTCTCCCACGAGATTGTCGCTCAGTGGGTATTGAAGATGACTCATGACCTTGTGCGATAGCTCACACTCATCCACAAAGTCAACTTCATAAGGGATTCTTGCGTCGAAACCTAGTGGAACGGGGTTCCAAAATCACAGTGTCGTCTCGGAGGTACCAACCGTTGGATCAGGTGACACTGGCCTGACTGGAATAATAGAAGAAGAAGCATGGAGGTGAGGATGGAAAACATGGTTGACTTATAGGAGGCATTTAAAGTGGGGAAGATACCTTTGGTGCAAATGAAGTCAAGAATGGAGAAGGAGGAAGACCCAGAGCAGGTGCCTACGGTCGTAGCATAGTAGAATTCCTCGAATGAATGTTCTGGTTGAAGTTGGAACGCTGAATTGAAAGTTGGATGGGCCTCATGTTCTCAAATTTGGAAGAAAAGGATAAAGATGAACTACTACTGAAAATGGAAGATAAATAAAGTTGGATGGGCCTCATGTTCTCAAATGGACGAATGCTCTACCTCTTTTATCTTAAAAGAAGAAAAATGAAAAGAGAGAGTTAGACAAATTGATGAAAATAGGAAAGTAGTAAAATGGGATGGAGAGGGGCACAACCACATACCAAACATCCTCCACTTAGAACGCCATGGAATTCCACCATTTATCGCAGTTTAGCAAGTCAAGAGTCAGGTTCCTTTCTTGTTGGAGAGTTTTCAGTAACCCGTCATTAATTTGCACTATTTTTTCCTACAAAAGTAAAAGACACTTTACATTTTAGCTTTTGACTAAATTATGAGAAAATAATAACTAATCATCTAATCTTTAGACATCTTACATCTTATCTCTAAGTCTTTTACAAAAGAAAACAAAATACAAAGATTTTTTATAATTGCTATCTTGATAATTGTATTTTGATCATTGCTTCAAGTTGGAGAGTTTTCATCATGATATATTGAAATTTGCTCAGGCGCTTCTAGAGAAATTTTTTGTAACATGATACACCCATAATCGCGTTCAGAGGTAATTTTGATGGAATTAATAGTAGGGATGCCAAGACAAGGAAGAGCTTTAACATGGGGTTTAATCTTTTCAATTAAATTGGTATGAACATGGCGGGGGGGGGGGAGGNGGGGGGGGGGGGGGGGTATCCAAGATTCATCTGGAGTTTTTTTTGTAAATTGTATGAAACAATCAATTGGCTTAATAATAGAATGATGGACCTCAAATCCTAGAAATCAGAATGAAATAATTTGATTTTACTTACAGAAATAACTAAACCATTTTATTTTATTATTTTGGCAAACAATTTGAGATGTATCCACTGTTGATCAGTTGATTTGAAAAAAATAATCTCATCAATGTAAACAATTGAAAAATCAATAAATTGGTTGAACATCTCATTGATTATATTTTGAATTTCACTGGGGGCATTTTTAAACCCAAATGGAATTACATTCCATTCATAAATGACCAAATGGAGTTACAATTGCAGCTTTTGTATCTGTCATTCTAATTTATTTAGATTTGCCAAAATCTAGATTTAATGTCAAACTAGGAGAATACCTCTAACGTAGGAACTCCACCTTCAATTTTGCTGGCGTTTTGGACAGAGAAGGCAGAACACGACCAAGGAAATTTTATTCTCCTGATAATATTTTTATTAAGGAGTTTTGCAATTTCCTTTTTGCATAATTCAAGATTTTAGAGTTCATCTGAATCGGGCACACTTTTGTAGGGATGATCTTTTCATCAAATCCTTTGATATAAGGCTGGTTTATCGTGTGATATTTTCTATGCCAGAATGTATTAAGAATGTCAAGACATAATTCTCTACAATTTTTTTCTATAAAGATTTTAATTTCTTTTCGAAGAGTAGGATTTTGAAGTTGTTCTTCAATTCTTTTGAATTTTATTTCATCATGAAGAAATTATAATTGTTTTTTATACGAAATTAATTTGCAGTTTTATAAATAGAGTTTTGCTTCAAAATGTTTAATTTCTCATTATGAGAAAAAGAAATAAATTTAAATTTGACAAGTTTATCCATAGGGTAAGTAATGATTCTCTCATGCTCTGTTATGAAATGATACAACAGATAAATGAATGGTAAAGGTAAGATAATTTTATTTTTCATATTTTTTACTAAGACAAATGATGTCTTAAAACACACATTGTCTTAGAAAATATGGACTCCGGAGACTTCATAATTGATATGCATACAAGTACCATTGGCAGAACTCAAAGATTTGATTATCTTCTTGAAGTACTTGGTGGGAACAAATCCTTCTTGCTTACGATTTGAGTCAGCTCCTAAATCAATAAGAGCTATAGAGGTGATATCAAAATCTTGAATAATAACCTTGACTAATGTGTGCCATTTTTTAAGCATGATGTGATTAAGGATTTGAAGGAAGTTGTCAACATTTTGTATGACGATAATAGGTTCTTTGAGATAATTATCGGAGTGAATAGGGGTTACTCCTAGTTCGCTGGACTTGTGTTTTTTAATTAAATTTTCTATTTTTAAAAGATTTAATTCTTTTTTTATTTAAAAGTTTGAATCATTTAATTCTTTTGTTATTTAAAAGTTTGAATCATTTAATTCTTTTATTTCATTCTTAATTTTTTTATCTCCTTAGAAGCCCTTGAAGAGTAGTTTTCTTATCTTTTGATTTTATTGAAATTTTCAAGAGTTTGAGAAAAGCTTATAGTATTTTTATTAGACTATGTATCATATTTTTATGGATAAATTTTTTCAGTCTTTCAAGGTAATCTTGTTTTAACTTAGGATTATCAATTTTACTAACTAAATCTAGTAAAAGGTTTTCTTGTTACTTATTTTTAGTTAAAACATTTACAAATTTTTAGCAACAACTATCATTGCATCCCATAGAGATATCAGGAGAATCACTATCAAAACTTAAAGATTTCAAATTATTAGTATCAGTAGAATAGAATTCTTCCAAATCTTCATTATTGGTTTCATAGTAATCGATGAATTCTATCATTTTAAACAAATCTTGCTTTTCTTCATCAAAAAATTTTAATTGGTTAATTCTATTTTTGACTTGACATGTATTGGAAAAATGATCATATTGACCACACCTAAAATATTTTATTTTACTTTTATCAAAAAATCGTTTATTGATTTTTTCTTTTTGGATGATTTTTATCCTTAGACAGTTTATCAAAAATTTAGTTTCTTTGTTTGTGAAATTTCTTTCTATAAGGTTTGTAAGTTCCTCGAGGATTAAAGTTTGCGTGAGAAGTTTTCCCATGTTTTTTAGATGGAGCGATAGCAAGCAATCCATATTGTTCACAGAAATTACCTAATTTATATTTGACAGTTTTCTTCTCTTTTTGAATTCACTTATTAATTTTCATATCAATACACATTTTCAATACCTTTTTTTGTAATGTTGTGATGATGGTACCATAGGTGAGACTATTATAGTCTATGTTTCATAGGTCATCACTAAGGATAGTCCTAATTTTGTGAGCAAACAAATTAGGTAAGTCGTTTATAAATTTTTCTTTCCAAAAGGGTTGATAACTATCATTTCTAGTTATAACTCTCGACGAGAAAATATTTTTGTACCGTCAAAATCATTTAGCGTAGGACATCTAAGATTAGTCAACTGATCATGAATATGCGAAGTAATATTACTAGAAAAATCAATGAAGTGTTCTATTATTGTGTAAAATAGTGTATTAAGAGCATCAGACATTATTTTCTTGATCATCTCCAAGAATTGGGGTTCCTTCGGCATCTATTTTTATTGCCATTAACATAACTTTCTTGGATTCTTGGGTGAGATGTTTCCCACTAGGAATGAAGCAGCATTCCTATAAATCATGTGACTAAGAGCTTTATGATCTTAGTATGTGGTAAATTATGCGTGGTGATATAGCTATTAGCCACCATTGCCATGTGTTGTAACTTATTGAGGACTTCTTGTTCTGAAAGACCATCAATATTCCACTCATACAGTTTTTCAGCAGAGACAGAAATTGATTGACTAAAGAAGACTCAGTAATTTGAATATCTAGAAGAATAGGCCTTTTATGCCATTTTCTTTCAAGTGTATTAATCTCTAGATTTTATAAGAAATATTTATTAAAGGAGATTGAGTTTCTCTTAAAGTTAAGGAATCATTAGTTTTAGGCACATGGAGATCATCAACCTTTTCTCAATTTTTTTAATCATTTTTCTACTTTTATTAAACTTTGATTAATGTAATTGAGTTGTTCAACAACATTTTATAGGGGTGACTCTCATTAGAAATTTTAAATGGAGAGGCAGCAACTAAAGAATTTTTATGACTAATAATAATTTTTTCAGGTGGCGGATGACTAGCAGTTACCCGACTAGAATCTTCTTTAACTCATTCAATCTCAGAGATGACTTTAATATTTTATCATAAATATCTTCAATAAAATCAAGAAAAAATATATTAATCCTAAAGTTCTTGCATAAATGTCTTCCATTCAGCAATAATAAATTTTTTTTTATCCATATTATAGGTCTCTCTATACTTATTGCGTCTATTAAGCATGGTTGAGTCATTCATGTGTTGCATTAATCCCTCCCAATCAGTCTTATTATCAAAGAATGGTTGATTGGCCTAGGAATTAGTTTCTATGCTTTTAAGTTCTAAATTTTTCATTTTTAAATTTTTTAGTTCTAACTCTAATTATTGGATCTTAAGCTCTTGATCATTATTAGTAGTAGATCTAGAAAAAATTTTAGGGGTACTATTTTGACTATGCTCCCTAATTTGGGGATTGGATCTAAAAGGATCGAAATTTATTTTTACAGTATCATCCATATACTGCTAAATGTAATCAATATCTTCAAGAGGACGTTGGATAGGAGTGAGTTTGCCTTCATTGGCTAAAAGCTAATTTGTAGGTAAAGTAATATCAATCCGCCTAATAGTTTTGGGGATTCTTATATTAGCATTACTCTGATTGGATTGAATCAAAAGAGCTTGGTGTTAGGACTTATGTTAATAGCTTGGAAATTCATATTGGTCTTAATAACTAGGTAATGAGTTATAAAAATCAATGCTAGAAGCTGGACTCCTTCAAGAATTTCATAACCACTAGTCTTTATATTCAAGGTTAAGGCTTTTAGAATGTGAGGATCAAGCAAACTAACAGACAAATCAAGAAAGCAATCAAAATGAATTGGACCATGACAAAAAGAAGATTCAATTAATCCTAAAATAATGTCATTAAAATTAGTGAATCTTTCATCACGCAAGGCTAACAAGACAGAGGTATTTAGGCATTTTTTTGAGTGGTTTTACTCTAATTTGGACTAAACTGAGGTGAAGGAAATTATACCCTTCTTCAATGTGATGCTTAATAGCATTTGAATAGAGTAATTAACAAGTTTCATGCTCTTTCCTTACAACGTATATTTTTTCAATTATTTTTACATGATGGTTATTTATAAATTTCTTTGCTAGATACTTTAGGTATATTCCATACCTTTATGATCTACATGATCATCATAAAAATATTCAACATGTTCTTCATTTATTATATTAGGAATTATATTTATTCTAGATTTATTGCTACAAGAAGAATTACTTCTAAATAACCTACTTATCGTACAAGTTAACTAAATTATTCTTATATCCAAAAATTTTAACACTCTTGGTTCCAAAATTTTGATAAAAATTTTAAACTGGTTTTCCAAATTGGTTCTTGAGATGATGATCCATCTGTGGTCTCGTCATAGAATTATTACCAATTTATTTTCAACAATATTTTAATTTGTTTTCAAAATCATACAAGCATTCAACTATGAAAGCCTCCTTACCTCGACTTCTTTGGGTTTCAAGTAAATAAGAAATTGCTTGGATACTAAAATGACATTTCACAATTGAAGATGAGATTCTCACCCGAAAATATTTCATCAAGTGGTGGGATAAATTTAATATACAAAAAATATTATTACCTCCATCAACAAAGGATTTGCAAATACTCACCCCAACTTAAAATTGGCAAACTCTTTTACTCAAGCTCCATTAATAGTTGATGAGCCAATCAACCAAAACCCACAGATAAAGTATACCCACTTCAACTCTTCTAAAAAGCCCAAGCCCAATTCATCCAAAGGAAAATCAAAATCCTCAAAACCCAAATCCAAACTCAAGAAAAAATTGATACAAGAGATGCTTCTTCTTCTAGAAGATAATCACTACAAGAAAAGTCGTATTTAACAACGAAACATTTTTCGTCGCCAAAAAATTAACCTGCCAAAAAAATGGAATCCACGCCAAAGTATTGAAGGCTTTTGCCAACAAAATTTAAATTTCGTCGGTAAAAGTTTTATTTTTATCGACAAATTTAAATTTTGTCGGTAAAAATTTTATTTTTATTGATAAATTTAAATTATCGTAGGTAAAAACATATTTTTTTAGGTCTTATACCAACGAAAGAAAAATTTTTCAGGAAAGAATGAGGTTTTAGCGATGGATATTTTTTTCATCACTAAAAGTTGTTTTACCTTGTTAAAACGACATAGTTTTAACAAGGTATCCACCTCATAAACAAAAAGAAAAGAGGAAAGAAAACACTCTCATTCCCATAGCTCTTCACCCAGCGATAGAGTCATTCTTCCTACCATTCACAATATAACCGTTCCTCCTCCCCCGTGCGACAGAGCCGTTCCTCCTCCCCCTCGTGACAGAGCCGTTCCTCCTCCCCCTCGTGATAGAGAGCCATTCCTCCTCCCCTGTGCAACAGAGAGTCGTTCCTCCTCCCCCACACGACAGAGATCCATTCATCCTCCCCCGCGTGATAGAGAGCAGTTCATCCTCCCTAACGCGACAGAGAGTCGTTCGTCCTCCCCCGCGTGACAGAACTCCTCCATTTGTCACTGATTATCACCGAGCTCTCCGTCATATTCATTCGTGTAGGTAAGCGAACCTCCTTTCTCTCTCTCGCTCGGCTCTATTTGTCACCGAGCTCTTTATCTTTTCCTCTTCTTTGCCAAGGACCTTTATTTCTATGTTATATAATGCTAAGCGTACGTGATTGTGAAGTATTTGTTCTCGAAAGGGATATAAATGAAGTCCGGATATTTTACTATTTTGTTGAATCTGAGAAAGACCCACTTGATGATTATCTTAAGCTTTGGTTAACTAATTGGCCCTAGGTGTTCTGCGTTCTCTTCTCTTGCTTAAGAAATTGATACTTTTTTCATTTTTTATGAAAGTCCATCAATTTGTTGACTTGCGGGGAACCTAAGTTCATGTTGGAAGGCCTGTGATAGGTTCACAGGTGAATTCCTAATGTAGGATTAGTTTGGCATGTCTTATAGTTCTACTTTATATGTATTTTAGGTGTTGACTATATTTGAAAGTTGATTTTGATGAATTTGAAAGGTTCAAGGAATTTATTCTTTATCTATGTAATTAACTTCATTCATATCTACTTATGTAATCTATATTGAAACCAAACGGACGAAATGAACTCTTTTTTCTCTTTCTCTTATCCTTTTCAAGATTCAAACATAGTGTTAAGGTGTGTTTGTGAGTATTTTCATCTAAAAACATTTTCATTCAATTAAATTATCACTAACTTGGTCAATAGTTACTTTATATCTATTTTTGTTTGAAGCACTTATATATATATATTGAACAATGTCTTGGTTTATGTTTTACAAATATTTTATAAAACACTTGAATATGTTTTCTTTGATAAGTGCTTTTGAACTATCAAAAGGCATGTCAAACTAACACATTTATAAGATATAAATAGATGTCTGTTAAAATACTACTTTTTAGAGCATGAAAATTATGTTAAGTACTCACAAACTTAATCTTAATGATTTTCGTGAGTATAGTTGTTAATGAAACATCTAAATCACTATTGTATTTAGATTTTACATTAATAAATAAAATTCTTAAAGAAAGGAATGCTTTTCCCATTGGTCAAAAGGTTAAACTACAAGGGCTTCTAGGACACTGAGTTGGTGGGATTGATACATATGTGAAGCAGGGACCATTTGTCCTCTTGGTGGTGAATTGGGTACAAAAATGGTCTTGAAATTAGAAAATGGATTAATTTTCATCCTTTTTCTTGGGGTGAGGTAGAGGACAATTGGTTGGTCACAATAATATTAGCTTTGGTGAAGTTAATGCTTAAGGGTCCCATAACATCCCTAAAAGTAACAATTGAATCTCTATTGTTGCATACCAAAGCTAATACACCAGCATCATACATTCATCATGATATTTTCTTTTTATTCTACTTTTTATTTTTTATATAAACTAATTTACCTCCTCTTAATTTTGATGTGTTATTTTACCATTATTATGTCCTTTTCCATCAAGGTTCAGTGTTTTGGACAAGTATAAAGCAATTAACTAGAGTTTAATAATAAAACTATAAACTAATGTTAACATAGCTACACCATGAGTTGGCAAGATGACATCATAAGTGCACTAAGAAATATAAAGAATACAAATTTATCGTAATTTGGAAGGTATAATTAATATTCTACATCTTACATATGTTGTCTAATTCATATATGATGCCTAGCTACCGTGGTATAAAAAACATTGCTCATAAAAGGTTGTCTAGGTTGTGTTCTTGGTCCAACCATTGTGAAGAAAAAAAGTAGTAATGGTGGTGGTGGTGGTGGTGATGATGATGATGATGATGCTGATGAGATGATGAAAATGAATGATGAACCATTTGGAGATGATAATATTGGTCGAACAAATCTATATGAAGAGGGAATAGACATTTTTGGTGATTTGTTTAGTGAAGTTGAACAAGAATTGTATCCCGGCTGTCGAAAGTTTTTTTCACTAATTTTTCTTGTGAAATTGATGCACGTCAAAGTGCTCAATCATTGGAGCAATAAGTCATTTGAACAATTTCTTGAAATTTTAAATGATTCTTATCCACATGGCACAAAAATTCCAACATCATACTATGAAGTGAAAAATAAATTGTGAGATCTAGGGTTGGGATATGACACAATTCATAGTTCTAAATATGATTGTGTCCTATTCTGGAAAGAAAATGAAGGAAAAGATAAATGTTCAGAATGCGGGAAGGGTAAGAAAGTTCCACAGAAGGTTTTGCATCACTTTTCTATTATACCTAGATTCAAGCGATTGTTCAAATCTAAATACACATCATCTTATATGAGATGGCACAAGGAGAAAGGTGTTAACGTTGAGGGTGTTTTGAGTCATCCTGTCGATTTAGAAGGATGGACAGAATTTGATAAGCAATATAGTTGGTTTGCAGAAGATGCTTGAAATGTGAGATTAGGACTTGTCACAGACAGATTTAAGCCTTTCAAAAATATGAGAAACTCATATAGCATGTGTCTTGTCATATTAGTACATTATAACCTTCCCCCTTGGAACTGTATGAAAGAACCATTCTTCATGATGTTGTTACTAATATCTAGTCCAAAGTTGCATTGTAAAGAAATTGATGTGTATTTCAAACATTGGTAGATGAGTTAAAACAACTGTGGGAGGGCGTACAAACATTTGATGTAATATCTTGACAAAAAATTTCTATGCATGTTGTTGTTTTGTCGATAATAAATTTTCTAGTTTATGAAGATTTGTCTGGTTTGAGCATAAAAGGATATTTAGCTTGTAATGAAGATACATCTTCGTTGAGGTTATGAAGTAAAATATGTTACATGGGGCATCGACAATATTTACCTAGTGATCATATCTAGCGAAGGAGTAAATTACATGATGGCAAACAAGAATTTCACGATGCACCAAAAAAGTTGACAGGGGATGATACATTGAGGCAGTTAGATCAAATTCAATTTAGAAAGTTTGGAAAAAAAACCCAAGTAGGTTAGACAAAAAAAGAAAGCGTGCTTTAGATGGACTTAATTGGACCAAGAGAAGTGTGTTTTTTCAACTCCCATACTCGTCTAAGTTGAAAATTAGATTCAAGTTAGATGTCATGCATATTGAGAAATTTTTTTGTGATGGCATATTAGGGACATTGTTGAATATAGAAGGTAAAACAAAGGACACTAACAAAGCTCGATTGGATTTGACCGACATGAAGATAAGAAAAGAATTACCCCTACAACAAAAATGGAACAAATATTTAAAACCACAAGCATGTTACACATTAACAATTGAAGAGAAAAGAAAGTTTTTTAGATTTTTGAAGTCAGTAAAGTTTGTGGATGGTTTTGCAGCAAATATAACAAGATGTATAAATGAAGCTGATGGGAAAATATCAGGAATGAAAAGTCATGATTGTCATATTTTACTACAAAGACTTCTACCAGTTGGAATTTATGGTTTTCTGCGTAAGGATGTGTGCACTGCTTTGGTTGAGTTATCTAACTACTTCAAAGAATTGTGCTCAAAGACACTAAACTCGAAAGACTTAGACCTTCTTGGAAAGGGATTGATTCTGTGTAAGTTAGAAAGGATCTTTCCCCCAGTTTTCTTTGATGTTATGGTACACTTGGCAGTCCGTTTATCACAAGAAGCAAAGTAGTATGGTATGGTCGGCTGTAGTTGGATGTACCCAATAGAAAGGTACATTTCAACTTATTTTCACTTATTCATTAATTATATTGCACGTGAAAATGTATTCTTTATGTTATATGATAGGAGTTTACATACACTCAAAAAATATGTTAGAAATAAAGCTCAACCTAAGGGTTCAATTGCAGAAGCATATATTATTAATGAGTTTTTGACATTTTGTTCATTGTACCTCTGAGGCGTTGAAACCAAATTCACGCGAAATAAGAGGAATGACGATGACTCAATTGACAACCTAAATGTGGGATCAATAACAGTCTTCACTCAACGAGCTCGCCTAATTAGTGGTACGAATATGATTCAATTTCCTAAAAAAGAGTTAGATATCGCTCAATGGTATGTGTTGGGGCGCTCAACGTGGATGGCTCTACAAACGCATGCGGAAGTACAGCCAGACGAATGCATTTTTTCTTGAGGAAGACTATATACAAAGTGTGAAGCTGAGTAGCACTCTTGTGCTAGAGAAATTATTGAGTGGGAGGACACCAACTTCCTAATCAAGAACTGTTTCTGATTCAATAATGGAAGAACCACAATAGGAGCCAGAGCCTATGGAGCTTCGACATAGTTGGAGGGTTGTGAGACAACCTAAGTGGTACATGACATATGGAGATGCCTGAACAGCAGTCTCAAATAAGGATCATGATGAACCTGTTTCCTATTCATAGCATATGGCTAGTCCTAGAGTAAACCTATGGTAAAAAGCCATGAACGTTGAGATACATTTGATGTACTCGAACTGAGTCTAAAAAGTTATTCTCCTGAAGGGGTAAAATGTATAGGGTGCAAATGGATCTACAAGAAAAAGAGAGGTCTGGATTGAAATATGGAGACATTCAAAGCTAGACTAGTAGCCAAAGGCTACACTCAAAAGGAAGGTATAGACTATAAGGATGCCTTCTCGCTGGTAGGAATCCTTAAATCCATCCAAATTTCCCTGCCCATTGTTGCTGCCCTCGATTATGAAATCTAGAAGATGGACGACAAGATTATGTTTCTGGATCGCAATCTTGAAGAGCGTATTTATATGGCTCAACAAGACAGGTTCATGGAAAAAGGACAAGAGGGCAAGGTTTGTGAACTACTTAAGTCCATTTATGGACTTAAATAAGTGTCACAGACATAGAATATTAGATTCGACAAAACAGTCAAGAACGTTGATTATGAATAGTTAGTGGATGAACCTTTTGTGTATAAGCTGATACATGAAGAGAAAGTGGTTTTTCTAGTCTTGTACATAGATGATATTCTACTCATTGGGAATGATGTAGGAAAATTATATGATGCCAAGATTTGGATTGCAAAGCTTTCATATGAAGGATGTTGGAGAAGCTGCATTTGTCTTAAGTATTCAAATCTTTTGAGATAGGAAGAACAGACAATTGGCATTATCTCAAGCATCTTATACTGATAAGGTGATGGATCGCTTTAGTACGCAAGACTCCAAGAAGGGATATCTTTCTTTCAGACATGGAGTCAACCTCTCCAAGGAGCAGTCTCCCAAGACTCCTCAAGAAGAGGAAAACATGAGAAAGATTTTCTATGCCTCAACTGTAGGAAGTCTCATGTACGCGGTTCTTTACACTAGGCCAGACAACTGCTATGTCGTGGGTGTGGTAAGTCTTCTAATCTAATCGTGGAATCGAGCATTGGAATACCGTCAAACATATCCTTAAATATTTGAGGAGAACAAGGAACTACATGCTTGTGTACTCAGGTGCTGACCTGAAAATGATGAGGTATACTGATTCTGATTTCCAAGCAGACAAGGATTCTAGGAGGTCCACTTCTGGATCGGTGTTCATCATGAATGGTGGAGCAGTTGTATTGAGAAGTATCAAGCAATCTTGCATTGTTGATTCTACCATGGAAGCTAAATGTGTGCTAGCTTATGAAGTTACTAAGGAGGCTATATGGCTTAGAAAGTTTTTGAAGTTGAATCAATGGATACCAGTCTTAGGATCAACTGAGCAATCGAATCTGATTACGATTGTAAAGTTGAATCAATGGATGCCAGTCTTGTTACATGGGAGTGAAAACTCAAACGGTTAACATAAGCGTGTTATGGAACATGTTGAATAGACTGATAACAAATTATATTAGAGCAAAAACTGTTGACCTAGCTCTAAGTCTAATTGTTACACTTTAAGGGTATTTTCGCCATTATCTTAATCCTGATGTGAATATGAACCTTGACTTAGTTACTTGCGATTTTTGATATGTCAAATGGGTGGTTGGATTGTGAAAGCAACAATATCACTTTATACTTTATTGATGGGTGTGTGGATAAATAAACTGGACCTGATATTCAATGAATTGAATCATTGATTAAGACTTGTGAATTGTACGAGACAATTCACTATTATGTCTTTTTCATTCACAGTCAATAAAGGAGTTAAGGAAATAATAACAACAGGGGTAAAACGATACTTTTACATCCCTACTCTTGTTAATGATATTCACGATGTGTAATATGTTAAAATATTATGTAGCCCGTGAAATAAAAGAATTTATTTATACCAACAAAAAATGTAGCGCGCATGAATCGAGAGATGATTCAACATCGAACCTATAATGGAGTCGTACGATGTTAGAATTAAATAGCTTAAGAATTTATAAAGATTAATTTTCTGGGTATTTGAATCCTATAGTTTTGTTCATGTGGCTCAATTCAATCTCAAGAATAGTTCATGAGAACAAGAATAGAAGAAACGATATCAGTTGGACCAAAATGTATTTCGGTTCCAAGATGTATTTCCTACACTCATATTTGATGGGTGTTGTCACTTAATTAGTTAAGTGTGATTAATTGTATTCAAATTAATTAATTTATTATTTTCTAATTACTAGATAATTAATAAAAAAAATTAATTAATTAATTGATAGAGATCAATTAGATTTATCACTTTGATTGATCAATTTCGATACAACAAAAATTCTAAGAGGATATATACAAAATTCGGCCATGGTGGTTACTTTGGGGTTAATTTTCGTAAATTTAAAATATAGGATTTACAAATTCCTAAAATTAATAACTATATATATGTGATAGCAATTTGATTTCCACAATGGAATTGTATTTGATACAACAGAACTCTAGAACACAATACTTGATACTCAACAATACAATGTGTAATTACACAGAGAGAGAAAAAGAGTTTTCTTCTCCCCTTCACATGTTGCTGCTGAATTTCAAATTGAAGGAAGAAAATTTTGATTTTTCTTATTCAATCATTTTGAGAGCCCACACTCAATTCCTAAATAAATTCTCATGGGATATATTTCTGAAATTATCAAGTGGTTATTGGTGTGAAGAAAATTTTAGGAAATTGATTCTTGAAGATCGTACTTGAATTTTAGTTCTTGAA
Source organism: Datisca glomerata (assembly GCA_003255025.1). Taxonomy (NCBI): domain Eukaryota; kingdom Viridiplantae; phylum Streptophyta; class Magnoliopsida; order Cucurbitales; family Datiscaceae; genus Datisca; species Datisca glomerata. Next base: position 812,687 of record QANY01011952.1, on the reverse strand, counting down.
GATCAAGCTTGAAGATTTGGATCCTGAAGTTTGAAGAACGTGAAGAACGAATACAAGGATTCCACCAATTCAGAAAATCTCTTATACATATCAAAGGTGAAAATCTTTTCAACCTTTTTCTATACATTTCAATATCTGATATGCATGGTCGTGTGTTGTTTTCATTTTTAAGTATTTAATTTGATTAAATAAGTTTTAGGATCCAATAAGTTTGAACTGTTCATGGTTCAAACTTATTTTTCTTTAATTTTAAAACCACTGATCCAATAATTGGTATCAGAGCCATAGGTTCTTGATTATGCATATAGATATTTGAAACGAATGTATCGATGAATGGTTGATATTGGCATATATTTGTGTATGGTAGAATCAAATTTGTTTGAATGTATTATGTGATTGGATCCTTATCTATTGGCTCTAGGCATTTTTGCTTTCAATTTAGAAATGATGTATGCCGGATTCGAAGCATGGGATTTATGTAATTTATTTTATTGCAAAAGTTATAATTTTTTATAAATTCGATGTAATATCGTCGCCGTCTCAAAAACCACCAAAAAGGCCATTTACCGATACCATCGCCGGAAGTTGCCGCCAGAAAAGTTACCGAAAAAGGCACTGGCGGGCCACCGCCAGTCGCCGCCACTGCCGTCGTGCCACCCCGCTTCCTGCTATCCACTATCATACCCTGCATGGCGACTACAGTTTATGAAATCCTAAACAATAACAATTAGGGTCTAGGAAACCCTGTGATGTTTCGCAAAAACCTTAATCCCATATTTTATCATTAATATTTTGATTTTTGATTTTTAAATGGATAAAAGATAATTAAAGTTCAAAAGATATAGTATCAGATATTTAAAAGATAATTATAAATTTTATCTAATTTATCTTTTGAAATTTGATTTTAAAAGATAATTATCTTTTTTCTATCCTTTTATCTTTTGGATTTTGAATTCGGAAGGATAATTATCTATTTTATCTTTTGAATTTTGAATTTAAAACTATCTATTTATCTTTTATCTTTTGAATTTTAAATTTTAAAAGGATTATAATGAGATTATTTCATTAGAAAAATAGTTTTCCTTAATTAAAGGGTTTGATCAAAATTTAAATTTTGAATTTTGAATTTTGAATTTTGAATTTTGAATTTTGAATTTAAATTTTGAAATTTTAAATTTTAAATTTTAAATTTGAATTTTAAAATGGGAATGGACTTTTGTAAAGAGTTACAAATTGGTGGGACTTCCTAAAGGATAAAGAAACAATCACAGACGCCATGAAGATTAATATTTAAATTCATTATAATTTATTTATTATTCTTTTATGAGTTGTAAATAGAAATGAGCTAATAGAGAGGTTAATTTTAAAAGGATGATTTATTATTAATCTCGCATCGTCATATAACATGTCATATAAAAATAGGGATATGCCAATATAAAAATGACATGTAGTATGTACGTGCATCATTGTAGTTTAATTTATAATGGGTTATGATTTAAATATAATGTGAATTTTATAAAAGTTATAAATTTTAAATTGGGATTTAAATTTTATAAAAGTTTATAATTTTTGAAACTTATTTTTTCCAAATTAACAAAGAGTTATAATTTTTGAAGAAACAATGAAAAATCCATTTTTCAAAAATTAAGTGGGAGGGTTGTTTACGTTGAAACGTTCTTAAGGTCCTCAACGCAAACTTGATCATGGAATGAGGAATGTTTTAGAGCCATCCTAGCGGTCGTCTATTCAGTGGGAGAAACTTTATAATCGTGTCGCTTTAAGTCATCGAGTTGCTTAAGAAGCTAAAGCTTGTAAAGGAAGTAGTGAGGCAAGATCATCCCCGGACGGACTATTAGTAAAGTCGATGCGTTAGTTAAACACTTAGACCGAAGCACATTAGAATCCCTCATAGGGGCTAGTCAATGGGGCTATGATGACCAAAACCATTGGTGATTGGTTAAGCTAGATGTAGTGACATCTTGAGATGCGTTAACCAAACGAGAGGAGTCTCGATGCGATAGGAGGTAGCTTGGACGTTGTCCTTAGATGAGACAAGCTATCATTGTTGATTGTAACATCATGGAATAAATATGTTTTAATTAATTTTTAAATATTTAAATATTGGCATCATGAATCATACTTTCCTAAATGATTGAGTAATTATTTATACCACTTTATTTATTCTTTTCAGTAATCATGTCATTATCCTCACTCTCAACTATCTTAAACGTGAATAAACTTACTGGTGAAAAATACGTAAATTGGAAACGTAATCTTGATATCGTGCTAACGGTAGAAAAGCACAAGTTTGCGCTCACCACCCATTGTCCCCTTAAGCTAATTGTTGAATCATCTCAAGAGAAAAATGATGCTCATGCTTCTTGGCTACGTAATGATGAGATCGCCAGGTGCTACATCTTGGCTTCTGTCAGAAATGTGTTGCAACAACAACATCAGAACATGGAAACTGTCACTGATGTGATGTTGAACATCACCGAAATGTTCAGAGATTAAGGTCGTCAAGACAAACAGGCAATTGTATGAAACTTCATGAACTGCATGATGAAACCCAGAACTCATGTGAGAGAACATTTGATGTTGATCATTAGTTATCTTATGAGATTGAGATCAAGGGTGCTGAGGTAGATGGCGAGACATAAGTTGATATGATCCTTGAGACTCTGCCTGACAATTTTGAGAACTTCAAACTTAATTATTCGTCGAATAAGTTGAGGTACTCACTTCCTGAGCTGATGAAGGAACTGCAAGCTGCTGAGACCCATTTTGAAGAGCAAGATGAAGGTTGGAGAGGAAAACTTTACTGAAAGCAAGCCTTCCACCTTTGACGCCAAAAAGAAACATAGGAGAGGTCCCAAGAAGGCTAAGAAGCGGAACTCAAAAGCTGCGAAAGGAAAGGGCACTACAAAAGTGGATAAGACAAAAGAAAAGTGTCATCATTGTGAGCCGCTGGTCATTGGAAACGCTGGTCATTGGAAACGCAATTGCCCAAAATATCTCAAGGAGTTGAAATCTAAAGGTATAGTACTTGTTATTGCGGCATGTTATGTGGCTGACTCTATTTTTCTTAGATTGTAGACTCTGCATCCATTAACCATATATGTTGTTCCCTACAAGGGTTCATGGAAATCAGAAGGCTTGACGAGGGCGAGTTCAGCTTCTGTTGGAGAAATGGAGCACTAGTATCGGTTGTATTTACGGGAACTATTAAATTGTCATTTGATAAAAATTTATGGTTTTACATGATGTTTATTATATCTCAGTTTTTGGGAAGAACCTTATTTCAGTAGCTAGTTTAATTAAGTAATGATTTAATTTGAATTTCATTGATATATTGGTGTTTTTAGAAATGACTGCTTAATTACTACTGCACATTTGATAAATAAATTATTTTACGTATAACCAATAGTTCCAATGATATGTGACACTGAAGTGAATGTTGATTCATAAAGGGATAGTAAAAGGTTAAAGTCTGACTCAACTGAACTAATTTGTGGCACTTACACCTTGGGCATATTAACCTGGACATGATTAAAAGACTTACGAAGGATGGTCCTTTTCAAACTTTAAGTGTGGGATCATTACCCACATGTAAATCCTGTATAGAAGGTAAAATGACCAAGACACTATTTTTAGCGAATGGTGAAAGAGCCACTCAATGCCTCAAACTCATACATAGTGATGATGTGGGCCATTGAATGTCCAAGCAAGAGGAGATTATGAATATTTTGTAACTTTCACTGATGACAACTCACATTTTGGTCATGTTTATATAATATGCCAAAAGTCTGAAACCTTTGAAAAGTTTAAAGGGGATAAGGCTATGGTTGAGAATCAATTAGGGAAGCAAATCAAAACACTACAATATGATCGTGGTGGAGACTACTCGCTAGTAGAGTTCAAAGACTTTCTTAAGAAAGAATGTATTCTTTCTCAGCTTACAACATCCAGCACTCCAGAACAGAATAGTGTGTCAGAGAGAATAAATCAAACTCTGGTGGATGATGGATATGGTTAGATCCACGATGAGTTACTCATCTGTCCCAGATTCATTCTGTGGATATGCCTTGGACACAACAATATACATTCTGAACCAAGTTTCATATGCAAGATGGAATGAACGCGTCAGTTAACCACCTTAGAATATGGGGGTGCCCAGCACATGTTCTGAAATCGAAGACAGGAAAGTTGGCCAGTCGATCGGAATTATGCATGTTTGTAGGATATCCCGAGGGAACGAATGGATACATCTTTTATAGTCCAATTGACAAGAAAACATTCATTCGCACAAATGAACATTTTTATGAGGAAGACTATACAAAAATTGTGAAACCGAGAAGCACTCTTATGCTAGAGGAATTACTGAGTGAGAGGATACCGAATCCCCAATCAGGAACTATTTTTGATTCAATAATGAAAAAACCACAATAGGGGCCAGAGCCTATGGAGCTTCGACGTAGTGGGAGGCTTGTGAGACAGCTTGACAAGTACATGTCTTATAGAGATGCCTTAACAGCAGTCTCAGATAAAGATCATGATGAACTTATTTCCTACTCACATGCCATGGCTAGTCCTGAAGCAAACTTATGGCAAAAAGCCATGAACGTTGAAATACATTTGATGTACTCGAACGAAGTCTGGAAACTTGTAGATCCTCCTGAAGGGGTAAAACCTATAGGGTGCAAAATGGATCTATAAGAAAAAGAGAGGTCCGGATAGGAATGTGGGGAGGATATTCAAAGCTAGACTAGTAGCCAAGGGCTATACTCAAAAGGAAGGTATAGACTATGATGATACCTTCTTGCCGGTAACCATGCTTAAATCCATCCGAATTCTCATGTCCATTGATGTTGCCCTCAATTAGGAAATCCGGCAGATGGACGTCAAGACTGCTTTTCTGAATGGCAATCTTGAAGAGTGCATTTATATGGCTCAACCAAAGGGGTTCATGGAAAAAGGCCAAGAGGGCAAGGTTTGCGAACTGCTTAAGTCCATTAAATAAGCATCACGGTCATGGAATATTAGATTCGATGAAACTTTCAAGAACTTTGGTTTTGAACAGTTAGTGGACGAACCCTGTGTGTATAAGCTGATACAAGAAGGAAAAGTGGTTTTTCTAGTCTTGTACATAGATGATATTCTACTAATTGGGAATGATATAGGAAAATTATCTAATGTCAAGATTTGGCTTGCAAAACAATTTGATATGAACGATTCTGAAGAAGTTGCATTTGTCTTAGGTACCTGAGGAGAACAAGGAACTACATGCTTGTGTATTCAGGTACTGACCTAAATATGATGGGGTATACTGTTTCTGATTTCCAAGCAAACAAGGATTCTAAGAGATCCACTTCAAGATCAGTGTTCATCCTAAACGGTGGAGCAGCTGTATGGAGAAGTATCAAGCAATCTTGCATTGCTGATTCTACCATGGAAGCTAAATATGTGGTAACTTGTGAAGCTTTAAGGTGGTTGCATGACTTAGAAAGTTTTTAAAGACTCTGGAAGTTGTTCCAGAAGCAGACAAGCTCATGACACTTTATTGCGATAACAATGGAGCTGTAGCAAACTCGAAGGAACTAAGGAGTCACAAAAGATCCAAACAAATAGAGCGTAAGTATCACCTTATTAGAGAGGTTGTACAGCGTGGAGATGTTGTAGTAACACACATATCGACGGTCAACAGCCTGGCAGATCCATTCACGGAGACTTTAAGTAGTAAAGTTTTTTATGGTCATCTGGAGGGCATGGGGATACGAGATTGTACACGTCTATTTTAGTCCAAGTGGGAGATTGTTGGAATTATGTTCATAAAGTATGGTGTAATAATTATTTATGAGTATTTAGTTATTTCTCAGATATTTTGTATTATTGAATTTAATGAATAAATAAAATTTTCCTTTAATTAAAGTGTGTTTATAATTTTATTAAGTCCTGGAAATATTATCAACGTAAGAAAAGTAAAGACACAAGAGTCTTCCAGACAAACTCTTCCGAAATAGTTTAGAACGTTATTTGCATTCTTAGGATCGACTGGGCAATCAAATCTAATTACGACTGTTAGGTTGAACCAATGGATGCCAATCTTGGTGCATGGGAGTGAAGACTCAAACGGTTAACCAAGACGTGTTATGGAACATGTTGAATAGACTGGTAACAAATTAGTTTAGAGCAAAAACCGTTTACCTAGCTCTAAATCTTATTGTTACACCTTAAGGGTATTTTCATCATTACCTTAATCCTAAGGTGAATACGCAGCTTGACTTAATTACTTGCGATCTTTGATATGCCAAATGGGTGAGTTCGAATTGGTAGACAATATATCGGCTGTTCGTATTATAATTCAACTATGTTGAAGTTACGTGATTCACAGATATGAAAATTCGTGGTTGGATTGTGAAAACAACAATGTCACCTTATGATTTATTGATGAGTGTGTGAATAAATAAACCGGGCATGGTATTCACGGAGTTGGATAATTGATTAAGACTTGTGAATTATACGAGACAATGCACTATTATGTCTTTCGTATTCACAATCAATAAAGGAGTTAAGGTAATAAAACAAGAGGGGTAAAATGATAATTTTACATCCCCCACTCTTGTTACTTATATTCACGATGGATAATATGTTAAAATATTCCGTGGACCGTGAAATAAAAGAGTTAATTTGCACCAACAGAAAATGTAGCGCTCATGAATCGAGAGTCGATTCGACATCGAACATATAGTGGAGTCGTACGATGTCAGGATTACATAGGTCGGGAATTCATAATGTTGAATTCGCTGGGTATTTGAATCTAATAGATTTGTTCGTGCGGATTCATTCAGTTTCAGGAATAGCCCATTAAGAACAGGATTAGAAGAAACGATATTAGTTGGACCAAAATGTATTTGGGCGCCATGGTGTATTTCCTACACGCAATGTGACGGGTGTTGTCACTTAATTAGTTAAGTGTGATTAATTATATTAAAATTAGTTAATTTATTATTTTCTAATTATTAGATAAATAGTAAATAAAAATAAATTAATTAATTAATTGATAGAGATCATTTAGATTGATGAATTTCGATACAATACAAATTCTAAGAGGATATATACAAAATCCGACCATGGTGGTTATTTTGATGTTCATTTTCAGAAATAGGCGTATATTTACAAATTCCTAAAATTAATAACTATATATATGTGATAGCAATTTGATTGTCACATTGGAATTGTATTAGATACAACACAACCCTAGAACACAATAATTGATACTAATCAATATAGTGTGTAATTATACACACACAGAGAGAGAGAGAGAGTTTTCTTCCCCCTACAAATGTTGCCGCCGAATTTCAAATTGAAGGAAGAAAATTTTTCTTATTCAATCATTTTGAGAGCCCACACTTAGTTCCTAAATAAATTCTCACAAGATATATTTCTGGAATTAACGAGTGGTTATTGGTGTGAGAAAATTTTGGAAAATTGGTTCTTGAATATCGAACTTGAATTTTGGTTTTTAAAAATCAAGCTTGAAGATTTGGATCTTGAAGTTTGAAGAACGAATACAGGGATTCCACCAATTCAGAAATCTCCCATACATCAGAAAGGTGAAAATCGTTTCAACCTTTTTCTATTCGTTTTAATAACTTATATGCATGATCATTTGTTATTTTAGTTTTAAATTATTCAATTTGATTAAATAAGTTTTGGGAAAAATTTTAATATTCCGCTCACGAACTGTTCGTGGTTGAAACTTGTTTTTCTTTAATTTTAAAACCACCAATTCAACACCTACATATGGTAAAAGGATCACGAAAGTATCTCGGGCACCCGAGAACACGAGATGATCGGACGAAAGACCTCAACCAAGGCGACAGCCTAATGAGGCCTCCTAATTACTAAAGATGATCTAGAGAAAGACCCTACATAGGGCAAAAGGACCACGAAAGTGTCCTGTGGCGCCCGAGGTTAAATAACCCTCAGATGAAAGACCTCACCTAGGGTGACGACCTAACAAAGCATTCTTATCACATAAGATTATCTGGAAAAGACCCTACGAAGGGCCAAAAGACCTTATCCAAGGCGATGGCCTAACGAGGCATCCTTATCATATAAGATTATTGGAAAACGACCCTACCTAGGGTAAAAGACCACGGTAATATTTCATGGCACGTAAGTACACGAGATGCTGGGATGAAGTACTTTGATAATAGTCACAGTCGTCAAGACCTCATAACTTACCTAAGGCAAATAGGAGAAAAGACCTTGCATAAGGTAAAAAGACCACCGTAATATTTAATGGTACTAGAGTCACCAGATGACTATGACGGTTACATAGATGACTATACACTCGAAAGTCACATAACCGACTATGATACTCCAAGCCACACAGATGACTAAGGTATACAAAGTCACCCAGATAACTATATTGGATCCAAAAACACGCAGATGATTATAACACCTAACGTCACCTAGATGATTATGGGACTCCAAGTCACACATATGGCTAAGTTCCCCTAGTCACACAGATGACTAAGCACCCTAAGTCACCCAGATGACTATATTACTCTATGTCATATAGATGATTAAGGTACCCAAAGTCACCTAGATAACTATGGTACTTAGAATCACAATTATGAAAATGACACCCAAGTCACATTGATGACTATGGTATCGAGTTAGCCAAAATCTCACAAATTACAAAGGATCTTGGTACTCTACTGAAGATGACTCCAACGGACCTCACCATCAAGGACTCGTCAAACACGATTTGAGCAAATGAGGCAAAGAGGGCTTCAAAACCTTCCACTAGAAAGTAAAAGCATTGATGAATTGCATGAGCAAACACATAAGCACATAGAGATGCAACGACAAGCTCAGAAGAACAAGCGATTCATTTTAAATTAAGAACATCAACAAGACCAAATACAAACCCACCACTCGATGGGATACATTTGGTCGATATTTTGGGGGCATAAAAGCTAAGGATCTTCAGTAACTCATAAATATTGTCAAACTCAGGGCACGATAATTGGGGCATCACTCCATAGATACTCAAGAGTCATTTGTTCTTAAAAAAACCGCTCGATTTTTTTAAGGCTAACTCAAAGACACTCGTTATGCCAAGCTACACTCCAAAATCATTATAAATTTCAGACAAAGCAACGGATGACTTAGACAGTTGAATCACTACGTGACTTGGACAGACCAATAAACTCAAACATTGAGTTACGAGAAAGAGTCAACAACTAAAGTATCAAAACCTTTGGTTCCCAGCCACAGCTTAGTTTCTGAAAATGTAACTCTGGATGGCAAAAAGAACCCTTGGGAAGCACGCCATTGAGTATAATAACTTCATCACCCGTCATGCGACATGAGATGCTAAAGTAATGTACCGGATACATGGTCAAGTATAGATCAACACGAGAATGCAACGCAGAATTTCAGAAAAAATCATATCCTTAAGAAGACCCAATAACGTCACAGCGTCAAGTCAACCTCACAGTAAAATTGACCCAAAAATGTAGGATTTCAGAATAAATCCTATCCTTAAGAAGACCTAATAACGTCACGGCGCCAAGTTGACCTCACGGTAAAATCCTATCCTTAAGAAGACCCAATAACGTAGGATTTCAGGAAAAAAAATCCTACCCTTAAGAAGACCCAATAATGTCACAACGTCAAGTCGACCTCACAGTAAAGCAATCCCAAGGGACTGGCCGTCTTATCGCCTACATCAGATCAAAGAAATTCAATCCTAACTCCAAGTCCTCATAATGCGTTCAGGTGAAGGTGTAAAAGTTTTATTGTTATGACCACCGATCTAACTCAAGCAGCCTGGCTGCCAGATGAAAATCATAGGGACTCGATCCTGATAATTACTTAGAGCAATTCGCACAAACCTGAACCATAGAACTTCAGGTCTGACATGGTCACGCACGTCGTCAAATGAAGAAGTCCAATATTGATCAAGATGACAACCTTTTTACCAAGAGTTAATTGACAAATAGGAAGCAAGCTCGTCTCAGTCACAAGATGCTTTGAGATGCCATCATGAACCAGCAACAAATACTTAGATATTTAGAAAATCTCTACTGTTTGACAATCTCAATGCCAACATATGCTTAACACTCGATTAAGTGCAAAGACAAAGTCTTAGGTAAAAGCTCATGGCTCCCTCCACAACACACCTCCCGACTCTATCGCTATGCTCCAGACTCAAGAAGTGGGGGCAAACTGTAGGGGAGAAAAAAAACTCGGGTAAAGTCCACTCAATAATATTTTTGAACAAAGCCAAATACTCCTATTTCTCGGGTAGGGCTCATATTAAGTCTAAACCGATGACTCCTCCATGACCGAAGTCACCATGATGACCGAGGCACCCTCCACGACCAGATCGATGGACACGACCCCACCTATACTTACACTAGCGAGCTCACACGGATGATGATGTAATCTCATACCTTAGATCGTGGCTAGTCAAGATAGCCGATATCATTTTCCTCTCACGATAAGATATTATAATCAGTCATACAAGGAAAGGATAGGCACACATCAAATTTATCAGGTAATCTCAATGGTTGTTAAAAATGATATGATGATAACCAAAATATTCTCATCTGAGAATATTCTCCATGAATATGCCCATTTCTTGTAAGGAATAAGATACACTTAACCTGGACGTTTCACTAATACAGAAAATCATTATCAATATACGATGATCCCCATTAAACATTAAATAAATTCTCCACATGGCTACTTCATCGTCAGAGTGCATTAGGTGGGGCACCACCCTGGTTCCCTACCTAATGTTTTCACGATCGTTCTTGATTTTTGCAAACTCCTGGACGAATCACCAAGCAACGCGTGGCTGTCCCCTCGACAGTCGATGCTGTCATATTTTTCGCATCAACATGTCTCATATTCGTAGGAGTAGTTATAGAAGTGATGGATAATTTTATTTTCTCATTTAATTGTAAATTGTACCATTCATGTTTTTCCCTAAACTTAGGTTCTGTCTCCCTTCCACAAATTTTACCGTTCATAATTGTATTAAATAAATGTTAATACAATATTAGAAGTAGCTATGATCTTAAATAAACGTTAATACAACGTTATCTGATGTTAATACTATATTCATTCAATATTAAATCATTCTAAAAAGTTTTTAATATCATATTATGTGATTATTAATGTATTTGTTAACAATTATATCATATCTTGAATAAACATTTATATTATATTATGCATTAACATTCTAAATATTATATTATATACTAAATAAATGTTAATATCATCTTAAATAAATATCAATACAATATTATAAATTATCTTAAATAAATGTTAAAACATATTGTATGATAGTTAATATATTGCTTATGTTTTATCATAATATAAAAATTATTTTTAAAGTTATAATAACAAACATTTAATTAATAAGAAATTCGTATATAATTAAATAAATTCATTTAAAGATTAACGTATTTAAATTTGAAAATAATTAAAAAATCTGAGTAAAAAAGAATTGTGAGGATATTGTAGACTAATCATGAAAATTAAATTAAATAGAAAATATCATTTATCTACTTCAATTTTATTTACGTCAATTATTAAATTATTAAATATTATTTATCTATACAATTTCCCATAATATTTTCCAACTTGCATCATGAAAAAGAATGTTCTTTCGATTAAATTATTAAATCATGTCTACAATCGTGACATGAGTAATCAATAACTTACGAGAAGATAAAATACGTATAGATGGAACAGAAAAAAATGAAGAGAAGATATACTGACTAAACATACCAATCCTAACATATAGAACCACTATTTTTTTTATAAAAATTTCAACTGTTTAAACAATTAATTTTTGTACAACGATATTCTCTTTGTTTATTTCTTTTGCACCGTCTTTGGTCGTGACTTCATGCTGGCTCTTCGGGCAACGTCCCATGCCTTTTGTGGGGCATACACACCTAGCTGTGCGGCGAAGAAAGACTCATATCCCGGTGAATCAAAAGCGAAGCCAGTATGCTTAGATATCTCTCGTGGGAGTTGAGATATGGCATAGCTCCTTGCCTCGTCAGGTGTAAGCTGGTTTTCAATTTCCAATCCTGTCCTTGCTCTGCCCTCTGGCTCATGTTTATGCATTTCTTGAACTATCTGATAATCGTAGGGAAAAAACCATCTCTGAATCCTGTATATCAAAACCGAAAACTGAAATTAGAAAGAACAACCGAAGGGAGTTTGCAGACGACAAGCACAAGCACGGGCATACTTGATTATCATGGTGATGATATGCTTTAGCAGCTAAATTCAAGTGCATATAAGACTTCCGAAGAATTAGACAGCCACTACATAGACTTATACGCAGTTAAGTCTATTATGTTTCGAAGGAAGCATCCATTGCATATCAACAGATGAGGAAAAATATCTAACATCTACACCCATTATTATCCTTTAATACAGTCAAAATGCTCAATATCTTCATCGTCCATAACACACCATGACAAGGGATCACAGTGAAGAAAACCATGACAAGGGATCACAGTGAAGAAAAATATCGACGTCAATTGACTATACAGGATTACAACAGTGCATGATTGCAAGCGTTGCTCAAAAACAAGTCTGAATGACACCGATGCCATTGGTTGTATAAAGCAAGCCTTGACATGGTCCATTGACATCGACTCACTTTTTCACTATCAAGGTAAGAGTTAAACTTCCTCAAGTTCAAGACAGCAGCCAAATGGCTCAGCACTACCCCTCACCCTTTAGAATGTCATTTGATATGGGGTAAGTTTTCCAATTCCCAGAAAATTATAAGATCACCTTGCTTGGGTGCAAAAAACTAGAGAAAATTGGATTGCTGGAATCCCATATTTCTTGATTTCATGGGTATTTGACAGCCCCCGCCCCAAAAAAAAAATTAGGGGAATGTGATTCCCACAGTTCTTGGTCAATAACTTCATTGTTTTGCCCAAATTATCCTTCCCAAAGAGTCGCATTTTCTTCCTTCTCTTCTTAGTTCAAGGGTAAAATAATAAATTGATAAAAATATTTGGAACCTTCCCTTATACGTTCCAAACACAACAATCTTAACTTTCCAAAAATCATATTCCGGAAACTATTTACTCCCAACCACATACCAAACAACCCATTACGGTGCACATCGAGTTAGATCTAGATCGTTACACATAGATGAAGTTCAAATTGAAGGCTTAATCAAGGACATGCAGAAGAAATCTTGACTTGAAAAAGGGAAAAACAAAGAACCATTATAGGGTATATGAGAGCTAAGGAATACATACCCTAGGTAGCTGAAGTCGATAAGTAGAGCAACTATTGGAACAAGAAGAACGGTGAGGTAAAAATAGAATGTACTCATTAAGACATATATGACGAAATATACATTCTCCTGCAGTAATAGAATTTGAGGCGTTAGCATTTTGAAAGAGTGTAGGAAAGAGACCCAAGCTTCAATTTTAGTGGGAAATGGAAGAAAGACATACCTGTCTATCATATGGGGTCATGATACCAGAATATAAGAAGATGAATACAAACCACGCTAATATGCTTCCCCCAACACTTATGTAATGCCACCTGGTAATCGAATTGCAGATCATAAGAAGACGCAAGTTGACAGTCACTACCACACATGTGAATGCCATTGTACTGACATCCCAGAGACCAAACATCTTGCCAGATGAATTTTGACCTATATTACTGGAAGCAGTAACAAAATGATAGAAGACTAGAGACTGATAGATGGAAAAGAAAGCCCAAATTGCCACGACTCTCCACTTGAAAAAGACATTTCGTATTCCTTCACTGTAGAGTTCAGGATATTTCTTTGAAAGGGAAGCGCCAACATCCTAGCAAAGTAAACGACAATCAATGTGAGTCCAATAGAAAAAGTAATTAGAAAAAAGCAAGTATAAAGTGCACTTAGGCCTAAGGCTTTCATAACAGGAAAATCCCATAATATGGTATTTAACCCATTGCAGCAGTAAAAGGGCATAGTCATAAGCGGTCAGAAAGTACCTTGTCAAAAAGTCCAACAATGATTACTGGTAATGCTGTAAATATGACATTATATAATGATTGGAACCAATCATCATAGAATCTTTGACCAGAGAATCCAGTTTGGAAGGTAAACCAAAACTGGGTCAAAGTGAATGTAAGATTCTTGTAGAAAAAATACGTCACGACCTGCATAAAAACAAAAAACAAAATTACGCATACATATGCTATTGATTCCTTGCCCGTGTCAGACACTCAAAAGAAAGTTATACCTTGCATATTCTAAAATATGACCATCGTCCATGCACAAGGAGTAAATCAGTGAGAAACCGAAACTGGGCAATTGCAAAATCACTAGCCATCACTGCTTGCATTCCTTCCTGCCCACTTATACCAACGCCAACATGAGCAGCTTGAATCATGCTGACATCATTGGCACCATCACCAATGCTAAGTGTTATTTTCCGTGCACCTTTCTTGACCATACTTGTCACCTAAAATGGTGACAATGCTAATAACAATTACTCAACATGATAGGTCCCAGTATTTAAGAAACCCATTCAAAGAGGAGGTTTCATAAAAAAAATCTTATGACTTCGCCTGTATATCAAAATTCAATCCACAAAAAGAAACACCACTGAGGTTTTGCTCCTCTACATACCCCATAGTTCGAAGGAAAGAAATTTTCATATGACCAATGTAAAATAAGAATATAGCAGACTCTAAACCAATTATATATTACACTAATATTTCCATGTTTAGCCAACTTCACAAATAATAAGATGTGGTTGCCAACGCAAAACTAACCTGTGCTTTCTGCAGAGGAGAAACTCGGCAGCAAACAACTGAACTACAATTCAAACTCAAATTAAGTAACATCACCCTCAAGCTTGGGTCTAAGGCATACATCAAACACTTCCCATCTATAACAAGTGCTAATTTCGGTCCAGATGAAGAAAACAAATATTGCTGTGCTTCCTCTAGGCATTTCTTCAGTTGTTTCTTCACTTCATCTCTGGTAAAGCGAGCAATTTCTACTTGGTCACCCTAATGATAAGATTTTCAAGAACTGCATAAGTGTTTAAAATCATTGAATACCAACTGGCATACCATTAGATGCTACGTCCTTTTCTAATTAATCAATGCCCAGAGATGCTACATAAATTTGCCACATACCCTGTCCTCGACTTCCCTGATTGCATCTGTTTCTGAACTGATGATAAACTGTTTCATGTCATTGTTAATTAAGTTGCATGCTGCAAAATATAAGATGATAAAGAATAATCAAAGAATTGCAGGCATAACAAGGAAATAACAATATCTACTAGGGGTTGGGGGTTTGAAGCTACCACTAAAATATTCACATACCATAAGCTATATTTATTGCTGTTTCCAACTTGTCCCCAGTGAGCACCCAAATTTTGATGCCAGCTCTAGAAAGTGTCTCTATACAATTTGGTACTCCTTCTTGAAGCTTGTCCTCGATAGCAGTACAACCAACCAAAATAAGTTCCTTTTCTATGAGTTCCGCCACCTGTAAGGATTTTATAATCTTTCAGTCAGTCATAGTACAAAAAACAGAAATAGCTCACAAAAGCGTAAATTTGCATAGGTGAAGGAGGTAATACTTGCCACACGTGGAATAACAGATCCGAGCTGCTCTCAATCACAAAGGCTACGCAAAACTATTTATTTAATTATAGAAGCAGTTTTCTAGGGATGAAATCTTAGAGCCAAAGCTCCAATGGGAGTTGGTGACCATTGGGCCACACCCCATGATCCAAAACACTACTTCCAGTTTGATGTTCAGAAATGTAACATAAGGTAATTCTATTCATACCCTTAAAATTTTCTGTACACCATTATATAAAATGTTGCAGAATGTAGAAATTTAAATAAAATTCCACATACTACATCAATTATCCAGCCCATAGTACAAATATATAAATAATCAATCACCCAACCTCAAGCTTATAACAAATTTTATACGCACTTCATACTTCATACTATTGCTATCCAAAAAATCTGTCATGGGTAGTAGAATGAACAGGCTTCCTCCGACAGTATATACTTGCAAAATTTTAGCAATTACAAGCACATTTAATTACTTGTAGAAGATTCTTACGACAGAATAAACAAACATTACCTCACCTGATAAACTCAATATTCACACTATAGTAGTACTAGTAAAAATTATCTGGCAACGGACTCAGAGTAAAAATTTAATAAAAACTCTCCCTTTCATCCAGCATGAGAGTAACAAATACTATTAAAAGATGCATAGAAATATAGAACCTCTTAAAGAATAGACATAACTTCTTTTATCTGGAATAAGGAATGAGAGGTAAACGGTCTTACAAATAAGGTCAAAGGGAAATAAAAAAACACACGTCCAACAAAATGTACCTCATCCAACTTCTTTTCACGATCCCGTAAAGACGATTTAGCCTGGATAAATTTCTCGTTCCAGCTTTCATACATATCAGGGCTCAAATCTCTATAAGCAAGGCAAAGGGTTCGTAGTCCGGCAGAACCAAATTGTTCCAAGTGTTGCCTGGTTACTTTCTTCAAGTCATCTTTTCCACCAGCCAATCGCTCATAGATAACGGTATCAGCACCCTGCAAAGAGCAGGTCTCATTCCATCTGGCTCTTTTTTTCCCACCAAGCCAGGCCACTTAATATTAAGAAATGAAAATCTATTACCTTGCAATACAAAACAAGCCTGCCATCCGGATAACGACATACCACTGACTGACGCTTCCTCGTGCTATTAACAACAGGAATCAAGAATCATATTAGCATATACACACCATTAATGAAATATATAGAGATGAAGGATGCACGCCCACCTATTGAACTCGAGGACATTGAGAATCTCATAAGAGACATCATGGATAATACCCATCTTCTCAACATGAGATTCACGCACATAGATCGTAGTAGGCGTACGCCTGAGAATAATGATCCCACCGGGGGGGTTAGCATTATGATAATAAGCTGAAATGTCGTCCATACAAAAGTTACTTGGACTATCACCCCACCCACCCAAAAGAAAAGGCATTATGCAGTGAGAAACTTTTCTGGACTATTTTGTCCAACCAATTTAGATCGAATTCCAAATTTACCCTAATAACATTGAAAAATAATAATTAGTTTTCCAGTATCTCAAACCATGATATCGCAATTTCATTATAACCTTTCATTTTACAATAATCACTAGTGTAAATAAAATGGAGGATGAAAGGAGAAACATTCTTGGACTTTTTGTCCAAGTAAATTACAAGTAATTCCAAATTTGCTCTTTTTTATTATATTAATAAAAAGAGTACAAGAATAGGTTTTGGTGGATGAGTAATCCACCAGAAACTAAAAACTGAAAAGATCAAGAACAAAGCAAATAATACCGATTTGTGCAATCTAGAATGACCATCGCAATTCAATTGTTGGCAATTTAATTACTTGCAATTCACTTACTGTCAAAATATCATTGTCATGTTTGGTTGTGCATGGTAATTTATGAACTGATGGGTGGCAATTTAAGATTGTTTTGTTTGGTATAGGTTAAATTTTGTTATAAAATTGTATAAATAACAGAAAGTTACTTAAATACCATTTTAGTTATATTATGCAAAACACAATTTTGTCATGCAATCTTAACAAATGCTTGATTAATATTTAAGTAAACTAATGATGCTAAACTAAACTTTAATAAAATTAACTATAAATTGATTAATAAATTGAGAGAGACAGTGAAAGAAGAAGTGACATTTGTTTGATTTCATATGGGAGTACAAAAGTAATTTTGTTTGATATTAGAATTACAATTGCATTGTAAATTCGGATTGCTCCCATTTTCTGTTGCAATTCAATTGCCTTAAAAGATGGTAAATTAGGAATGTACGCAAACTAGGATTGCATTCTAATTTATATGATTATTCCAAACAAACATGTCAATTCAATTACAAGTGGAAAAGCATTTGTTACCAATGGGGAATTCTTTCTCATCTTCAATTGAAAATTGAGGTGATTAGATTTGCACCAATAGAAACCATAAATTTGATACACATTAGAAGGATACGAGAAATACACAAAGGAGGATAGCGAGAACTAAACGGGGCCTTGTACTATTTTGAAGAGACTAATAAGTTTTCCAATTTGGTCCTTAGTTTTATTTATAATTCCTACAAGATTTTCAAAAGTAAATTTAATAATTGAATACAATTAGATAAGGACATTAATTTCTATGATATTTAATAGTTAAAGAGACTTACTCTTCAATTAAAAGTTAGGAATACTAAAAGACATACTGTAATTGATAAAGGTTCAAATTGCATAATTTTACATACTTCGGTAGCGCCTGTTTGTTTCGATTAGATTTTTAAATTATTTATTACTTTTAATTGGAGATTATCAATATCACGAGCAAAGCACGTTGTAGGAATAAGTAGACGAACAGAAAAGTTGGAGCATTCACCATTTACCACACTCGGCATCCAAGAAAACGGATTTCCTTTTTTCTCCAGGAACGCATACAACAGAATGGATCATGTAAAGTATGACAGCACCGGAAAAAAATACTAAGGGAGATATAATAGAATTCAATGTATAAAATATGGTGTCCAAGGAAAAAAACAATGTCGATGAGGAATAGAACCAAACTGAATCATACAAACCTGTAAAAGAAGAATCCAAAGTTTTTTGCAGCAGTTACCAAAGCAGACTCATCTGGTGACGCTGCTTGATAAGTGATCTTCTCCGGGGATTCCTCGCCCTCAGGAAGCACAGTATGGCATATAGCAAGGCATCTGAAAAATTCCTAAAGCAAGAATGATTTTATTTATCACACTGTGCTAGTCATTTAGCCCTACTATACAACTGATATGCTTTCTCCCGAAAAAAAAAACATTTAGTCCCACAGTGTGCTAATGACACCTAAGAAAAATCATAATCTCCTTTTCGAAGTCCCACAATGACCAGATGTCGCAATCTATTCAAGTAATTAGTTACCTTGCAAAGATCAGAATTAGACTCA
This sequence comes from Datisca glomerata, assembly GCA_003255025.1. Lineage (NCBI taxonomy): Eukaryota > Viridiplantae > Streptophyta > Magnoliopsida > Cucurbitales > Datiscaceae > Datisca > Datisca glomerata. Next base: position 793,623 of record QANY01011952.1, on the reverse strand, counting down.
CTTCTCCATGCACCTCGCATAAGCCGATCATCATCGAAGTTAAAACCTTTCTCTTGGACTGCATTAGCTGATTTCTGCCCCTATAACAGTAGAAATAACAGATAGACATTTAATTTTTATTTCTTTTTCCCCAATATCACGTCCTCCAGTCCTCCAGACCAGTGATAATATTTTACCTCGAGTTTCATACCGTTCCGCTGGGCAATTCCTCTTTCTATTTCTGTAACACCAGTGCCATAGGCCTCTCCTCCAATTGAACACTTGAAAAATTCCATTAAGTTTCTAGTTAGAGTTCCAGTTTTATCGGAAAATATATATTCCACCTGCCAAAGTGAAACAACATGAGTCATCTTTGAGAAACACCTCTTATATCTGCAGATTCCCCGACAAATCCTTTAAAGATGAACCTCATTTAAATTCCATAAAAATGGCAGCAAATTACCTGTCCAAGTTCCTCGTTCAAATTCGAAGTCCTAGCCAATGCAGGAGTATTGCTTTCAGCATGGTACATATTTATGTCCTTGTTGATGAATTGAGTCGATTGAATGAATTTAATCATCTAACATATGCATATAAAGCAGGAAGTAATCATTCATTAATAATTTCTCGATTACCATAAGATGAAAAGTGTAATAAGAGACAGATGCCCACCTCAATGGAAACGTAAAGAGAAATGGGAATGATCGTTGAGTAAAGAGTGATTAGGGTAAACATAGTAAGAAGAGCGACCTGTAACACATATAAATGAACCAAAGGAAAAGAAAAATCAAAGATTTAGTCATTTAGATCCAAATCAAAAAGATTTATCATCTCATGTATTTACTGAACAGTAAAACCATATTGTACCAGGAAACGATTGTTAGGATTAAATTGATCTTCTCGACCTTTATCAAGAGACAAGTAATAGTACTTGCGATTGATGAATATACCACTGCAGAATTTCAAAGCAAAAGTATATTGTAATATAGGAACATTAATGTATGATAAATTACTCAATACATGTCCTTCAGTCAAACCTGCCAATGGCGCCAATCAGACACATAACAAAGAGAGTTCCAAAAAGTGCTAGAATAAGCTTGTCCAGTTTCCTCTCAAGAGTGCTTCTTTTAGAAGGAACATTCATTGCATTCATCATGACCTACGTACAGAAAATGGAATCCATCAAAGCACTCCATTAACTACAGCAAAACTACACATCTTCTGGCAGCAAAAATAAAGCACTTAGACTAGAGGAAATTTTTTACCAAAAAAAGAAAACAAAATTAATCCATCATTTCAGATGCACATTCATCATAATCTTTTTCGTAATATTTAATACGAGACAGTTCAATTAATTATAAGCAGTATAAGCTACTATCCGTCTGTGCAACAAACCTTTGTCTCATGACCAGTAAAAATAACAGCTCCAACAATGTATTCAGTGTTTCTGAGACTGCATCCCTGAAAAGGAAACGTAAAAGTGAAAGTGCTGACAAACAAATGCCCTCACTAGGCCAACCAGCAGAGATGTTCGATAATCAAGGACCACAGTACATTCATTGAATCAAAAGAATGTACTCCGAGACAGACAAAAAAACAAAGGAGAGAAAAAAGAAGAAATGAAACCACATCATACTCGCAGTAGAAGTTGATTTGGGCTGAGAGGTAATGTTTGCTTCTGAATGATAAGGTTGCCTGTGAAAGTGTACAATGAATTGTTTGGCTGCTCACATTGCACTTCACCTACAATTAGCAAAGCACATAATGTGGGAAAATCATACATTTAACATCACATAATATCATATCTCACTTTTTCCTATTTATCATTTGAAGATAAAGGAGCAACTACCAGAAATAGAAAACATGCAGCCAAGGTACATGAGTTCGTACCGAAATTTACAGACTGTGCCACTTAAGAAGAATAAATACGGACACAACACGACATACTAACACATTATTTTTTATAAAATTAGGACACTGAGACGCTAGAGAGACACTATGTACGCATATATATATGTATGTATGTAGCCATCAATATTATGTATGCATGGATATGGATTCATATATCTATTTTATTTATGATTGAGGCTATTATGAACGTGTCAAGTGTATCTATTTCAATTGAAACGTCACTACATTCAATATATAATTTACTTTATTTTTCTCATGATTTTAGTTTGACAAGATTCTTGAAAATATAGGAAAAAGGGTCATTAAAGTTTTCAACGATTGTTTAGTATTTGACACAGGTTAGACCAATGTTACCCGGATCGCGGTTTGACCCAGTACGAGGATCGGAATCGGGAACATGATACGGTCTCTGTCCCGGAACGGGGAACGGTGGGGATAGGCTTCTCCGGGTCGTCCTCTTGGAACGGAATACGATGGTTCGGAACGTGGAACTGTTTTGTTTGGATCAATAAATGTAATTTAAAATTCTACTATACAGGCTTTATAATAGCCTTTGGATCATTTTAAGAGATGATCAAATGGTAAAGTATCCTCTATGTACAGTACCTGTGTGTGTACAATAACATGTTTCCTTCTCTTTTTGAAATAAAGACAGCAAAAAATCTGCTAAATCCCTAAAAATCTGAGATTCCCAAGTCTTCTTCGATTCTTGCTGCCCCAAAATTGACTATGCTGTTGGCCACAAATGGCCTTGCGGTTCCTATCTTCACAATGAACATGGTTTTGCTGTTTGTAATGTGGGTTACGGTGGCTTCGATTCCATGCCAAGACAGAGGCATAAACGTTCATTTCTCCGCCCCTAGACGATTCTCATGGGCGGCACTGTTCACTTCATGAGCGGATTTCAGAGGAATCAAAGGTATGTTTTTCAGTTTCTTCTCTCTCACCTGTCAATGGCGTCAATGCTTGCAAAAATCGGAACGGTAGATTTACCGTTCCAGATCGGGATGGAACCCCGTTTGGGAACAATGGAACTGGAACGCAGTTCCATGCCCCTTGACCGAATTGGGTTAGACACGCTATAGCACGTCATAAGGTATCTGACACGTATTGGAGGACACATTAGACAACAAGCTCCAATTGAATGAAACGCAATTTCGTGTGTCTACCAAATGTCAGAGAGTGTCGGTGTCTGACACGTGTCCGATACAGCCACATTGGCTTAGGAGACAGTGTTTGTGCTTCATTACCGCAGACATCTTATCAATATCTGAGAAAACTTTTTTATCGGTCAATATCTGAGAGAACTAACATATTCTTAAAAATGTCTACAAACTGGTTATCGTGGCTTACCATTCCAGTTTCTAGTTCATAATACGTGTCACTTCAAGCATCTAAAAGGCATTACATTTTAACAGGAACCAAAGAAGCATTCATCTAGTAATCATACTCGTATAAAGCACATTTGATGGATGCGAGGAGAACGGGTCATAAGCTAACTTCAAAAGATGCAGAACTAACAATCTTTGACTGCAGTAACGTCTTTAAATTAACATTCAGATTCACCATCCTACAGACACTACTATATCATTGAGTATATGTAGCAGTTTAAAACTAATCATATTCATGACCTACAACGATATGCATCAGAATGAAATTAACCCTGGTGATAAAATCATCAAGCTCATGCCTATCATATCAACAAAGAGGCTAAACCTTTGAATTCTGACGCTTTTTCAGGAGATAAGTAATCCCAGGTCTTTTCTACTGCCTTTCTGATCTTCAAATTTGTCTCCCCGTCTAAATTAGCAGTCTGCAATAAAAATTGAATAGAACTATGTGAACTCCATCCGCATTTGGATTTTTCTTTTAACACCCTTGAAATTTAAAGAGAAATTTAAGGCTATAGGAAAAAAAAGAATAACCTCAATGTAGCAGACACCATCTGGATTTGTACTAGCAAGGAAAAGCAAATCCGCAGGAAAAAACGCGTCCTGCCTAACCTGCAGAAATGCAGATAATATCTAGTTTATAATCTCAAAAACTAAGAACAAAATGATTTGTTATAAACTCTAATAGCTATATTATGTCCACAGTTATTAATCCATGTAAACCTTAAAATATTGAGTAGATACAATTTTTCCATCAGCAAGAAACAAAGTAGTGTACATATTAAAAAGAAATTTACGGCTATTTTTTCATCAGCAAAAACAAACTATGCTATTTTAAAAGTTGGGAAATTTAAATGTGAGTTCAGTGTAATTACCCTGATAATATCTCCAACCTGCAACTTTTTCCAGGAAATACTTTCCCACTTTTGATCTTGCAGCACATCGACGAGATTATTATTTATTGTCATATCATTCTGAAAACGCTTCTGCAGGGAGGGAGAAGAACAAAAGAGTAAGAAAGGAATAGCAATTATAAATTAACCCTATAAAAATTAAACATAGGCATAATGTTAATGTATGGCCCACGACTCAGGCCTTGAGAAAACCAAAGCAGGATATCATGCTTTTTTAGAAAATATTATGAGGCATACATAACAGAACTAATCAATGATTATATTAGGAAAAAAATGAAACGCAGTACTTACCCAGTCCTCAAATGCCTCCTTAATAAGAGAGACGAGTAAAACCAAACTAAGAGGGACCACATTTGTTATCGGACTTACAGGACTGCAAGAACAAGAAAGGAAGACTTTACCACATTGTGCGCAGATTATAATAGACCTGGACAATAGATAAATCTGGACATCTGGTACAACCAGTTCCCTATCTGCTAAGTAAAAGAATTTTACCCCATATGAAAGCAATAAGAAAAGGCTGAGGAAAACAACGGGTGGGGCAAGCACAAATCAAACGAAGGAACAAGTAAGGCATAGTAAATCGGTTGTAAATGTAAATTGAATGAATAAACCAAATGGCATGAATAAAATATTCTATGCGCCTATGCGGAAAACAAACTAAAGTGCACCCTGCTACCACAAGTGCAATCAGTTGATTCTCCAAAATAATGGAGTATTCATGGTCTGCAACTGTAACTGGATCATAAGATTTACACATAACACCCGTTCTAAAAATATTTGAACAAATTAGACATATACTAAAAGGTTAGCAGATCTATAAAACCCAATGCAAAAATGTATCATGAAAACTGAAAAAGCGGGGAAAAGAAAATTTCCCACCATAGCAATAAGGCTCCTCTCTGTAAATTTAATTTACCTTATTGGCGTTGTTGATAATATCGAGATCGTGAGAAAGTACAGATTAGCTACCCGCCTGAACTGTCAGTAAGAACACACAACTTCTCAGAATGCCAAATAAGTCATTAAAGAGGAGGAGGTAGCTGTAAAATAAGATGAAGTCATAGAGAGGGAAGAAAATGGACCGATAATGACTCACGTCATTAACATATATTTTACAATCAAAACCTTTTACTTCAACTTTTTAATTAATGGACCAAAGAAGGACAAACTGATTATATCCTAGCGTGCTCCAAATTGAAGGACAAACTATCTCATAATAATGAATAATTCCTTCTTAAAATGCACAACACATATTACCCAGGCAAACAAGCACTACAGCTATAAATTAACTACAACCATTCATGAACTTCAAAAACATGTTACCAATTTATAATGAACACAATAGGTTCAATTGTGCAACCTGAAAATATGAGTTAAATTTCCATGTTCAAATAATAAAAATCATGCACAAGTTGAAATTCAAAGTTTTAAGTTACAGTTTGAAAGTAACATTTATCGCAATTGCCCAATCATGAGGCACAGGCCGTGGACTAGTAAGTTCAGTAATCCAGATTCTATGAGCAAAAATATACAAAACTTTACAGGTAAGTAAATAAGGCAGGCTAAGCTCCCTATTAACTTCACAAGCTAACACAAACATTAACATGTTTGTCCTTTGATCAAGATACTTGATAGTTAGTTACCTGTTCAAACAGCCCCTTGGGTAGAAAAGTAAAAAAGTTGTACTTCGTTGTCGACACTGAATTCCCCTGACATAATTAATCCAGCATCAATGAAATCTAATAGGAGAAGATGCAAATAGCCAAATCTAAAGAAAGTATAATGTAAGACAAGTTAATGCAAATTTATTACAGTTATAGTTAGATAGTGTAAGACGTAGAAATTTTAGAGTTTCTTTGTCTTCTTGCCCAAAAGTCTATACAAGCTTATTGGATATAAAAATGTACATACGTCATTCTGCATTTCAGAATTGCATTTTGCCTGACTGGATGTGAGTGTACGTTGAATGTTGCACTCTTTTTTTATAATGCAATAAATCTTCATCATATATTTGTTCACTAACTTTACTGCACTCATATGAGTCGTACAAAGAGCTTGCATTCCAATGAAAAAGAAGAAATAACGATACCTACAAGGACCAATCAGAAAACTTAGTACAAATTGAAGTATACAGGGCGGCCTCCTAACATACAACTCATTCTCCTCTCCGAAAGAGTTCCCTACTAACCAGACACGCAAAGGAGTTAAACATGAAGGACTCTCTAACAAACTGAAATTTCACCCATAACTTTTATGCATCCGTAACCCAAAACCCCATCGAAAAATTCTATCCATTCATCAAACCGAACACCTCCACTCCCATTGGTTAAAAATCCTACGGTTTGTCGATAAGTAAAGCAAAATTACAAAACACATGACTCAGAATATGATATTAATTTAGTAGATGCCATAGTGATTATATTTATAATCTTACAGGATATCCCAAAACAAAGAAATAAAATAAGTTCCTTAATCAAAAGCTTAATTCAAAAGCAAAGAAACAAAAGCTTAATTCAATTCAAAATTGCCACTCTACCTTGCTATCATCAATAAACGGACTAGAAGTGAAAAATGCATAAAACACAAAGCAAACCTTAAATCTGACAGCAATATTAGCCTCGCGATCATTGCAGTATATAGTCCGGTGACCAGGTGCCTGGGGCTGAACTCGACCGAGTCTAACCGTCCGAGACGAAGGAACCCTATCGTTCATGGTTGAATCTCGATCCCCCAATCTCGATCCAGAAGTCCTAAGCCTTTCCCATCCACTCATCTTCTGCGTCCCTCGCAAAAGACTAACTGAGTACCAATCCGGAAAACCGAGTCGGCTCCAGATAACAAACCGATCTGGTCCACCCTCTCCTCCTTCTTCTCCTCCACCCTCTATTCCGCTTTCCAAAACGGCAGTAAAATCAATGGCTTCGTTGTACCGACGGTGAAACAGAGAGGGAAGTGTACGCTCTCAAGATACAACTGCCCCCACTTGAAATTTCCGCATTTGCTTTCATTTTTCAATTTTCCTACTTTGCCCCTGCCGTGTGTTGATTTTTCTACGTTTCTGAAAGTCGCGTGATTCGCTTTTTCTTTACCCACAACCACCGTCTCGGGGTTTAACGGGACCACGCGCGTGTCTGCGTTTGGTGTTGGTTGAAAGACTTCAACGGTTTAGTGTCTTGGCGGGGCCGAGGGAAGGTCAAAGGGGATGGTGAATTCTCCTTTTTGTTGTAAGAAAACGCGCGAGTGGTGCGTGCAAAGGATAAGAAGAGGGTTTTCCAAGGAATGGAGGTAGACGACGTTTTACGTACTGCGCCGTAATTAAAATACAGGTTTGCCAGTTAAGGGAAGTTGGAAGAACTGTATGTAAACAAGGAGAACGTGGTGTGTGGAGGCGTTGACGTCGTTAGTTTGCCTCCGAGCATCTTGCGTTGGAACATTCGTGGGACGTGGAGTTCCTCCGCATTTCCTCTTCCTCCATTTGCTCATAATTAAGACGACAGTGTAGTGATCAAAGTCTAGTAACCCAATGATAAAGATTCGTTAAAATAAAAAAATGACACTATTGTAGTGATGAGAATATTTTAATGGCGCATTTACTTTAAATCAAATCAAATGAAGTTTATATTTGTTTTGCCTAGAAATTAGATAAAATTTGGAATCGTTTTGTCTAAACATGGAATGAAGAATGAAATAACTGAATCAAATTAATGTATTTATTAACTTTCAGGAATCAAATTATGTGAAATAAGAATTATTATTTATGTTTAATAATCAATGGATTGGAAATAAATTATAAGACATTACCGAAATGTCATATTAAAGAAAATGAGTATTATTAATCTCTATATTATAAGATTTAGAGAGTATATTAGGCTTTTTATAGTCCATTTCAAATGAATTAGAAATATGAAAATATGATTTTGTTGGACTCCTAATAGTCCATTCCATTTAGACATTATGCCAAAATATGCAAATGCCTCTACAATTGATAACTTACCTCAATTGATGGGCACCAAAATAATTTGAAGAGAATAAATAATTACCATAAAAGTCCAATGAGTTACTTCTGAATTAGAAGATGATTAACTTTTCATAATCCAAAACGATCCTAAAAGTTTAATGATTTTGTTGGATTTCATGGTAGGAATGTCCCTCACTTGCCTTGCCTCACCAAAAACCGTCAGCTCATCCTAACAAGAGCTAAGGATAATCAATACCTAAAATAGTTTCTTTACATGTGGGGATATAATTTTTTACATGTGGGAATGTAATGATCGTGATAATGAAAATACTGACATCAAAGATTGATTTGACCCTTTATTATTACATATGAAATTCACAAAGATGGTATTTAGATCACTACAGATTCTAGTGCTCCTAATAGCCAAGAATTTTCTCGAAAAAGAAATGCTCTTGATTAATAAACCCAATCTGACAAGAAAGCATATATATGTAAATCATGGATTTAGATCACCTTCAATCAACATCAGGTGATATTAGGATGATTAAATAAAAAAAAAATCAACGGCTCATTACTTTGATATGGAAATCAAGCAAAAAAAATATAGTCATTTTTTAAAACTTTTCTAAATTGATATGGTCTGTTAATTTTTCAACCAATAGCTCATATCAGGCATGATGGTCTCATGTGTTGGTTGAACATGAGAAAATTTGAATCCATAAATCTTCCCATATGCATTCGTAGCATCTAGTCTAGACACATGTAACATCAAAATATGATAACAGCATAATCATTTGTGTCTAGCGAGTCAAAATCACATGTGGATTTTTAAACTCGTGGGGACCCACTACTAATAGGTTGGAGTTTGATAAATAAATAGGTGACGACACATACGATGCAATGAAATACATTTGCGGGGGTATACGGGGCAAGGACATATATAGCAATCCATGCTCCATCTCTTCCCCATTTATCTTTATAAATTCTTAAGTATATGTTTGTAGTAAAGTGAAACAATAATCTTATGTCTCAACCCTACCCTAACACTAATTTTTTAATCTCCCTCACTACACTAGCTAATTTAGTTGTCAAATAAGATAATTCTTGTACCATTTCTCTCCTAAATCATTTTCATTACTTTACACAATTCAAGTCTAAATGAAGAGATGGAGAACACATGTGTAACTCAGTCTTAATGGGGATTCTCCATACCCCCGTGTCCTCATAAATTAAAATTTGGGCATGAATAAAATTGATACATGGAGATGAGGATGGGATAAAGGGTTTTATACTATGGCATGTCAGGCTAAAAGGAGCCGAGCTAACTATAAATCATACATGACAAATTGGGTTGGCGCAGTTGGTTAAGCCATCATACTCATTCCTTAAAAGTTGCGGGCTCGAGTCATATTCATTCATTCCCCTTAGAATTTATAATGTAACTTTAAAAAAACTATAAATCATATATATTAACTATGCAAAAAATATACATCTATTGATTATCAAACCAAAAACAAAAGATAATTACTAACTTTTAGAAGGTAGAGTACCAACTCTCGATCATATATATACCTATATCTATTTATATTATAATAAAATGGGCCTGAAGGGAGAAATTTTTATTCCCCTTTTAAAGTTTCTTAAAATATAGTACAAATTAGATGTTTCACATTTTCTCATTTAATTCCTAAACGAAGTAAAATTTTCCATAATAATTTGTTTATTGATAGTTAGTAAAATGAAATATTTTTTATAGTAGTATGTAATTAGATACATGAATGTAAAAGTATCATTTAGAGAGAGAGAGATTCGCTAACTTCTCTCTAGAAGCTTTCTGAACAGGGAGGAAGTCTTCGCCCAACGGTTTCACCTAAATATATTCGTGGCCACATGGATGAGCAGGGACCAACCAACTCAGCGCCAGTCGCCAGTTTAAAAAAATTCCCAACTCCCTTTTTTATGTGATAAGGACGTTACGTCACTATGTACAAACATGCATGCAACTTTTACGGAGAAATGATAGTTTCAAGTCATTTCTCTTGCACAAGACAGTTGCATTAATGATAAACTATGCTTGGGATTGGATGTTGTTCCCATTCCTCATTCTCCTTTACAAGTTGGAAAGAACTCGTTACAATAAAAGGACACCATTGCTGCCACATCACCATCTTCCCCAAGTGTTAAACGACTTAACCCTTCCGATTTTTCAGAATATGATGAAGTTGTTGAGGAACTGGAATTATATGCTTTCACATAAGGTGTCATAAGGAATTGCACGTATTATCCTGCCCATAACCCACCTAACCAACTCCCCCATGAAAATAACCAACTTTATGAAAAGCTCTGTCATGAATCTATATCTATTGGGAGGAAAGATGGTACCTGGGAAGAGAAAGTAAAAAAGAATCAGAAGTTCAGAATTCAACTGGGCTGTGAAGACACTACAATATTTGATGTAGGGAGAGTCATGGTTAAACTGCCAGGATGGGTTGCTCAGGATAGCTTTACAAAATGGGATAACTGTCTGGTTAGGTTCTTTGCTGGCAAGACTCTCCACTGCACCTTGTCAAAAAAATTACAATGTAAATCTAGAAGAAATAGGTGACTTACTGAAGTTTCTGCATCAAAAAGTCTTTTTTATCTTAAGTTTAACTCCTTAGAAGAGCGGGAGTCCTTTCTTGGGGATGGCCCTTGGCATCTACTTGGGAAATCATTCATTCTTAAACCTTAGCAACCTAACACCAAATTTGCAAAAGACAAAGTATCAAAACCTTAGCAACCAACTCAGTGCCAGCTTTAATGCCCAACTCCCTTTCGCATGTGATAAGGAGGTTACGTCACTATGTACAAACATGCATGCACCTTTTAAGGAGAAATGACAGTTTCAAGCCATTTCTCTTGCACAAGATAGTTGCATTAATGATAAACTATGCTTGCGATTGGATGTTGTTCCCATTCCTCCTTCTCCTTTACAAGTTGGAAAGAACTCGTTACAATAAAAGGACACCATTTCTGCCACATCACCATCTTCCATAAGTGTTAAACGACCTAACCCTTCCGGTTTTCCAGAAAATGATGAGGTTGTTGAGGAACTGGAATTATATGCTTTCACATAGGGTGTCGAGAAGGAATTGCGAGTATTATCCTCCTCATAACCCACCTAACCAACTCCTCCGTGAAAATAACCAACTTTATGAAAAGCTCTTTCATGAATCTCCATCTATTGGGAGGAAAGATGGTACCTGGGTAGAGAAAGTAAAAAATAACAGAACTTCAAAATTCAACTGGGCTATGAAGACACTACAGTATTTGATGCAGAGAGAGTCATGGTTAAACTGCCAGGATAGGTTGCTCATGACAGCTTTACTAAATTGGAAGTTTTGCTGGCAAGACTCTCCACTGCACCTCGTCAAAAAAATTGCAATGCAAATATGGAAGAATATGGGACTTACTAAAGTTTCTGCATCAAAATGTCTCTTTTATCTTAAGTTTAACTCCTTAGAAGATAGGGAGTCCTTTCTTGGGGCCATTGGCATCTAAGGAGAAACCATTCATTCCTAAACCTTACCAACCTAACACTCAATTTGCCAAAGAAAAAGTATCAAAACTTCCAATCTAGGTCAAGCTCTAGCACCTCCCAGTTGAGCTTTAGTCTACTGGAATTCTAAGCCACATTGCAAGTACAGTAGGAGTACCCTTATACTCTGATTCCCTAACTGCAAGAGGGATTAGTAAGGGATATGCTAGAGTGTGTGTTGAGATTCATGTCCAATCCAGAGAAGTCAAGCACTTTGGATGTACAAGATCACGCAGTTGATACCAATAACTTCCTTCTGGATTCAATGCATTTACTCTCCCCAAAGTCAAAGGAAAACTCCAACTTTCATTTATGCTCCTCGGCAACGCAGTTAACTAGTGGGTCCGCTCATGAACTTAATGCACAAAATGGGTCACGGATAAATGAACTAAAGGAAAACAACAAACAAGTGGCCTCATCACTCAATGTACAGGTCCCATTTATAGACAACCTCAAGAAGGCTTCTAGAGCACCACTGCCTAGAGGAGGAGCTTGACGGAGCAATCTGAATAGGGAGGAAGGTCTTTTCCCAACGGTTACATATAAACCTATTTGTGGCCACATAGACAAGCAGGGACCAACTAACTCAGCGCCAGTTTTAATGCCCAACTCCCTTCTGCATGTGATAAGGACGTTACGTCCCTATGTACAGACATGCATGCACCTTTCAATGAGAACAGAAAGTTTCAAGCCGTTTCTCCTGCACAAGACAACTGCATTAATGATAAACTATGCTTGTGATTGTATGTTGTTCCTATTCCTCCTTCTCCTTTACAAGTTGGACTGAACTCGTTACAATAAAAGGACACCATTGCTGCCACATCACCATCTTCCCCAAGTGTTAAATGACCTAACCCTTCCAGTTTTCCATAATATGATGAAGTTGTTAAGGAACTGGAATTATAAGCTCTCACATAGGGTGTCAAAAGGAATTGTGAGTATTCTCCTCCCCATAACCCACCTAACCAACTCCTCCGTGAAAATAACCAACTTTATTAAAAGCTCTGTCATGAATCTTCATCTACTGGGAGGAAAGATGGTACCTGGGCAGAGAAAGTAAAAAATAATTAGAAGTTCAGAAATCAACTGGGCTATGAAGACACTACAGTATTTGATGTAGAGAGAGTCGTGGTTAAACTGCCAGGATGGGTTGCTCAGGATAGCTTTACTAAATGGGATAACTGTCTGGTTAGGTTCTTTGCTGGCAAGACTCTCCACTGCACATTTTCAAAAAAAATTGTAATGCAAATCTAGAAGAAATATGGGACTTACTGAAGTTTTTGCATCAAAAGGTCTCTTTTATCTTAAGTTTAACTCCTTAGAAGACAGGGAAACCATTCATTCTTAAACCTTAGCAGCCTAACACTCAATTTTCCAAAGACAAAGTATCAAAACTTCCAATCTAGGTCAAGCTCTGGCACCTCCCAATTGAGCTTTGGTCTACTCGAGCTCTAAGCCATATTGCAAGTGGAGTAGGAGTACCCTTATACTCTAATTCCCTAACTGAAGAGGGATTAGTAAAGGATATGCTATAGTGTGTGTTGAGATTCCTATCCAATCTAGAGAAGTCAAGCACTTTGATGTTGATATAGGGATAGAATATGGGATCCAATAACTGTCAATGTCGAGTATGAAGGCGTGCCAAAAAAAATTACTTCAGTGTGGTCTCTTTGGCCACGATTGTGACTATGTGCCTCAGCCAAAATACCACCCTCACTCAAGCTACGTAAACTTGCACGGAGACCACTATCCCCCACCCCACAAGCTCCTCAAACATGAACAAAAGCCTTTACCACTCCCCATCTCACCCCTCAACCTCCCTTACCCAACCAAGACACCCCCTCATCTTAGTGCCTCCATGTGAGGCTAAGTGATCTTGGTTGCATCTAAAATAAACAAGACCAAAAACAGTAATCTTGAGGTAGTCTAATTTGATCTTGAACCACATGTAAATTTGCTCTGGCGAACCCACTGTGATTGAAAACAACATAGAAGACAACACTTCTTCATCCTCTGCTAGCATCACTCATGAAACAAAAGGATATCAAACCTCAGAATCTCCATTACCCCTTGCCATTATTCCTTCTACTTCAAGTTTAGGGAAGAAAAAGAAAGGGCAGTATACACCTCATCCAGCAAAAATGGGCAAGAAAGATTAAGTATCAAGTAGAACTTCCCACAACCAGTAATTTAATGTTTAATTGAGCCTCTTGGAACATTAGTGCGCTGAATGGCACCCGAAACAATCTAATGTAAGAAAATTTTGTAGGAATTTTAATCTCTCTGTTTGTTCTGTCATCGAGACTAAAGTGAAACCTCCCTCGTTTCAATCTCTTTTTGCTAGTATGTTTCCAGATTGGCAATGCATTACTAACTACCAACATGTTAAGGGTGGTAGAATTTGGGTGGCCTGGGATAGTGATAGTATTGATCTCATTCCCATTGAAACCTCATATCAGGCTATTTTATGTAAATTGGTTCATATTGATAGTTAGGTTACATGTTTTGTATCTTTTATCTATGTTGCTAACTCTAAGCAGGAAAGGAAACAACTTTGGAGTTATGTGGTTGATCACCATGCGATATGTTCCAGCTCCCCTTGGCTTTCTTTGGGGAACTTTAATGTCATCACTAGCCCTAATGAAATGTGGTGGCAAGGCTGGTTGGATAGATGGTATGTCTGATTTCACTGACTGTTTGAACATGGTTCAACTTCAGGATCTAGCTTACTCAGGTTGTCAATTCACTTAGAGCAACAAACATCATGATGGAACATTTATTATGTGCAAGCTTGATAGTACCTTAGGAAACACTAATTGTGTAGACCGATTCCTAGATACTACCTGTCATTTTACCCCCAAGGCATATTTGACCACACTCTCATTGTCCTTCAAATGGGCAAAACCCAACCCAAACCAAAGCCTAGCTTCAAGTTCTTCCATTCCTTGTTTGATAGATCTGTCTTCTAGATCACACTATAACAAGCCTAGGCTACTAAAGTCCATGGAACTGCCATGTTTAAAGTCTGCTATAACCTTAGAGTTGTCAAAAAAGCCTTAAAGACATTCAATCAGACACATTGCACTGACATATCCTCAAGACCCAGGTTAGCAAGGGTCAATCTTAAGAAAATCCAACAATTACTAGCTAATAGCCCATCCAACCATGAGCTTCAGAAGCAAGAGCATATTGCCAGTACTGAATAGTTGGAACAAATGAAAGCTTAAGAGAGCTTCTTTAAACAAAAACCCAAAGTGTAATGGGTTAGTTTGGGTGACCAAAACACTAACTTCTTTTTCTAATGTATCAAGAAGAATAGAGTTAGAGCAAAGATCACCCACTTGGTGGACTAAGGAACCATAATCTATGTCCCTGACTCGGTAAAGAGCACATTGTAAGCTTCTGTGCCCAACTTTTGGGATCTTCTAACCCTCCTACTGAAGTAAACTGGAACATACTAGACTGTCCCCTCCCAAAGAAGCTCAATGAATCACAAGCAAACCTTTTGATTGCTCCAGTTACAATTGAGTAAGTTAAAACAACCATTTTTTCTATGGAGAGTGATAAGGCACCTGGTCCACATGGGTTTTCAACAGGGTTTTTCAAAAGATCATGGCACATAGTGGGACTAGATGTCACTGCCGCTATTCTTGAGTTTTTTTTATCTCTAGTGAAATTCTAAAAGAGGTCAACTCTACAGCTATCTCACTAATACCCAAAGTCCTTAACCCTTAGTTGTGGTGGATTTTAGACCCATTTCTTGTTGCAATATTCTTTACAAATGCAACACCAAGATCCTTACAAACAAAATGAAAAGGCACTATTCCATACCTCATTAACCCCAATCAATGTCCATTCATCCCTAGGAGAAATATTACAGATAACATATTTCTCTCCTAAGAACTCCTTAGAAGCTACCATAGAACACTACCTATGCCTAGATGTACACTAAAAGTTGATTTAAATAAGGCATATGACAATGTCAATTAGACTTTGATTGGTAAAGTTTTGCAATGCCTAAATTTTCATAACAAATTTGTAGCTTGGATCATGGAATGTATCTCTTCCCCATCCTACTCTATTAGCATTAATGGAGTATTGAATGGATACTTCAGAGGTGCTAAGGGCATTAGACAAGGGGGCCCAATCTCTCCTTAATTAATGGTAATAGTCATGGAGGTCTTCACTGAGATTCTCAAGTTTGGAGCCTCTCACTCTAACTTCAAGTTTCACTAGAGGTATGATATTAGTCAACCTTTGCTTTGCTGATGATCTACTTTTGTTCTGCAAGGGGACTAAGGATTTTTTTTAGGTGCTTAGTGAGTGTCTTGATATCTTCAAACACCTGTCAGGGTTGCAAGCAAATGCCCAGAAAATCCAAATTTTACTCTCAGGTGTAGGGAAGGATGATATTCAATCTATTCAAGTTATCTTGGGGTTTCTTGAGAGCCATCTTCCAGTAAGGTACCTTGGAATGCCCCTAATTACCACTAAATTGTGCAAAACATATTGTGATTCCCTAGTGGAGACGATTACTAGCAGAATTTAATCTGGAGAGTCAAAATATCTCTCTTATGTTGGAAAATTGCAATTGATCAAATCCATTATTATGGCAATGTTTCAATTCTGCACTGATATGTTCATCTTACAAAGAAGGTGATCAAGAAAGTCCAAGATCTAATGAGGAACTTCCTTTGGAGTGGCACTACTGACAAACACACTGGGCATCAAAGATTTATGTTGTATGATCAAGAAAGTCCGAGATCTAAGTTGTATGGTCTGACATTTGCTGTGAAAAGAGTAAGGGTGGTCGAGGGATCAAAGATTTGGTTCTCTCTAATGAGGTACCAGTACCAAAACATGTATGGTTCTTGGTGTCAGGGACTAAATACTCACTATGGGAAGATTGGTGCTAGATTCACCTAATTAGGAAAAGCTCTATATTCATAACCATAATTCCTTTTAACCTCTCTTAGGTCAGGAGGAAAATTCTGAAGCTAAGATCCAAGTAACTTCCTTTGTGTTCAGTAAGTATTAGGGATGGTTCATCTGTGAAAATCTTCACTGATAAATGGCACCCCCTTGGGATCTTATTAGACATATATGTTCAAAGAATTCTCTAGACCAAGATGGACAGTGAAATCCAAAGTTGAGGTAATCATCCAATGTGGAAAGTGGCAATGGTCCTCACGCAACACTACTGAGTTAAATGAACTCATGAATCATCTCTTCCCCCCATAAACCCTCCTCCACTGATGTGTGGTCTTGGGGTGCGAATTCTAATGGAGAGTTCTTTATATCTAAAACCTATTCTCATTTCTCCTCGCATCTGGATGATTTTAGATGGGCTCCTTTGATCTGGTTCAAACACCATGTCCTAAGGTGCAGTTTTATCTCTTGGTTGGCTTTAGATAATAAATTAACCACTAGAGATAAGATTTCACAATGGAATAATGATGTCAGTGGGAGTGGACTTGATTATGTGTTCTGTGTGGGATACTCCGAGTCTAGTTCTCACATATTTATGACTTGTGAATTTGCGAGACACATTTAAGGTGCTTTGATGGATAAATGTGTCCTGTCTTATAGACATAATACATGGGCACAACTTTTCTCTTAGCTCCTGGTCATGGGGAAAGGAAAATCTCTTAGAGCTACTGTTTTAAAGCTTACATTCACCTCTTTCCTATATTGCCTGTGGAGGGAGAGAAATTCAAGGATTTTTAAGGGAAACTTAAAGATAAGGTTGTGGTTATCACAATGGTTGAAGACTGAAGAGTTAGTCTGCTCAAGGCTCTACAACTCAAAGGGGT
Source organism: Datisca glomerata (assembly GCA_003255025.1). NCBI lineage: Eukaryota > Viridiplantae > Streptophyta > Magnoliopsida > Cucurbitales > Datiscaceae > Datisca > Datisca glomerata. Next base: position 776,077 of record QANY01011952.1, on the reverse strand, counting down.
TTAGTGATGAACCAGTTGATAGAACAATAGTTCAAGTCTAGGGTCTTGGTCCTAATCTATACTTGTAACCCTGTTTGACTGATCTATAAAGCCTATTTCTACTGGTTGTGTAGATCTGATTTATGGGTCTGATTTGTAAAGGCCATGTAAAATGGTCTAGATTTATATGTTGCTCCCCCACCCTTGTGTGTGTGTGTGTGTATGTGTCCCCCTATCAGTCCTCTTTATTTGCAATGTACTTGTAAGGTTGCTATAAAGCCTTTTACTGATCTGAATAACTTGTAGACTGCAATTCTAGTTTCCGATTTATCTGGTTTATTTGACAGAGCTTTCTCTAACTCAAAAGGATGTCACAGGTTACCGAGATTGCTTTAGGAGCTACTCTGAATCTTTACGCAGTATCTGGTGGTTGAGGCCTTAGAGTTGGATAATTCTGACTAAAGCACCCTTGATTAGTGCCTGTTTAGTTTGAGCTAGGTTTTGAACCTTTTTTTGCTGACTACTTCTTATAGTTAGACCTGTTCTATAAAGGCCTTAATGCTTTATTTCAAAATCAGGTTTTGATTTATGTCTTAATCATCTGCTAAAACTAGTTTAAACTGAACCTAGGGCTTGGTTTACCCTGATTTTGGTTCTATCTTTTTGGCATTGACTCTTCTAAGTTGACCGTTGATTTTTTCATCTTCATTTGTGAGGACTCTTTGTTGACTCTTTAATTTAGGATAGACTTACTTCTTTACATGTAGATTCATTGCTCTCTCCCTGAAGTATGCCCCTTGTATTTGTGTAAGTATCTTTTGATTTATAATACTTTTAATTTACCAAAAACAAATGAGATACATGATTAACCGTACATATGAAAGATCTTTTATACAAAAAAATATTTATTTTTAAGTCAATAATAATTTTTTCGTAAAACTTTCTAAATTAACATTTTATATTATTTATGTTATCAGGAACATGAAAATTTATATAAATAGAGTTAGAGAAATATATTAACGTATGTTTAAATAAGAGAATATATTTCTTAATATGATATTTTTTTATTGAAAAAAAGACAAATTGGTCAAATAAAATCATTTTGAATATTTTTCAAGAGGAGTGTTATATAGTACAATTTCAACGTTTTAAACAAGCTATATATCATTACTGCTTTTATTTTTGTTTGGATTTCTTATAAATCTTCAAATAATGTATTTATTTTAACACTAATATTAATTTTAAATCTTATGTATATTTAAACTGGTTTAACACATGTGAAGTCCTTACTTTTTTACTAATATATATAAAGTTAGATATAGACATCTCTCATTACTCCATGTGTTCATATCCAAGATTTGACAAGTGTCAAAATGTATCAAATATATTAGAGAAATATATATTTTTATTTATTATTGAATTATAAATATGTAATGATTATTATTAAAATCCTATTACTCCAATGTAAACGTTTTCAACATTAAATTAATTGAAATAACATTGCTTTGGTTGCCAAAATTTGCATAATGTTTATTTTAAGAGTATAAACAGATTTAAGCTTTTAGTATTTCTTGAGTTATTAAATATTGATTAGCTATTAGTATGAGAGAGTTTAAAAGTCTCAAACTGAAATATAAAGACGGTTGTTATATGAAATTTACAATAAAATGACACTAAATGAGAGAAAACTCTTTTGAACATATTTTATTTGTTAAGGAAAAAAGGCAAATATTCCAAAAAAATGGCAAAAGAAAAATAACCCCAATATTGGGTAGATAATAAGTATTCTTTTACGATATTTAATATTTAATTTATGATCACATTTTCTCTCTTAACATTGTTGTATATATTATGCATTCAAAATTTGTTTGTATATTGTGTGATTCATGAATTATAGAAACATCTATGTTTAACGTTATCATCAAATAACAGGTAAAACATGATGACAACTATTTAATTTCATCATTTTTTTCTTATTATATTTTTGGGTTTCAAAATTTTAACTTCTTTTTAAATTCTACATTTTTATACTAAATTATTATTTAATTCACTCCGTTTTTGAATTTTTCGTTTATAAAAAATGTTCTAAGTAACTTTATAAAGTAACTACATTTCAATTTTATACATATTCTGTGCATAGCACGGGCATATTACTAGTACTCTAAAATAGCACCCTAAATCTTAACCATGTGATACTATTTTTTCTCCTTTGCTAAATAACGTATACACACTCTCGCATGAGTATGCTTTTAAGTTGGTTCTGTATGTCTTGTCTCATCCATGCTCTCATTTACTTCTTGCTTGTTTTGTATAGCAAAAAATAAAATAGAGAAAAACAAAGATTTTTCGTATAAATGATCCATTTGAAAAATATTTTCATGATAAATGATGAATAAATCAGTATATTCAGTATATTGAATATGTACATATGAGTGCCTATCTATAGGTTTAGAGTAACATGCAGTATGATATACAAAGTGCAGTACAAAAGTATAGTACAACTGGATGTGGTCATATAATAAGTCTCAATACACAGAAGTATATATATTTTAATACCGCTCTACAAACTCAAGGTGATAAAACAGATGTCAACTTGAGTTTGCATACTAAATCTCTAAAGCATCTAAGAGGATGAGTTTTGTTAAATACGTCTACAGTCTGATCACCTAAGGGAACTGACAAAAGTTGAATGGTGCCTCGAAATACATGTTGATGGATGAAATGACAATCAATCTCTATATGTTTAGTGCATTCATGAAAGACATCATTATGTGTCATTTGAATCACACTCTAATTATCGCAATGAAGAATTATAGCAGTAGAGCGGAACCCATATCCTCAAGTAACCAATGAAGCAAGAAAAGTTCTTGAGAAGCGTCTCCCAAAGTGCGATATTCTGCCTCAATTTTCGATCTAGCTGTAACAAATTACTTCTTACTTCACCAAGATATCAGAGAATCTCCTAAGAAGAAACATAATCAAATAGTAGATCGTCTGTTAGTGGATCACCTGCTCAATCAGCGCAGTACATGGATGAAGTTCAAGAGAGCTCTTCGTTGAGAAATATAGACCATAAAATAGGGTGCCTTTCACATAATTGTTGGGGGTTACTCAAAGCATGTGTATTGACATTTTAATATAAAATTTAATGGAGTTATATTTTTCTTATAATTATTCTTTTAAATTATTGTTAAATAATTTATATAAATATATGAAAATTTCATATTCATTAATGAGACTATGATCTTGTATTAGTATGAGAGGATTAAAATCATAGATAATGAATAAAAATATCCGTAACATATTTAAGTGTGGAATCTTTATATTACGGTTCGCTAAGCATTATGAATACATGTGATCTAGATCCAAATCATTGATGTGGATATATATCTTAGTGAAGGTAATTTATATAACAAAATTCTATATGTCAGGACCGATGTGAATTAATATATTTGTTAACGTATCGTTTATCATATAAAGTTAATTACACATCAATCTGATGATCATATGTAGATTAGTCTGAAGCTTGAGTAGTCATGAACTCCTATACATGTCTACTGGATCTTTTGATTCACTATTTAAGGTTTATTTGTAAAATAAGCTAGTGACTTTTGTTTTGGAGATTCAATGATATGAATGGTTAGGAACATGATCTTACAAAATTTAGAATCTAAATTTTTCTAACGGAGCATATATTGGTTTCCTTAAGTGTTAATTCTGAAACTTAGTGCTTATTGAGCTCAAATTTATAATATGATTATAAACTAGTCATTCACTAGTGAATTAATTGTACTTAAGGAACAAGAGGTAATTAGAAGGATAAAACGATAATTTTGACCAGCTCTAATTCTCAAACCAATAATTGGAGGACAGAACTACGTGAAATTATTATATCAATGGACTACACGAGAATACTCTGTAAATACATTCTATAATCTCTAATAATGTAATTCAATATTTATAGTGGAGTAATAATAGAATTAATAAATAAGATTATTGAATTAAAGAGTTTAACTAATAATCTGGTTATTTGCAGCTTAAGATTATAAGTCCATGGTCCCCAAGTCACATCTTACTACGGAGTCTAGGATGTGAATATTTCAGGACATGAGAAAATGACTCACTTGTAAAAAAAAAATTTATTCTAGGGCAGGTACGTAAGTACGAGATAATTATATGTGATTAATTAATTAAGAATTAATTAATTGAATTATTTATATAAAAATTTTGGAAATATATATAAATAATTATATCGATTAATTTTTTATTATCGATAAGTGAGACAGAATATCTAATTTGTGAAATTAGATAATTATACATTATTATTAGATAATAATTTGAATCAACTAAATCTGTTACTAACAGATAAATTAGGTTATAAGGATAACCAGATATGTTAATTTTGAACTATTATAGTGTCATGTAGTACTGAAGTAGTGGAAGTGAAATATTGTAGTGCCACACGACACTACAATATTGATGTGGCATACAGTGCCATGAGGCACTATAATAGATCATAGCAACTGTAGTGTCGTGTGACATTGCAGTTGTGCACAAATTATAGTTGGTCCCACTACAATGATAATTTTAAAATTAAATATTATTTCAGTTTATCCCTAAAAATCTAATATATCATTATCTAGAAAATATATAGATATCATCTATTGGCTTTAGTGTTAGTTGAGTGTTGAGAATACAATTGCTATCAGGGTGAACTTTCTCTGTGATTAAAAGCTAATAAAAAAGCTCTGAAAGAATTATCATCGTATTCTCTCAGAGGATTGTATCAATCATTTTCAGTAAATCTCTAGATCCATGTATTAAGTACATTAAGAGACAGACAATTTTTCTGTCTTTGATTATTTTATGTGTCCACATACATTCTATTATGTTTGATGATTAGCTTGAAAGATCTTCATGTGGATCTCGATGTCTGTTGTTCGTGGAAACGCAAGATTGTTAGTTTGTGAGGACGCTTGATATAGACTACAAGAAGTATATGATTCCTATCCATCTATGTTTTAGATTTAATATATAAATATACAATTGATCCTGATTGAAAAAAGTTTTTAATAAAAGTTTTTATTTTAGAAACCGTTGCGTCGCGCTTATTTTCATTTTATCAGAAAAAAACATACGATTCATTTTTAATAAATTTTTACAAGCTCCATGCTTTCGCTACGCGAGCGCCGCGTTTCCAACAATAAAGTATTATACGAAGGACTGCTGCATAATGAGTCAAGCACGGAGTGGAGAGAAATTGATTGACCATATGAAAACTACATAAGTAATATCAGGTCTGGTGATTGTTAAATAGACAAGACCTCCCACTAATTGTCGGTAGAGTGTTGCGTCGTGGAGTGGTGAGTCATCAAGGGGATTGAGCCTAACATCTTGTTCTAGAGGAGTGTGAGCAGTTTTGCTATCACTTATTCCAGCGTGAACAAGAAGATCAGAAGCATATTTTGCTTGAGAGAGATAATATCTATCAGAATCAGAATGAGACCTCAAGTCCAAGAAAGTAATTAAGAGGGCCCATATCTCTCATCTCAAAGTAACGACTCAGAAAAGACTTGAGGTCAGAAATGCTAGGTATATCATCTCTAGTAATTATCATATCATCAACGTAAAGCAAAAGAAGGATAATGCCTTTATTTGATTTTCGAACATATAATGTTGAGTCATGAGAGCTAGATGTGAAATCAAATTGCATAACTGTAGTACTGAATTTGGAAAATCAAGCTCGAGGAGCTTGTTTAAGATCATATAAGTTTGGCAAAGTTTACACAAACTTTATTTGGTGAATGATGGTATCCTGAAGGGGGCTTCATGTATACTTCTTCTGCTTTAAACAGTTTAGATATTTTCTCTAGGCAAAAAAGATTAATATTTCTTGCCCTAACATGGTCTTTTGTGTCGCTTTCTTTTTTATTTCCATTTCATGTTATAACATTTGTCTATGTTTCCTTTTCATTCTACCCAATATTTTAAACCTCAATCAATGGGTATAATTTTGGATGATTTCGATTCTCTCCTGCATATTTCCATAATTTAACAATGATGTTAGCATTTCAATTTGCTGTGTTCTCTGTCTTTCTCCATTTCCCCAATTTCCCCCATTTTTCTGCCTTAACAATGTTTTTTTCGGTTCTTTGTTTGTCCTTTTCCCATTTTGTTCATTGAGAAAGTTAATGCCATCTTTTAAAATGCATTTCCTTAAAATTTATATTTTGTTCTTTTTTTGCTCAAAGAGTGTAAGTGCAGTGGGTGTCTTACTTTAAGACTATAAATATTTTGTGATAGTAAAATATGTAATCTGCTCCATTATAAGAATAAAATATAAATTTTATATTTATATTTATATTTTATATAATGCTTCCTCTCCGGTTTTTGGGGACTTGTGAACTGTCATTCATGTTATTAGTGTTTTTTAATCTTATTTTTCAGGATGTGTTGTTTATCTTGTGTCGGATCATTAAATTGAAGTGGCAAACTATTTAGCGAGATAACATGGGGCCGATTGTATTATCCCTACTGTTAGGATGAGTATATTTCTTCATCAAATACATATATATATATATTTACATATAATTTAAACCCCTTAGGTTATATGGTTATTACAGTAAATCAAATTAATGGACACGTGTATTATGTAGGCCGTGACACAGAGAATTTTATATGTTATTATTTTTCATGTTATTTGTTTTTAATTTAATTTTTGCGTTACATTGTATATAGAATTTTTTTGTATTATTTATGTCAGTGTTATCAAAATGGGGTAATATTTTTTATAAGGATTAATTACATTATATCTTATTTAACCTAATGTAGGAGGTTGGAATTAAGGTTTTATTTTTCACCTTTTTATTTTTATCTTTTATGGTCGGCCATCTCTCTCTTTGTAGGAGATAATGTTATCATCTTATTTCTTCTTTAAGCTTGCCTTAGCTTAAGAGTCCTCACTAAATTGGATAATGTAGGAGGTTGGAATTAAGGTTTTATTATTTTCCCTGTTTTTTATCTTTTACTAGTCGACAACTACGAGCTTCATACGTATTAAGTAGATTGAAATATATGTAGAATTTAAAATTTTATTGGAGCTTGAAGTTTTACTCTTGATTAGTTTTTTTTTAAATTGACCTAGCTTTCACGAGTTTTTTGCATTAAATATTAAAGAGAATTTTGGATAAATTTTCATGTTGTTACACCCATGAACCTAAAACTTCAAGCTCCAATAAAATTGATAATTGATTAAAATCTTTAATTAATATACCATTCTATTTATTCCAAAGTTATTTCACTATAAATTTGGAATTGAACTCAAGTCAAAAAAACCAAATGAGACATGTTGGAACCAAATGAGACGAATTTGGTTAAATTTGAACTTTTGGGCATAACTTGTATTCGAACTAACTCTTGACACCAAATACACGTCTAGGATAAAATCTAGAGCGTTGTTTCATTTTGGGTGTTTCTTACACCATAAAGAGTCTAAAATATCCAATAGGACGTGTTTAAGATCAAATGAGAAGAACTTGGTAAAACTTGAATATTTTATACATAGCTTTGGGTGCCTCCAAAGACATAAAGAGTTAAAAAGAAACAATGGGACCTGTTTACAGCTCTATTTGTGTTCATCTTAATCTAGGCTGATGGAAGAGGATGCAAAATAACTTCTAAAATACGTAGGCACTACAAGGACGACCCCAAACATAAAGTTAGTTAAGTGCCAAAAGCTCATCCATTGAATTTTGTGTCATGACAATCTTAAAAGAGTCTGCCTTTCAAAAAATAAAGAAAAGGCTTTAGCAAAGACAAGTTTTCTATCCACCAAGGTGGCTTGATTACGAATGAACAAACTCACCTACAAGACGGTAATAATGAAAGTCCGCTAAAGAGCCTTCTGTTGTGTGCTAAATATATCTTCATCACCTCATGTCGAAGATCTAAGAAAATACCATCCAACATTCGACACGACATCCAACAGTCGATGAGTAAAAGAACACACTATAAAGAGATATTGTAAGTCCTACATTGTAGCATAACAAAGGCGACAACATGGAGGAGAAATAACCACAAGCACGCAAAGTAGAATCAGTAGGAGGTTGCAACAGATGACGATCCTCAACCAAAAATCAATCTATGGAATCACCAACCAATTGTCCATCTAAAAGCGAACCTTAGAATGACGACCAATGAAGTACCTAGACTCCAGTAAGTCGTTCCTATATCCATTTGACTTACTAGTGCATTCGATTTGGACTGTACTATGTTGGAGTTTTTAACCTGTTTCTGTGATGATTTTGCCTCCCTTAATCCTTAATATAATTAATTGGTAGGTATACCAAAGAGAAAAAGTATTACTAATTCTTTGATTTTATGCTTACGAATAGCAACTAAACGCATCCAAAAGAATTTTCTAATAACATCATTTAAATCCTTCAAAAGAGAAGTTTTCTAGGATAAATTGGAAAAGAGTGTAGGATTGAACCTTGAATTACCGAGTTAATGAGACATAACCTTCTTGTCATATATAAAGTAAAACACTTTCAAGATTCCATTTTGCTTTTAATTTTATTAGCCAAAAAGATTAACCAACAACGTGTAGAAGCAACACCAAAGAGAGGAAGCCCCAAATAAGTCATGAAATCGTCTTCCTTACGCATTCTAGACATGGACATAAAATCAATAATTTGGGCCATTGAGATGCCCCTACCAAAATAAATGGATGATTTCTGTCAATCATCTTGTTGATCAGAAAGGAAGCCATAACGCTTAAAATCATCTAAAACCACCCAGGAATTCTTAGAAGCAATGTAGAAAAGTAAAACATCGTACACATAAAGAAAGTGTATCAGGACATGTATCCCAATCAGAGAAGAAGTCAGAATCAGTGAGCTTGAGTCTACAAGGTGAGTACAATATCTTCTCAAAGGTCCCCAGTCAAACAAAAAAGAACTAGGAGGATGGAATCACTATGACGCACACCCCACGAACACCTGAAAAACACTTTTAGAGATCTATCATGAGCACCGAGATCCTAGCGGATTCAAATATAGTACTAATCCAGCATTACAATAATTATGTGTAGTTATAGCACAACACCAGTGCATTTTGGTCCAAAACGCAATAAAAAACCTAACATCCTGGAGTGAAAAATTTTCACCCACCCCCAAACCCGTATCTCTTTTACCAAATGAAAAATTTCCCCAAACCCGCGTCTCTCTTTCAGTTCAGTAGCTCTTCCTTTCTCTTAATCTTGAAGCTCCCCAATGAGCTCTCTCGAAGCTCACCAACGAGCTCTTTCATAGTATCTTTCTCTCTCTCGATCTTAAAGCTCACCATAATCTCACCAACGAGCTCTCTCAAAGCTCACCAATGAGCTTTCTCGAAGCTCGCTCTCAAGAACATCTCTCTCTTAGCTCTCTCTATCTCTCATCTCTCTCTCTCGTAAAACTCTCTCAGTTTCATTGCAGGTTTCTCTCATGGAAGTAAGCTCTCCTTAAATAAGAAAGACATAATAGTGAATTGTCTCGTACAGTTCACAAGTCTTAATCAATGACTCAATTCACAACTCTCACTCTCTCAGCTCTGTCCTACTTCGATTTTACAGCTCAGAATAGAGGCAAGGGTTTCATTCTCAAATTCTTGTCTAATTTTAGTGATGTTGTGCCTTATTTTTATCTGAGTTGAATAGGGGTTGTGTTCTCAATTTTGGGCATGCTATAAGTTTTGAAATTGAAACTCCTAATTTATTGTCTGTCTTTCCCTGCTTCTGCATAACATACCACATTCCTCGTTTTCTAATCATAAGCTTGACACATAACATACTGACTCGTTTCGTTAAATTTTCTTTCTGACAAAAATCAAAACCAAATACTTGCAGAGTATTTTTCCTACTAAACTCATATTCGAGTTCATGTTTCAGCAAAATTTCAGTCAATGGAGTCTTGGAAACAAATCAGAACAAAAGCAAATCATTAAAGAGAAAGAAAATAAAAGAAAATTATTAAGCCTCCTTTGGAATAATAATACAAAACTATGAATATTTTATATTCTTTTATCAATAAACTTACTTCTAACTATGAATATTATATATTCTTTTACTAGTAAACTTACCTCTTGGACACCAGCATTATGACTTTTTCCTCAATGGCTGAAACATTGGTTATTCCAAGAACAAATAATAAAGAAAATGCTGCAATAGTGCTAATTGGCATTACTTGTGCATCAGGAAATACAACTTTGGTTTTCTAGTTTGTTAAATTATAGAGCCGTTTGTGTAAATTGTCACAGATTTTAACAATCATATGAAAGTTGTAATTCTGCATCTGCTGACTAATCTTTTACTAGAGTTATGTGAAGTTTTTATGGCATAGTAATTTGTTTCTTATCACAGCCATTTGGTAAATTTAATGTGGTCTTATTGTTTAACCATTATGGTCAAATCTAATCCTTTTACATAGCATTGCATATATAGTTTTTAGTTTTATCTACATGTTGGCAGTTGAATGTTAATAACCTTTGTAGAACGAAAGCTTTGGTTCTAAATTGAAGGAGTTTCACAGTGTTTTCTAAATATATATTATACGCATGTTTATGCTTCCTGTGACATACTCTCAAATTTTGATCATAGATCGATAATGATACGCCTCTTCCTACATGGATATATATTTGCATGCAACATGGATATGTACATCCGTCATTTATCTACTAAAAATTATTATGTTGTGATAGTTGTGAAATACAAAGGATAATGTTGTACTTTCATGACAAGAAATGCATAATTGCGTTAGGGAGTAAAAACTATATCACATTTTTATTTTTAATGGTAGCAAGCCTTCTTCAGGCAAGTTTTGCTTTCTCTTGGGATTTTAAAGATTGTGCTAACCTATTCTTGTTTACCATTTACTTAAGGATGTTCTTCTCAACTTATTCAGATAACTGAGAAGCTTGGAGCTGGATTCAGCAGGCCTCCATTTGCTACCTATTGTTATATTACATGCCTTATTAACTGATGTATCGTGTTTAGATAGTATGTGAAATATGAATCGTAGGATCTAGCCGATATGAACTCTATCGACGATTTACGATGAAACCCGATAATAATTATGGTTCAAGAACCCCAAGAACGTGAAAGACAAGATTGTCGAGCCTTAACCCGTTATCTAGCAAGATAAGAACTAAGACTACGACGGATAGAAACGCCACACCAAGAAACCTAAGGATCACTCAAGAATCAAGGTGATAAGTTTGGTTGTTTGAACGCCACAAGGCTAACTTGATAAGTTCAAAGAGTTCTTTCAAGAACAAAGAGGACACCTCACAATAACATAAACTTGTTTTCAATATTCATAACATGATTACAAATTTCGTGGGTACCATGTTTTATACTTGGGACAACCCTCCAAGAATATGAAAAGCATTAATTTTAGCTTTGAAACAACACCAACATTAAAGCAAATAAGTTCTCACATTTTTAGACCTTTTTTGACAACTAATAATAAGTAAATATCACTAATTGACCATGAACAATGTTAAGCATAACCAATCCAAGCTAGATTCATCCCCCTATTTAATAACCTTGAAAATAGTTCAATTCATGCCCTTTCATGGTCTTATCTTGATTAACACATTTTTGTAGGTTCATTATCCTTTTCAATATGCTAATTAGACTCTTCAATGGCCTTGATGACATTGATAAAACCTTGATTTTCATTTGGACCCACATTGGGCTTCACTTTTCCAGAATCATTCCAATTCTCTTGAATTAGCCTAATAAGTGCTTTCTTGAAATTTTGAGCTCTAAGTCTTGTAATTGGACCACCATGGAGTGATGAAGGATCTTGTGCAAATTCAGCTCCATTCCCGCGTGTATGCTCATCCCCACGTCCATTTTCAGCTCTGAGATTAGCATCACTAGCTATGATTGATTTACATTTCTTAGCCGAATTAAAGTCAAATTAACTATGTTTATTTATAGTCCAGGGGGAAAAAAGAACTAAACTCATCAGTTTTAGGTAAGTTCTGATATGTTGGCTGTTCACTTGTTCTTTTTCTCTTTTGTACAATTACATGCCTCTCTGCTTTTAGATACTAAGTGCTTGTGTCGCTCATTACAAGCAAGGACTTTTGCGTTTCCTTTTAGAATAAAAAAGGCTTGGATGATTAGCAAGAGTATCTCAATATCTGGCTTTGATTAGATGAGTGTTGAGTGTTGATTTATTCTTGTATGTTAGATTTATTAATCATTAATTTCCGTGTGTTATTAATCATTAATAATTATTTTACTCAATTTATTTCTCTTTAGTCTTGAATAGTACATTTTCCACGCTACTTTAGATTCAGTTTGTATAAGTGAATTCCTTATTTTTCTGGATTATTTAAAAATCTGCAGTTATAATTATACTTCAAACCAAAGTCAACAGAAGCAAGCAAGTAACATATTACCTCGACATCAGTTTCTGATGCTTCATAATTAGATTTGGAGTCTTACTAGATTTTAATCATTCTCTTAGGATATTACTTTTTCTTGTTCTATGTAAAAATCAATATGTATTTGTCATTTAAAACTATGATTTTTAGCAGACAATAATTTGTAACAATTTGAGTAATAAAATAAAAATTAATGTGATGTTATTATTTTTTTTATACTTTGTAAGAATATTATTTTCTAAGTTTGTACAATGGCAAGAATAAGTAAGACACGAAAACTTATAAAAATAAGATGTTGCACATCGTATAGCATAAAAATGCTATGAAAAGTTTTTGACAGCGTTTAAAAAATGTTGTGGTAAGTTTTTACTATTGATTTATAAATGCTATCATTTGTCTACAATAGCATTAAAAAAATGCTATGGTAAGTCTGTCATAGCATTAGAAAAATGTTATGGTAAGTCTGTCAAGCGTTGAAAAATGTTACGGAAGATCTTTAACAACATAAAAAAAACGCTATGATAGGTCTACTATAACGTTTAAAAAACACTATGGTGGGTCTACCATAGCATTTAAAAAACGCTATAAAAAGTGTTTTGATAGCCGAAAAATATTGACAAATATAAGGTTTAGAAAAATGCTATGAAAACGCTACGATAGCATTTTTTGGTTGCTATCGTAGCGTTTATTTGTTGTAGTGCAGTTAATAAATCTCTAGAAAAACCCAAAATATCTAAAGACCTCAAAGAAAATGGCTACCTAATGGAGTCAAAGCCTTGTTTATGTCAATCTTCAGAGCAAAATGATTACCTCAACTACTATTACTCAAAATACTAAAACATAAATAACAAAAGAAGTAGTACTAAATACTATATGAGTAATTGTGTTGATACATTCGAAATGTGGTTTCAAATGATAAATTTAGCTATAACACAAACTATCTTTTACTTTTCTATCTTAATTTCTTTCCAAGATTCTTTACTTTATGGGTGAAACTGTTATCTACCATTGCTTTGATATTGTGAACTTCATGGGCAGTTAGTTGTTTTTGTGCTCTTTCTTGTTTCCATTTCTCATCAATCATCACAAGAACATGAATTCTTTATTTTCCTTAATCAGTAAGTTCTTATAGTAGTTACTTCACTCCTTTGTTTTCACCTGCAAATTGCCAAGAGAAAAATAACAAAAATCAGATAGTAAATATTAAATTTTCAGATTTATAAAATAAATCTAAATATTTGGAGTGATGCACTTTAGTAATTAATGTACTTTATACCATTAGATCTTTAGTGAGTCTCTAAACATCACATTTGATTCAAAAACTTTTCCGTATTAAACATCATAACATAAGCTTCCACATAATGGTCTGAAACAATTATTCTAAATAGATATTTTTTAATAAACAACAAATTTCTTTGTTGCGCTTTTGGCATAAAATAGTAGTTTTATCTCTATGTGGATACACTCTTTCATTGCATAAACTTTAATATTCATACCGGAGACTATCCTTATTTTGAATCTTAATTATTACTCCATTAAAAGAATAAAATAGTTGTAGGATCGATATGACACCCCTTCATTAAGGAAAAAAGTTAAAAAATGAAGATTTTAAAACTTAAAAATCAAATTGCTTGAAATAAATATTAATTGTAATAAACAAATAATCAAGCAATTATTAAATGCAGAATATTAAAGTGTAAAAATTAAACATGCAAGAAATTAATGACAGAAAGTAAATAGCACGTAAATAAAAAAGAGTAGGGAAGAGAGATTTGTCACGCAATATTTTTATGTGGTTCAGGAAAACCTATCCGTACGTCCACGCTCTAACTTGAAGATTTTTCCAAACGATCTTCTTAATTTTAAAGACCAAACCTTTAGATTCCTATTGGCTTATGGTGTCAATCTGACATTGACAATGCAGCTCGGTTGAGATTTTTGAATCTCTTACAGAATCACTCACTCTCCCAAAAAGTAGATCTCTCAAATGTTTGGCTTACAATATTTCTAGCTTCTTTCTAGAGTATTTCTAAAATTCTCGCTCAAAATACAACCCTCTCAAAATATTAAACTCTACAGAACTTTGTCAGAGAAGAGTGGAGAGATGTGTTGGAATGTGAAAATGGCTCACCTATTTATAGAGGAGAGAAACAGTCATGAACTGGTCCGACCAGTTTAGAAAATTGGAGGCACCGACACTTGATTTAGGGAGATTCCAAATTAAGCAAATCAGTTTGAATGGTGTGTAATTGCCTTTATGTAAACCGATCTACTGGTCTGTCTAGTTCCAAATCGGTCTATCTGATCTGACTGGTTCCCTAATTTCTCACCAATATGACTGGATTTATCTCTAAAAAAGAGTAGGTTTAGACACCAAACTGGAGGTTAACCAGGCCTTGGCATTTTTACACATTTATGTATGGTTCAGTCTTGTATGTTATGGTTCATTAGACGTTCAATCTGATTCTTAATTCCTCATAATATTATGAGTTTAGCCAACTTTGATTTGGGCCATTTGGAGTTCTGTTGATATACTCGTGCCCTTCGTAATATGTCGCGTGTATCTCACTATGTACGATTTCGATTGCCCTTTATTCTTTTTGTATAAAATTTAAGATTAAGTGTTTTTAACCTTATTTTCACTTTATTTAGAACCTATGCACTTAATCAAAATTTTAGTCCACGTATTACTTATCATTATCAAAATTTTCACCTTGACTAGGGTCAACAATAGCTTATCAACCATTCCTGAAATTATAGCATCTAACGGTACTATGGGGCCTTCTCTGCCTTGTTCTTCAAAAAATATTGGGACATTATTGGGGAGGATGTGGTAGCTACAGTCCTGGAATTCTTTGAGCATGGTGAGATGTTGAAGCAACTTAATAACACAGTTATATCACTTGTCCCTAATCTTAGCAATCCCTCTAAAATTACTGAGTTTAGGCCCATTGCATGCTGCGACCTCTTCTATAAGTGTATTACAAAAATTCTTGCCAATAGGTTAAAGGTTATTCTTCCTGGTTTGGCTAGCTTGAACCAAACAAATTTCATTCCAGGTAGATCCATCTCTGATAATATCATTCTCTCTCATGAGCTTCTCAGAATATATCATAGAGATTCTGTTTCTCCTAGATGTTCAATGAAGATTGATCTTCTTAAGACATATGACAGTATTCATTATTTTTTCTTAGGGAAAGTCCTCACTTAGTTTGGCTTTCCTCTTAAGTTTATTAACTGGATTATGGAGTGTGTGACTACTCCCTCTTTCTCTATTAATATTAATGGTAGTATGCATGGTTACTTTCAGGGTAGTAGAAGTTTGAGACAGATAGATTTTATTTCCCCTTATTTGTTTGTTCAGTGCATGGAGGTGCTAACTAGGATCCTTCAGGTTTGTTCTGACATTAAGTGGTTCCACTTCCATTGGAGATGTAAAGAACTAGGAGAATAGGCACTTGACTTTTCCAGGTAGACTTCAGCTCATCAAGTCTATTCTCTATGTCATTCAAGGGTTTTGGGCTAGCTTGCTCATTCTACCTGAGAAAGATATCAAGAAGATCATTAATGCTATTAGGAACTTCCTATGGACTGCTAGAATGGACAACTTTTGGCAAGCTAAAGTTCCTTGGACTCATGTTTGTACTCCTTATATTGAGGGCGGTTTGAACATTAGAGACTTGTTTACATGGAATTATGCTGCAATCTCTAAACATTTTTGGAATTTGGTTTCCAAACCTAAAATATCCTTGTGGGTTGCTTGGTGTTACCATGACATTGTAAAAAAGCATTCTATATTTACTATTATGCTTGCCTCGGACCATTCTTGGTCTAGAAGGAAGTTAATTAAACTAAGGGACAAGATTGTCAATTTGTGTAAGGCTGTTGTGGGTAATGGTGCTGATATTAAATTGTTTATGGACCATTGGCATCCTAATGGTATTCTTCTCAATGCTGGAGGGGGGATCATCTGGTGCAACTTTCAGGGTTAAGCGTTGACACTACCTTTTCTGTCTTGATTAATGATCAATGTTGGTTTTTCCCTTATATTGTCATGCATTCTACTCTAAATTAGTGGGGCTTTGATCTGGGTACTCAGGCTCATTCTAGCCGTGAAGATTCGTGGAGGTGGACAACTTTTTCTTCTTCTAGTAGGTTTACTATCCTCATCAAAATGTCGTTCAATGGTCAAAGGTCATCTGGTTTTCAGGAGCTATTCCCAAATGTGCTTTCATCATGTGGTTAACTATTCAAGACAAGCTCTCAACTAAGGATCACGTGAAGAAATGGAAGCCCTATATTAATTGAGCCTGTGTTCTTTGTGTGTCTGGTTCAGAATCAACTCAGCACATGTTCTTCAATTACCCTACGTCTCAAGCTATTTTATCTCCACTCTTGGTGAAATGTGACAGCAGATATGAACATGTTCTTGGTCACCAGTTAGTTGATTTTTTAATTGATGATTGTATTTCTTATATTTCTAGATTGAGAGCTAAATTTCTCATTTTTTTGTTTTATGCATAGTATTTAGTGTGAGAGAAACATGAGGATCTTTGTTGGTAAAGTTCTTGATTCTTCTCTTATCTCCAAGGATATTTTTAGAATGATAAGTGATAGACTTATTTTCTTAAGCCAGACTAGATCTCTTATGATTTACTCTAGCTTCTTAGATAATTGGTTATAAGCCTTGTGGCTTTGTGTTTTGGTGTGGTCCTAGGGTATGCCCCTAGTATCTTTGTTTTTCCCTTTGGTTAATATATTTTCCTTTTACCAAAACACATTGAACCCTAACACTAGTAGTGCTTTAATCCTACATAAATAAATAGTATTGAAGTATCAGTAGACATATCTCAATAACTTCTTGAATTACATATATAACACATAGTTTGCAAGAATACTTGCCTTTGAGCAATGTAACTTCTGTTGTGTTTGGACTAACAATAATTGTACTAATATTTTAGTGATAGGCTAAATACAGAGTCTGGAATGCAAAGTTGGTTGCCTTTAGAAAAAAGCCCTCATGTTGTACGAACTTTCCTTGACACCTATCTATACAATTGTCCTAAATAGGCCCAAAGGAAGATAATTTGGATAGAGATCCTTAAGGGAATCAAAGCCTTTAATAGTTGGTCATATTGACAAGCTTCTCTTGCTATGGGCATTTGCCACTTTGTTACTAGTTCCAACCTTGTGCTTTATAGTGAACATGAACTACTGCAAGAAAGAAACCCAACATGCGTATATGTGATTCATTTTCTTTAGATTGTTTATATGCTTCAAGGCCTCATGGTCTGTAAGTAAAACAAATTGTCACTAAATGAGATAATGTTGCTAATGCTTTAGTGTTTGAACAATGGCGTAAAATGCTTAACCATATGAGTTGTATCACCTACTTATGTCATTCAAATTTTCAATATGAAATGCTATATGCATTCCTTCTTGACGTAAGAGAGCTCCTATTCCAAATCTTGAAGCATCACATTCCTCTTTAAAGACCTTTTCAAAATCTGGTTGTGCTAAAATTGGTGCAAAACTCATTCTCTCCTTAATCTGTTCAAAAGTTTTTACAACTTGGTGCATCCATTGAAATTTGTACTTTTCATACATTCAGCGATTGGAGAAATTATGATGCTGGAATTTTTAATGATTCTCCTATAGAATTCTTCCAAACCATGAAAACTGCGTACTTCTCCCGTTGTAGTTGGTGTTAAGAAATTGACATTTCTACAGAAATAACATGGAAATTGTAGAGAATTTGACTTTTTAGTAAATTAGCATAAAGCTTTTCCTATCGTAAAACTTCCAGCACCTCCTTTAAGTGCTCCGGATGACATTCTTTTAAAGGGTTGTACATCAAGGTGACATCAAAATAAATACTATTAAGGAGATTGTTCATCAAGTGCAAAAAAGTGCCAGGTGCATTTGATAACACAAATGGCACTATAAGCCATTCACAAAGTCATTCCCTGTTTTTAAAGGGAGTTTTCTATTCGTCACCTTCTCGAATCTGGATATGATCATAACCGCTCTTAAGATCAAGTTTGGAAAACAGCTTCGCTCCATGTAGCTCGTCATTAAATTAAGGGACTTGATGTCTTATTTGTTATGACCACAATCTTAAGAAATTGGGAAATATGCAAAATATAAAAAAAGATAAATAATAAAATGGGGAACACAAAGAACTTACGTGGTTTGCTAGTGTACCTATGTATATGGAAAAATATGAGAAGAATTCCACTAATCAACAAAAAAAGAGTACAAAAGAATGCCAAAATCATTTACAAACTCAAATATTAAACTAAAGTAGAGCCTTAAAATATTCATAAATCTCACACAAGTATCTCTATACTTGGTATGATTTGATACAATATAAAAGGGGAGAGGGGAGTCCTATTTATATAAAAACTAAGAGCGCATGACTCATAAATAATTAATGTGGGACCGAAGTAAAAAAAACCACATTTGAAGACACATCTCAACAAGTCCCCACTTTGGCTTCAAATTGTACCCTAATCTGCAAAGGTATATTTCTCCAAACATCTTCTCCAAAGAAGCAAATAACTTACTGTAAATACCAACCAAGTACAGGCAAAGTTGGAACTTGCGAAAAGGAATAGACTTAGTCATCATATCAGCTGGATTCTCTATTGTAGGAATTTTACTAACTATAACGACACCTCAAGATATAACATCACGAATGAAGAGATATTTGGCATCAATGTATTTGGTCCTCTCATGATACATTTGATTTTTGGTCAAATGTATAGCACTCTGGAAATCACAATAGACAACAGTATCATCCTGCTGAAGTCCCAAATCAGTAATCAAATCTCTAAGCCAAATGGCTTCTGCTGCCGCCATGTACTCTACCTCTATAATAGCCAGCACAACTGTGAACTGTAGAATTGCCTTCCAACTAATGGCATAACCAGAAAATGTGAACTAACCTATAAGAGATCGTCTCTTATCAAGATCACCAACATAGTTAGAGTCGATAAAACTAAGAACATTGTTACAAGTGTCAGAATTCTTACCATAAACTAAGATCAAATCTACAGTACCTTTCAAATATCAAAAGATCCATTTCACGACATGCGAATGAACCTTACAGGGGTTCCCCATGTATTTGATGGTGACATTAACAACATGTAAAATGTTTAGACGAGTACAAACCATACCATACATGATACTCCAACTGCAATAACATAAGGAACATGTGACATCTGTTCCTTTTTTCATCAATTTATGGTGACATATATGCTGAGCCTGAAATGTTTAGCAAGTAGAACATTCACAAGTTTTGACTTCTGTATACCAAAGCATTCAAGAACTTTCTCAATATAATTATTTTGAGAAAAAAATAACTCGTCTGCTTGTCTATCCCTCTAAATTTACATGCCTAAAATCTTCTTGGCAGCACCTAAGATGAGCTTTCAACTTGATTATTTCAGCTTTATTCTTTATAGCAATAAACATGTCATCAACGTAGAGCAATAGATAAATAAATAAACTATCTAGAAGATGTCTATAGTAGACATAACTGTCATAGGCACTCTTGGAGTAACCATGCCTAAGCATAAAGGAATCAAACTGTTGGTACCACTGTCTAGGAGATTGCTTCAAACCATATAATGACTTCTTCAAAAAACAAACACAAACTTCCTTATCCTGAACAACAAACCCCTTTGGTAGTGCTCCGTAGGGCTTAACTTTTGACATGGATGGAACTACGTGGCCCGTAAGATATTAGATTGAGGCTTATTCAGAGACTTACATGTGCGATAAGGTTTACCTATCGCAGCCTAGTTTCGAGTCTAAAAAATACAGACTATACAACTTTAGAATTTTTGTAACAGGCGGATTGTTGCACGCGCATGTCAACTTCTGTAGGGCATAACTTTTGACATGGGTGGAACCACATGGCCCATAAGATATCAAATCGAAGCTTATTTAGAGATTTACAGATAAGACAGTAGTTTCATTCTTCAAGCTCACCATACAGAAAAGTTGTCTAGACATCTAGCTACTCTAGCTCCAAGCAACACACAAATACAGTTATGGTGAGAACATTTCATTGAAGTCCACACCCTCTATTTGGCTATAACCCTTGCAACTAAGCCTGCTTTGAACATCGGTGCTTCAAACCCTGAAATTCTTCCTTTTTCTTGAAGACTAAATTGCACCAAACATCTTCTGGCCCTTAGGTAGTTTAACCAACTCCCATATATGATTCTTATGAAAAGATTCAACTCCCATATATGATTCATATATGATTCCCATAGCAATAGTCCACTGAGTACATTCACTACTTGTGACAGCCTCATACTAACTAGAAGGTTCCTGAGCCTCAATACTATCTACCACAATCAATGCATATGGTACTAAGTCTCCATGAGCATAACTCTAAGGTGGTCTTAATCTACCCCCTTTCTCTTCTGGTAGCAATACTGTACTATATTTTTCATTGCTCCTCTACAATATCATTAATTGAATTGTGCAACTCACCCTCAACTGGCTAATCAGAAGTGCTATCTTGCACATTAGTATGAGCTTCATCCACTAGCTCTATCTGCTCACCGACACCATGGTCTAAACCTATAGAAACAGAATCCTTTCTCCCTCATAGCATGCCATTTTCATCAGATTTAACATTCTATGCTAATTATAAATTTAGATGACTTTGGTTTAACACACCACAAACGATAATCCTTTACCCTAGACTAAAATCCTAGGAATAAACATTTTTGTGACCTACGCCCAAGCTTTCCATCACTTGCATGAGTATATGCAGGATAAATAAATATTTTCAAAGTATTATAATTTGTAGAAGAACCATACCATACCTCAATTAGAGTCTTCAACTTAATTGCAGACGATGGAGACCTATTCACCAAGTAGCAGACATAATTGACAACATCAGCCCAAAAACTGTCGTCCAAATAATCATTAGAGAGCATGCTACACACTCTCTCCATTAAGGTATTGTTCATATGTTCTGCAATGCCATTCTGCTGTGGTACTCTCATGCATGTGTGGTGTCTCAGAATGCCTTCATTTTCACAATACACTTTAAATACACCCTTGCAAAATTCCAGACCACTATTAGTTGTGAAATACTTGATTTTCTTACCAGTTTGGTTCTCGACACGAGCTCTCCACTTCTTGAAGGTCAAGAATACAACACTCTTCTACTTCAAGAAATAAACCCAAAACTCACCGATAGCAGTCATCAAGGAATATTAGAAAATAACACGCACCACATTTAGATTCAACAAGAGAAGAACCTCAAAGATCTGAATGGATGTTATCCATTATGCCCTTAGTTCCATGAATCAATGTGTTGACCTTGACACTGCACTACTTCCCATAAAGAAAATGCTCATAAAAGCTGAGTTCCAGTTTTTTGACCATTCAACAAGCCTCGTTTGCTCGAAATCAACATCCCTCTCTCACTCATTTACCCTGACTACATATGCCAAAAACAAGTAATCTCTGAATTTGGATTTGATGAGGATGAAATTCAAGCAGCACCAAATATTGGGCTTCCTTGGATATATATAGAATGTGAGTCAACTTTCCCTTAATCACCGCTAGAGCGCCCTTGAAAACCTTCAAAACTCCACATTCACCTAAAAACGAGTAAGCTTACGAGTCAAACGTACTCAAAGAAATAATTTTCTTTCTCATATCTTGTACAACCGCACATTAGTCAAAATCTAAACAATACCATCATACGTTTTGATCTAAATCACACCAATACCAACAACCTTACATGGGGTGTTCTTTTCCATCGAGAATTCACCTTGTTGATTGATTCATAAGTAATAAACCAATCCCTATTGGGGCACATACGGTACGTACAAGCTGAATCAAGAACCCAATTGTTTCTTGAACAACTCGTGGATACTGCTAAGATAACTTTAGCATTTTAGAATTACCATCTAAATTCTTCTCTACTACATGAGCAACATTGGTGCTAGTGGATGGTTTTTCAATAGTCCCCTTTTATCTTTAAGTTTTGGGCACTCAACTTTCCAGTGTCCTTCTTGGTGACAATAGTTGCACTTCTATTTTTTAGTCTTTGACTTAGACCTAAATCTGCTTCTATTACTGCATGAAATCTTCTTTACTTCTTTCTTTAAGTACCAAACCATTTGCTAATTTCTTAGCGTGATTCTCTGACACTCTTTTCTTCAATTCTTTGGAGTACAAAGATGCTTTCACATCCTCCAAGCTATTTATCTCACTCATATAACACAGTGTCAACAAAATGGTCATATGTAGAAGGTAAAGAAATACATAACAAAATTAAAGTTTGATCCTTATCATTGACTTTACATCAATATTATTCAAATCTAGAATAAGCGATTAATTTCATCAATATGATTCTTAATTTACGTACCTTTGATCATACGAAGCGTGTATAAACCCTGCTTCAAATAGAGTCAGTTGGTGAGGGATTTCTTCAAATACAAACTCTCTAACTTGACCTACAAGCATCAGGAGACGCCTCATTGGATACTTCCTGCAACACCTCATTAGACAGTGACAACATAATTGCACCAAGTGCACACTCCATGAGATCATATTTTTCTTCATCAGTCAATTTCTTTGACAAAGCGTCTTTGCCTTCCAAGCCTTAAGCAAGCCTTATTGAACTAATGAGGCTCACATCTTTAATAGTCAAAGACTAAAGTCATTATTCCCATCGAATTTATCAAACTCATATTTTACTGCCATGATAACAAGACCCAAATAGAACTGTAGCTCTGATACCACTTGTTATAACCATAAACCTAGAAATTAGAGAAATATGTAAAATATAAAGAAAGATAAATAATAAAATGCAAAACACAAATAGAGTGCAAAATAATATTAAAAGCATTCACACACCTAAATCTCACAAACCCAAATATTAAATTAAAGTAGAGCTTTAGAATATTCGTAGGCCCTACACAAATATCTGTATATCTAGTACGAATTGATATAATATAAAAGGAGAGAGGGAAGTCCTATTTATATAGAAAACTAAGAGATTATGACTACTAAATAATATATGTGAGACAAAATTAAAAAACTTAGATTTAAAGCCATGCCTATTTAAAGCCATGCCTCAACATTATTTTACTGTTATTTTGTTGATAGAATGGTTGTTGTTGCACATTATCCAACTCCCATCTTTGTTAAGGCTCAAAAGAAGATGAAATGCACATGCTCATAGATTTCTTACTAAACTCCTTTTTCAGCGACTCCTCAACCTACTTTTGTAGTTCTTGATATTCATGGGGACTCAGTGGGGAAGATTTGACAGACTTGCTCGATCCTGGATTAAATTAATAAGATGTTGAATACTTCTTGCCGGTGAAAGTCCTTTGGTAAGTTTGTAGGGGAAACATCTACATATATTTGGCTAAAACCTTTTTTATTACTACTAGACTAGCATCTTGACATCCTTTAGCTCTTTCATGATCAAGATATAGGCAACCCACATAAGAAAATGGTGTGCACTTAGATAAATAATGTTTTATACTTTCTTGAAAATGGAACAAGATACATGTGTGTTACTTGCACTTCTCCTCCTTTCTTGGACCATTTTATCTTATACGGTTTGGGATATGGCTGTATTTTGAGATTCAATTTGTCAACCATCTCATATGAAACAAGATTCACGTAACTTCCTCCATTAGTCACGAGATCGCACAATCTTTCATGTGATGATCACCTTGTCTTAAAAATCATATTGAATGACCAACTTTCCTACCGAAATGTTGGGTAAACAAAAGCCTTCTAATCACAAGGTAGGAGGCCCTTGACTTAATATGTAATCTCTTCTTCTATATAGGCCAGCAACTCATCATCTTCCTCTTCATTAGAATTCTCTACTTCTTCATCATACTGTTTATTAACTAGTAAGTTATCATTCATTTTTCTACAATCATAAGAGTTAAAGGCCATGTTTTCCACATTTGTAACAGACCACTTTACTTTCCACAAACTGTAAAGATGCACTGGATGATGCATTGGTCATTTCACTAACTCCATTTCATGGGCTTCACCTCGAGTTTAGGCTATTCCAGGAAATCCTGTAAAATGAAACTTACAACTCCAATATATCATTGACTGCGATCATCTTGGAAGTGCATTGACCCTTGTTGCTTTGCTGGAACCGAGTGTTGGATGTGAGCAAGAATAATTTTTGGTATTCAGTCACAACAACAAAGAAGAAAGATAACTAAAGTGGATGCCACGAAATCATGATGGGAATAGTTGAATTTCTATGTCAGCAGATCTGAAAAAGGTGATCTGGAGTTACTGGCCTAGTCAAATAGTTAATTATAAAAGTTACATAGGAAGCCACGTAAGCTAGAGAAGCCAATCAAGGTATGAAGAAAAATTACCACCGTGGCAAAGATGGCAACGGTCATCATGACCGTCAGATTCACCACGCTACATCCAACGGTTCAAAAACTTATAAAGTTGTTAATATTATAGCAAGGCTCAGTCATTCATCTAAAAGATGAAGCAAATCTTAGAGGATAAGCTCAATCTCAAAGAATATTCCATTTATTCTTGATGTAGTTCGGGAATTTAGGTGTATTACAAGCCTAAAATTACAGGTCAAATTGTAAACTAAAGGATCATTGAATAAAAACCACTAAAAGTTACTCACTCTTCCATGTTTAGTTTCTCTTCTCTCATTATTTTCTAGTGTAAAGGAAACAATTCCTTTACTTTTTTGTGCTCTTGTTGATAGACGAGAAAAAATGCTCGAGAAACCCAACCAAAAACACTAAACATGCATGGAACTAGATCCAACACAGCATATAATGAAAATAATGAAGCAAGAAACATTAATGACTGAACAGATCAACCGACCACATCAACAGAGATACTAAAGACAATTCTGACTGGGATGCGAGATATGGAAGAACGGGACGCAGAAATGCAGCGCGATGCGTGAAGAGCTATGCAAGAATGGATCCATGCTCTTAAACAAGAGAAAATAATGAAGAATAAGACATTCATTCAGAACAAGATGCGAGAGGCAAGACGGGAAAACCACGAGAACAACAAGAACGTGCCACAAGAAGAAGGTGAAATTCAGTCTCAGAACTGAGAAAAGTAGGTTGCAGAGGAGATACGCCATCCTAGAGTTATCACTAAGGAAGCTGTAGAAGAATTACTCGAAACGAAAGATGTTGGAGATGAGGAATCGGGGAGTACTGGAAAAAGTAACCTTGAATCTCTCACCCGTACCCCGTTGGGCCTAGAGATTCTGGCGGCTCCTGTACCGAAGAACTTTGTGGCTCAAAAGTTCAAGTGTTAGGAAAGGAAAATAGATCCAGTCAATCATCTACGTCGTTTCAAAATAGATAATTACACTATATCAGCATGATGATGAATTAATGTGTAGAATGTTCCCAACCTGTCTGGATGGAACGACCTTAAAATGGTATCATTCGCTCCCTGTATATTCAATTACTAACTTTGCTATTATGTCTTCTATCTTTCTAGAATAGTACTCCACATATCGAGCAGTAATGGAAGATACATAGTACCTTCTCATGATCACAATCAAGGAAGGAGAATTTTAACGGGAGTTCACCCACAAATTCAAAGATGAAATGGAAAAGGTTGAAAACTATGATGATCACATGACCAGACTAGTTTTTAGAAGAGGATTAGGACTAAACTCATTCTTATTTGAAGAATTGTCCAAAACAAAACATTTATCTATAGTAGAGACTTTCCAACGGGCTCAGACTTATATTGTATTGGAAGAAGAAAAGAAGAGTCTGTTGAAAGAAAATGAACGAAAAAAGGAAGAATCGCAGAAGCGAGAATAGAATTCCATATCAGAATGGAAGATAATTGACAGAACTGACAAAATGGATGGAAGAGGTGGAAAACAGGAAAGGACAGAGTACCAAAGGCAAGATTCGAGTAAGGTACATCCAAGTGATAAGCTCTACACGTCATTGACCCTCCCAATAGATCAGATCCTTGAACAGATTAAAGACAAATCATGGTTTAAAAGGCCAGCGCCACTCACAAAAGAACCAAATGACAAAGATAAGGATAAATATTGTTCTTTTCACAGAAGCAACAAACATTACACCAGAGATTGCTTCTAACTTAAAGATGATATTGAAGAGCTTATAAAAGATGGATACCTGCCTCGATTTGTAAAAAGAAAAGAATAGAAGCAAGAGGTAGAGAAAGAAGATCGTGGCGATGAAAAGCGTGACAACAGGAAATAACTGCTTCGCATTATTAACACTATCATTGCACTGGCGGAGTAGGAAGGAACAGCAAGGAAGGAAAGGGAGTGTTACTGCAAGAAACCAATGTTGGAGAAGCGAATGGAGAATCGCTCACCTGACAACGGGAATCTCCCGTTGATATTTGATTATCTAGATATCGAACACGATGGACACCATAATGATGCGCTTGTCATCTCGATACAAGTCAGTAATTGCCTCTTGAAAAGAGTTCTGGTAGATGATGAAAGATCGGTTAACATACTATACCAGACCATGTTAGAAAAGATGTCAATGGGTGAGCAAGAGATGCATGGGACCTCACAACCGTTGATATATTTTATTGGAGCTATCAGTTACTCGGAGGGTACCCTTACTCTCCCTGAAGACCTGAACCTTTTAATCATATGATTGAGTTTGTGATTCTGGATACTTTGTCCATGTACAATGTCATTTTGGGAAGAACGTGGCTGCATAAGATGAAAGTTGTATCATCAACTTTCTACCAAGTATAAAAGTACCCCTCACCAGGAGGAATCAATAGCATCAAAAGAGACCAGGCTTCTACCTACATCTATTTTGTGACTACATTAGAGCCTGCAAAGAAAAAGTGTATAGAAAAAGCAGAACCCAAATAGCTAAAGGAGGCAATTCAATAGCAATCAAAAGATGACGGGTTAAACGGTCCGAGGTACGAGGGGGGAGGAACAGACATAGTTGGTGTGCTTAGAAGAAGGAATACAAAAAAATGACGAATATCGGTGCCCGCCTTGAGCAAGCAAAGAAAGACAAGTTGATTGATTTTCTACGAAGGAACAAAGATGTTTTTACCACTACCGCACATGAAATGCCGAGAATTCCAGAAAAGATCATATGCCACAGGCTAAACACAGATCTAGCAGTAAAACCAATGAAATAAAAGAAGAGGAGTTTTGCATCAGAACGGAATAAAGTGGTAAAGGAAGAGGTACAAGCTACTAAACACATGATTCATTAGAGAAGTTGACTATCTAGAGTGGCTGGCCAAAGTGGTGATGGTACGAAAAAAGAATGGTAATGGAGAATCTTCTAGACTTCACCGACCAAAATAAAACTTGTTCAAAGGATGACTATCCGCTACCCATGATTGATCAAATAGTAGATGCCACATCTGGACATGAGCTACTTAGTTTTATGGATGCCGACTTTGGATATAACCAGGTAAAACTGTTCCAACCTGACCTAGAAAAGACTTCTTTTGTTACTAAATATGACATCTATTGTTATAAGAAAATGCCCTTTGTGTTGAAAAATGCAGGAGCTACATACCAGAGGTTGGTGAACAAATTATTCTATGGTTAGATCGGAAGAAATATGGAGGTATATGCGGACGACATGCTGGTGAAAAGAAAACAACAAAACAACTATATCCAAGATCTCGAGGAGGCTTTCTCAGTCCTAAGGAAAAACTCAATGAGGCTGAATCTGGAGAAGTGCACTTTTGGTGTCGCTGTAGGGAAGTTCCTTGGCCACTTAATAACCCAGTGAGGGATATAAGTTAACTCAAAGCAGGTGAAGGATATAATGGAGATGAAGTCCCCAAGGAATAAAAAATAAATTCAAGGACTAACAGGAAGACTTGCGGGGCTCAATAGATTTATTTCTAGATCAACAAATAAATGCAAGCTGTTCTTTGATAAAATAAGGAAGAGCTCTATAGACAGATGGGATGAAGAGTATGAAGAGGCCTTCAACAGAATCAAAGAATACTTAATAACTCCCCCACTATTCTCAAAACCAATACATGGTAAGCAACTTCTCTTATATGTTGCAGTTTTAGAAAAAGTTGTAAGTTTCTTACTCATTAGTAAAGAAGAAAAGAAATAGAAGCCCATATACTTCATCGACAAAAGCTTGGTAGCGGCAGAGATAAGATACAAAAAGATGGAAAAATTAGTATTGGCAATCGTGACTGCTACTAGGAAGCTGAGACCTTATTTCTAGGGGCACGTATTAAGGTATTGACGGACACGCCTGTTAAGAGTATACTACAATCCCAAGAGGTAAGCGGAAGAATGGAAAAATGAGCAATTAAACTAAGTCAGTACGAGATTTATTATAAGCCCAGAACTTCAATCAAGGGGCAAATGCTAGCAGATTTCATCGCAAACTTTACCGTAGAAATAATTAATCCAGAACTGCCTAAATAAATTGAGAACGCATCTTATAAACTATATGTTGATGGTGCTTCCAACAATAAGGGAGCAGGAGTTGGAGTACTGGTGCAAACCCCATTCGAATAAACGTTAGAACATTCTATCTCCTTTGGATTTAATGCATCGAATAATGAATCTGAGTATGAAGCGCTAATAAAGTATCTTTATTATAGGAATATGAGGTAACTAACGTGAAAATGTTTTGTGATTCCATGTTGATTGTCAAATAGGTCACATGAGAATACGTAGTTAAGACGACATAATGATAAGTTATTTAGAAAAAGAATTGTTGAACTTGTTTAAAAGCTATGAGATTCAACAAATCTCAAGATCTAAGAATGGATAAGCAGACACACTAGCGACTTTGGTATCATCTTTACGACTCCTGCATAAAAGAAATGTGCCTGTGGAATTCTTGGAGAAACCAAGTCTTCGACTTCCATCGAATAATGTTGCTGAAGTAGAATTCAAAAAGGAACCCAGCTGGCAACATGATTTAATCCTCTATCTCAAAAAGGAAGTACTCCCTGAAGATACACTCCTTACGAAAAAAGTCCATCAACAAAGTGCAAGGTACACATTAATAAACTGATTATTATATAAAAAATTATTTTTAGGATCGTACTTAAAATGTTTGAAGGAGAAAGAAGCACAGTATGTCTTAGCCAAAATTTATGAAAAAGTATGTGGGAACCACACTGCAGGAAGTCGCTAGCTCATAAAGTCTTAAATGAGGGATATTACTGGCCTGGAATGCATCGTGATGGAAAACAATATGTAAATAAATGTGATAAATGCCAATGATTTACCCCAGTCATCAGAATGGCTCCGGGAGAATTGAACGCAATAGCAAGCCCATGGACTTTTATGTAGTGGGATCTTGACATCATTGGTCCACTCCCTATGGAGCCAGCTTAAAAGCGCTTTTTTCTAGTGGCCATTTCACGAAATGGATAGAAGCGGAGGCTTTCACGAGAATCCGAGAAGAAGAAGTCAAAGGGTTTATGTGGAAAAATATAATATGTAGATACTGAATACCCAAGATATTGGTATTAGATAACGGACTGCAGTTCACAAGAAGAATTTTTTAAGGCTTTTTGCAAAGGACTGAAAATCATCAATCATTTCTCTACTCCATATTATCCACAGGAAAACGGACAAGCTGAGAGATCGAACTGTATCATACTCGATAGCATGTGAAATTGACTAGAGTCTGCCGAAAAAAAATGGGTAAAGGAACTATCAGTCGTACTTTGGGCATATAGAACTACTCCTAGAGAAGCCACTGGAGAAACACCATTCGCCTTAGCATTCGGGGCAGAAGCTATAATTTCTGTCAAAATTGGAAGCCCAACAATGAGCTCAGAATTGAATGAGCAACATAATGATGAACTCCTTAGAAGAGGTCTTGATCAATTAGAGGATAGAAGCTACCTAATCAGAGAAGCATGTTATAAGAAAAAAAGGAGATACTATTTTCAGAAAAGAATGAAGAAGCGAGAATTCTAAAACTGAGATCTAATCCTAAGAAAAGTTTTTCAATCAGAATGGAAGTTTGCGCCAACTTGGGAAGGACCATACATCATCAGTGGCGTAGGAGGAACCAAATATTATTACTTGAAGACGGAGGAAGGAGCATACATCATCAGTGGCGTAGGAGGAACCAAATATTTTTACCTGGCGAAACCATGGAATGCATTTCATTTTAAAGAAGTACTTTGTATAATTATAATTTTACAGTGAATATTTTCCGTGTTTTCCTCTAAAGAATCAGAACCATAACCGTTAGGAGAAGAGTGGCCAGAAGAGATGAGTGAATCTCTCGCTGGACAGGAAGAAGACGATGGGGCAGATGTGGAAGACGGAACTGAAGTAGAAATAATGGGAAGATCTTACTGTAGAATGGAAAATGGCACGACAATGAGTGACGAGACTGAACTCAAGGGCTGAGAGCAGAGAAGC
Organism: Datisca glomerata; assembly: GCA_003255025.1. Lineage (NCBI taxonomy): Eukaryota > Viridiplantae > Streptophyta > Magnoliopsida > Cucurbitales > Datiscaceae > Datisca > Datisca glomerata. Next base: position 745,245 of record QANY01011952.1, on the reverse strand, counting down.
GTGACGTCACTACGCGCGTCTAGGAGCTCATACTACTTTTTATGCCAGAAACGGAAGGCGAGGATTAACTTCTCTTCAGTCTTTTGGGTTATGTAAGGCTTAATGTTCTTAAGTTTATCTGTTGGGAAAGAGAGAATTAACATAAAAAAATAGGAAGAAGAAAAAAAAGTAACAATGGTATACTTAAAGAGAAATAGTGCTCCCACTACTTACTGAAAGTCCTCCAGTTCCTTGGAATTCTTCAGCGGCCATCACCACCCCAATTTCCACTAATCACAAGGACATACCTCTCCCAATATTTGTCACCCGGGAGAATATTGGTCACCATTGGCCTTCTTTCTGAAGTCCAATTGGAAAGATAGTAAATCTCATCCCTTGATTCGATTACATAATAGCATCTCAATTCGTCGACCCCTAAATCCTAACCAAATCTCCTATTTAAAGCCTCAAAACCAAGGAGGATCCTATAGGTGCTGAGAGTAAATTGAGAAGGGCAAGACCACACCAATGGAAGAACTCTTGGAAAAATGGGGAGAAAGGAAGTCTAAAGCCCATAGCAATGTACATTGGACTTAAGGTTATCTGGTATGGAGGCCTACAAGGATGAACTAGGTGCCTACTCTCGCCTAAACCAACTACAACATCAAAAGGAAAGGCGTCACGAAAGATAAAGAAACTTTCTAAGCTCAGCCAAATTTCTAACTAGAGGAACAGTAGGCTTAAATTCAATTCCACCCCGACTCATGGCTACTGAAATTACTAACAGAAAATAAAAGATAAGTAGAGAAGACAGAAGACTTACGAAGAAGAAAGGAAGAAAGTGAATAAAATAAAAGGGAAAAGAAGAATTTATATTGGCTTCGCACACCAAAAGTTATAGAAATTAATTAAGAAAAATGAAATGATGACTGACACATGCTCGATTGAAGGAAAGTCTGTAGAAAAAAAAGGATCGCCGCTGCTAATGCCTACTTAGAGGCTGACAGCTGGAAAGAAGGATGGCATATTCTGCAGAAAGATAAATAATAGCCATTAAATCTGAGTACGGGAATGGGAAGAGACAAAAGAAATAAATGAGGAGAGTCAAAACGTCAGAATGGGAAAATGGAACATCAGAACAGATACTCACTAAGAAAAAGAAATGTAGATCGTCAAAACAGATATTTAGTGAGAATGGGAAAATGGAACATCAGAACAGATACTTACTGAAAAAAGGAAATGTGGAAGGTCAGAACAAATCATTAATGAGATCAGGAAAGTGGAACGACAGAAAAGAAAAGTCACGCAACTATCAAACGCACGTCCATCTTGGTAAGGTAACTATTATTTAAATTGTTGTTAACTTTTGCAGGTCATTATTACCGGAGGTCCCAAAAAATAAAAGAAGGATAAAAGAGGAAAGGAGAAAAGAATTGTCAGAAGACGTTCATAAAAAGGCTACTCTAAAAGCCGTGGCGCCCCATAAATCTGGTATTGAAAATCAAGGACAAATGAAGATCAAGTGTAATAGGGACAAATGAACAAGAATAATTTTCTGTATTCAGCCACATCAGCAGAGAAGAAAGGTAATTAAAGTAGATGCCATGAAATCATGATGGAAATAGTTGAATTTGCCATGTTGACAGATTTGAAGAATCAGATCTGGAGTTATTGGCCTAGTCAAATAGCTGAAGTATAAAAGTCACATATGAAGTCACATAAGCCAGAGAAGCCAATCAAGGTGGGAAGAAAAATTACCTTTGTGGCAATGCTGGCAACGATCATCACGACCGTCAGATTCACCATGTTACATCTAATGGTTCAAATTTAAAATATTGTTAATACTGATAAGCAAGACTCAGTTATTCATCTAAAATATGAAACAAATTTTAGAGGATAAGCTCAATCTAAAAAATATTCCGTTTATTTTTTATGTATTTCGGGAATTTAGTTGTAATACAAGCTTGTACATACAGACCAAATTGTGAACTAAAAGTTCATTAAATACAAGCCAATGAAAACTACTTACTTTCATGTTTATTTTCTCCGCTCTCATTATTTTCTAGTGCGCCTCCACTTTTATTACTAGCAGGACTGGACATCATTTGCTAAGGACCAACATTGTTGCTGCTCCACTAAGTTCATGATATTTGGCCTCTGTAACCCTTCAAATATCTGTGAATTACTTGCAATTCTAATTCATCCAGCTGCACACGTGTGTTCTCAACTTGTAAAATTCGTTTGTGTATTCTCGAACTGATCTTATACCTTGTTAAAGGGAACTGGCCCTTTCAGAAAAGAACCTATTCATTAGTCATTGCAAAGAATTGGCTTCGAATCAATTTGCATCGTAGGCCAAGTCTGAACTCTCTCCTTTTAGCTTGAATTCTCATCATTTATACTTGTTGCCACCAGGAAGAAGCATAACCCTTCACTCGTGACTCATGTTCAGCAGGTTTGAAGTGATGAAAGGATGCATATGTGATAAATTTCCATCTTCTTCATCTGAAATTTCTTCTAGCAACTGTTGTGGGTTGTTCCTTCGATTTGCTAGTTGATTTCTCCTATTTCCCTTTTGACATACATTCATTTGTTAACCTCTTGTTCTGCCAATAATCTGGTTTGTGGGCAAAATATCCCAGATTGTTCCAATCATGTGCAGAGCTGATTTATTTAATCCTGTAATTGTTGATGCATTTGGTGCCGAATTAAGTAATTAATGTTGCAAACTCTCCAAATTATCTCTAGTGATTGTATTGACCCCAATCCCATTTTTTGGTACCAAACTTTCTTGATTTCGGTCCACATTGCTACCACGTCGTGCCATTCTATTAAAGCTGTTGAAGAACTTAATAATTTCATTTGTACTTTCAAGCTTACAAAGAGAAGAATATATAGAATCTAGATACTGAATGATGGTGCAGTAGAAATAGTCTTAATCTTTGGTTAACACGTGAAACAACCTCATACATGTTCATGGAAACAAATAAATGTTTTACATTTGACGTGTGAACTTAAAAAATTCATCAATCTGTGTCAGTCGCTTTGAAACTTGACGATATGCTTCGGGTGTATGTTTTGGAGTACTTTCAAGATAACTAGAGTAATCAACTGCATCTCGTTGAATATGTATAATAATTATCAGGTAACAATCAAGATGCACTATTTGAAGTTTTATATGGACAAAAGTGTCGACACTATCCATTGAGATAAAGCTGGTGAAAGAAAATTATTAGGCCAAGAGTGAGATTACCGTGGACTCTACTACCTCCCTCTTCATTTTCCTTTATAATATTTCATAACCATCTCTTGTGATCTTTCGTCTTTCACTTGTAAAGGAATCTTACAGTGCAAAGTCCAAAATAATACGAAAGTAACAGTAAGAGTGACTAAGAACTTAAAAGAAAGCATTATTTATTATAGACTATCATTCACCATAATGCCCTTCAGGAGTATCATGGTTTACGTGAACAGGTGATGATCAGATATCGTGGTGAGCTGACGGAGGCTTGCGTCCGTGTTGAGGGGCTCCAGGCCGAGTTAGAGCGGCTGAAGAATGTGGAATCTCAACTCCGGGAGACGGCTGAAAAGTAGGCAGAGTGAGATGACCGTCCTCAATGTGGGGAATTTTAAGCTTGATGAGGCTTTGAAGGCTGCTGATTTGGCTAAGGTGCAGGTCGTTGAGGAGAAAGAGAAGGAAATTAAGACTCAATTTCAGGAGGCCTTCGTTGAGGCTGAGCAAGTTACTTATATAGCCTTGGCTACTAGGACGGCATTGCTTAGACTTTTCCTAGGATCCTCCTTACTGATGAACCCAAACCTCTCGCTCCAAGACCGCTTTGCACTGATCCTCCTGCTGAGCTTGCTGAGGACCAGACACATCATGGTGAACCTTTTGATATCTCCATTGTCATTTCATAGTTTTCTGGTTGCAACATGTTTCTTCTTTGTTCTTCTTTTTTTGCCAATATAATTTCTCTTTTCTTAGTAATGAAACTTCAATTTCTCCTCACGTCTCCTTGAGTTTCTTCACATTTTTTCCTTTTACTTTTTCCTCCTTTTATGCAAGACTTACTCTTTGAAAAAAAAGTAGTCTTTCCCCGGGTTCATTTCATAGCTTTTCCCATTTTAGGAATTTAAACTTTGTTCAGACTTTCTCTGTTTCCTTGGGGAATGATTACCCATCATAATCCGTTTGAGAGGACTTAGACTCATTATAGAGTTTTTTCTTGTTTTCCTCTATTGTGACGTAATTCACTTTTAGGGGTTTAGGCTCATCATAGATGCTTTTTTTAATCCAAACGACATTCATTACTTTATAAAAAAATATGCCTTGTTCAGTTATAAAGGAAGTATTCTCTTGGTCATGTTTGAACATTTTCACCTGATTATATCTTGAATATGCGTCCATGAAATTGAGGAGCTCATCTCCTAATGTGGCATCCACCACTGATCTATTCTTTGAAACATAATCATTTTTTAGAAGGCTTTGTTTAGATCTATAAAATCCATACATATTCTCCACTTCATTTTCTTCTTTTTCACTATCACCATGTTTACAAGCCATTTCAGGTAATGAGCTTCCCTGATGAAGCCGACGCTCAGGAGTTTCTCTACTTCCTCTTTTATTATGTGTTCACTTCTAGCATGAAGCTTCACTTTTTATGTTTCACCAGTTTAATAGAGGGATCAATATTTAGCTTATGACAAATAATTTCTTCATAAATGCCTAGCATTTCTTGGGTTGTACTTGCAAACACGTCTTTGTTTCTCCTAAAAAATTATGTCAGCTCATTTTTCCTGTCTTGCCAAGTTGAGCACCTATCCTGGTCATCTTCTAGTTTTTGTCCCCCAGAGATATTAGTTCTATCTCTCCTATTGCTTCATGCCTGGGATTCGAAGGCTCCTCCTATTTGCTTTCCTTTTAGTGCTATTGACCTACTTCTGCAGCTTTCTATCCATTTTATGCGTCTCTGTGTTTATTTTCCAACTGTAATGCGCTTGACGAATCCTGGGGATGACACAGCACAACATCGAGCAGCAGCCTGGTCTTCTCTAATCATCTTAATGTCGAATGGTGACGGATACTTGAGCCCCTAATAGTATGTCGACTAAGTGACCTTCATTTTGTGCAGCCAAATCCTCCCCAATATGGCATTGTATGGGGACAGTGCATCCACCACTAAAAACTTCGTCAAATGGTTGAACCAGTTAGGATTCACTGGAAATACTAGTATCCCTTCAGAATGTTTAATTGCTCTGTTGAATCCTATTAATAGGTGAGGCGGTCCTTACAGCTTATGGGTTCCTATCAACATTTTTACAATTTTTGAACGGTGGAGGATATTGACAATGCTCCTATCATCAACCAAGACTCTCCTTAAGAGACAATTCCCGACTTGAATTGTTATCACCAAAGCGTCGTTGTGCTGTCCATCATGATCTGCCAAATCTAGGTCATCAAAGATGAGTTGCAAGCTGTCATACCCACATGCTCCTTCAAAGCAATGATTATACCAACAATTTGTAGAGGCTCTTTATCCTTGTTCCGAGTCTCCTATTCTGTTGTCGATCTCTATTCCTCTTTTAGCCCATACTGCTAGAGGTAGCCTTCTTTCATAAACTCTTCAATGTAATCTTTTAGCTGGTAACAATCTCTGGTATAATACTTGTAGCTCCTGTGATATGAACAATACTTATCTTTGTCTTTGTTTCTTGGTTCTTTTCCCAGTGGCGAGGGTCTTTCCAGTCACAGTTTGTTTTTTATCACTTCAAGGATATGATTGATAGGTATTATGAGTGGCGTGTAAACCTTATTTCTTGGGTGGGCTCCCACTGTCCTTCCTCGTTTGTCAGAATTCTCTTGTATTCACCTCAGCCATCATTCCTCTCTACTTTTTATGTTCTCTTTTTACTTGACCTAGAACTTTGGTCGTTCATTCGTTGTTCCTCAGATCTCTGTTCTAACAGCTTCATCAAGCTTTTCTTTTCTTCCTCCAATGTGATGTATGTCTGCTCACACAAGAATGTTTTTGTCATAGTAAGTGATTTCACATTTGACAAATCATCAGACAAGTGAGAGTGCAGGTCTAATCCTCGCCTAAAAGAAAGTATTACCACTTAATCGTCACAGTTTTCCACTTTGCCAAATTCGTCTTTGAAATGATGTGTGTATTCTCGTAGTGATTCTCCATTCTTGATAGATATAGTAAAGAGGTACTTCAAATATTCCATGAAAAAGCGATATGTGGAGTACTGTTCTAAAAACACAGAGAAGACATAGTGGTAAAATTATTAATCGAACAAGATGGAAGGGAGTGATACCACTTTAAGGCGCTACACTCTTGGCTGGTACTTGAGTTCATCCTCATGTTGGTACAGGGCCATCACTTGTTTGAACCACCTGAGATTGTCCACTTAGTCCATTTTACCTTCATAACACTTGAATTTTAGGAAACGGGACTGCAAGTATCCCCGAGTATAGAGGTGAGCATGTGAGCGATTCTAGATCGGCCATGCCCATACTCTCAGTTTCAACATCTCCATCATCTTCCTTTCCAGCACCTCCTTGACCAAGACAGTTACACTGACTATTAAAATACTTTTTTGAAGCTTCCTTCCCGTTGTTTCTAGATTGGATCTCTATGTCTTCCTGTTGCACATTATGACTTATGCCCCGGTTAATCTGTCTGGGTGTCTGAGCATCTCGTTCTACATGTCAGTTCATCAAATTGTCTCGTTCTTCAACGTCGATCTGTTGACTCACCTCCACTCGTGTTTTAATAAATTCTCATTGTAGAGTCGCAATTTGGCCATGCACTGTCTACCACGCATTACGAAGAGCTTCATTATTTTAGTTTTCCTTTGCATCCCCGTCAGTATGGCTTGTATCATTCCCTTGATTTTCATTTGATGCACGGGTTGATTGACATGACCTATCACATTTCCGTCATTGAGAACTGTGTTTGATCTAGTTCTAGGCATCTTACTTCACACTTTTGAGTTTTTTGACACGCTTCTCAAATAGAACACCAAACTGTAAAGGAATTTCATAGTACAAAATAACATGCAAGTAAACGTAAAAGTACAGAGGCTAAGAACTCAAAGAAATCTTTGTTTGTATTGAATTCCAAAGTATTCCAAGTCCTTTGCCATTTTTTTAGAAAATTGCGAATATCTCGCTCCCAAAGAATATTCTCTTGATTCTGTTGATTTTATTCCTTAAGAGTCATTTAATCTCGTACGTCCATGCTTATCCAACTTTTTCCGTTCTCCCAATCCTTTTACGATCCACCTCCTGCTTGTTGATTGGCTATGAACCCACCTCGCGGCAGTCGTGCAGCACAAGTAACTTACATCACTATGATTGTTTTCTAACAAACTTTAGTAAATCCCTTCACTTTTCTCAACCGTGGACTCCGATTTTTCCTTTTGATTTCTTCTAGTTTGGGTGCCACAAATTAGCTGTGCATCCAATTTCTTTTGAGACAAATCGAGTATAAGGTAAGATCATCATTTTTTTTAATGTCTTTCCTTCTATATATTCTTATTTCGACCCAAATTCAGTTTCTTGCAGCCTTGTCTCTCAACCAAAGATCAAACCTTAGGTACTCCTTTAGTTTTGATTATTCTTTAGTTTGTAAGACTCAAACTTAAATACTATTTTCTTCAAAAAGATTTTAATTTTATGATTTTGGATTGAAAAAATCTTGTGATTTTATTGTAGAAAATTACGCTGGACTTGGTTCCTAGTTGGTTTTATAATTTTCAGAACAAACATGACAAAAAACTAGGCATTACTGGCAAACTCAGACAGCAGATAGAATTTATTATTTTTTATTTATGAAAACCACAATTAAATTCTGAAAATCTTTTTTAGCTATATAATACTTCACTATTTCTTGTGTTAAATTTCATAATTTTACGAATTTATCTGGATAGGTTAAAAATTACTCAAAATCTATGTTAAAACTTGGCGGCCAAATATTTCAGTTTTTACTGGATTTTCAATCTAAACGATCTCTTTTTAACTTAAATATTCTATAGTATCTTTTTATAATATGTATTTGTAAGTCTGTCATTTTTCACATTTTTTAGATAATATTTGATATATCAAATGATTACTTAAACTTAAAAGTCTTGATCTCAGATTGTAGTGAGACATACCATAGTTGAGGATGATTTTTAATAGGAAAATAAATTGAACAAGTTCTAAATTTTGAGACAAAGCCTTTTGAGATATTTATTAGTGTTTGGAACTAAGATTTGTAACTTTTCTTGTTCTATACGGTTTATTATGGGGTTTCAAAACTGTATGTTTTTCCATTCGTGTATAAAAACATCTTTAAAAAGTAAAAAATTGCCTTTTTTTTTAGGACTGGAACTTTAGGCATTTTTAGAGATATACAAGAAGGTAAGGGAATTTTGCATATGTAATTGTTTGAATTGTTGTGTCAAAATTTATGTTGGAACTATATTTTTGCTTTGTGATGTGTAAAGCTTGGTGATGTTTTCTTTGTTCTTGTTATAGTTATGTTATGATGTTGATGTGTTATGTTAGATTATATGTTTGGGTATTTAAAATATGTTATAAGATAAGAAAGAATGTGTATTAACGCATGATAGAAAACTTTATGTGCCATTAGAATCACTTGCTCTATTTTCCTTGTCCTTTGGAAAATGTCTATGTTTGTCTTGTCCTTCTAGAAATGACTATATTTATCTTGTTCTTTAGGAAATGTCTCTGTTTGTCTAATCCTTCAGGATTTGATCTGGTTAGTCTTTTGGGGAGACATTTTTGTAACTGACTCCACCTTCTTGAAGGTACAGAGTTGTACTCGTGAGGAATATCACATGTACTTACCTCATAAGCTCGCACTGTCGATGAGTAATCTCTGTTGTAGGTGTGCTGGCGAGCTCTAATAAAAATTGGTCAGCGAACTCTATAAGAAATATATATGAAAGCTCCACGTATGATGGGTGTTGTATGTGTTTGTGATTATTCTGTATTACATATGTGAAATTTTTCTTACTTGAATATAGTTTTATATACTCACTCTGTTTTATTATAAATTTTCAGATGATGATAAAAATAATGATGAAAGTTATAAATACTCACTCTCTTTTTAAAATTTTTTTTTTTGAAAATATTTGAAAAATGTTTATGTGATGCTCAAATATTTGATGTATCAACTCTTTTGTGAATTTATGAACATCAAACAACTATTATTTAGTTGTTATATGAACTTAAGTAAATCGTCTTTAAGGTAACTAAAAGGTTGTTAAGGAATTTCATTTTTTCTGTTTTTTATTACGAGTTACTAAAAAAATTGACTTAACTTCCGCAACAATTTCTGTAAAGTATTGAAGTAAAATCTTAGTTGGATTTTCGGGTGGTACAAGAAGAGTAAGCAAATTTATTGAGTTTTACGAGCCAAAAACAGTGATTTGGGATATTTTAATATAGAGTTTTTTAGAGAATAAAAATGCCAATTTTTTTATTGAATTTGCTAAATTTTTAGCTAGCGTAGTTTGATTATTTTATAGTTATCAAGATAGAAAAAATCTAAATTGTTGAGGAAAATATAGCAATGTGTCAAGTATTTGGAGGCCTATTGAATGAAATTGAGGTAAAATGGAGCCAAGTCAAGTCTGTAAATATATTATGATATTTTTAATTATTGTCAAACATAATCAAAATTTTACTTTTCAGTCATTATTCTCTCATATATTAATGATAGTCGGATTGCCCGAATTCCTCATGCTGAAGTTTGAGAGTGCGTAAAAATTGACTAAACCAATCAAATTGAATCAGATGAAACAAAAAATAATCAATTTGGTTTTGAATTTAAAAAAAGAGTGAATTCGGTTTGGTCAAAAAATTTTCTATATTTTAGACTGAACGATCCGTATAGACTGTTTATCCTCCCCATATAGATATTGTATTTATTTTCTCACATTTCTTTCATTTTTCATCTCTCAAATTTTTCTCATTTCTCTTTTATGTTTAGTTTAGATATCATGATTTGAATTGTAAGTTTTTATTTTAGTGCATAAAAAATTTAAATTTTTTAAAATATGTATAATTAAATTTATTGATAGATTTTTTAAAAAATAAAATAAAAATTCACAATGAATTATAAAACGGACCGATTATTTATAGTCTGTTGATTTGATTTGTATATACATTATTATCACTTTAATCCTCTTTATGGTAAGATAGTAAATTTCAGTTCTGTAAGTTTTTATGCTAAAAATCCGTCCCAACCGATCATGCACGCCACTGAGTCCTAAGATCAACTTCTAGAATGGATTTGGTATAAAAACGATTTGCAGCAAATAATTCAAGCATCGAAATTGTCCTCACCCTAACAAAAAAATGGCAGGAGCCACAGCGTCATTAGCGTTAATCAGTACTAGCCCACTCAAGCTCATCCACCCCTCACTCTCAGTTGCAGCAAATCGCCCAATCGCTCACCACCATCACCGTCACCACCATTGGACTCTGACCATCGCCAACATCTCTAGAATCAGCATTTGCCATGCCAAGGTTTTTTCTCCGTCTTTACATACATTAACAAATACTTGTTTCCTCGCTCTTATAGACTTCACTGAAGATGTGTGAATCCAGCTGAGTAATTCGACTGGTGAAGACCAAGAGGAGATTAAGGAGACTTTCTTTGACGGAGACGATTTGATGGAGGAGGACGCGACTGATGACGATGAAACAGAAAGTAGCATCGATTTGTTGATTAGATTCTTACAGAGCATGTTCAACAAGGTCTCAAAACGTGCAAAGAAGGCCTCGCGCTCTGTTTTACCTCCAGCAATTTCGCCCCAGCTGGTAATTTCGTTTTCCTTCCCTTTTAGTTCTGTATGGTTTCTTCTTCTTGTCCTGCGGATATTATCTTTTAGCTTTAAAAAGATAAAAGTTCAACAAAGAAAAAAAAAGAAAACATCGGACCTTGTCTTCCCTGTCTGATTTATATTATTTTTTGATGTACATCCATGTGTTTGTTTGGGTTAATTCTAGAGCTCTTATCAAACATGATCGAGCTTGAATATCTTTTTCAGTCTCAGTCATCTGCTTATCACCAAAATGTTGATATTATTCACATATTTTGTTTCCCATTCTGGATGGATGGTTCAGGTGTCTTTTGCAGTTGATGGGGTTTTGCTGTTGGCCTCACTTTCAATTGTCAAAGCACTTCTTGAGGTATTGATTAGCTTTCAATTGTTAAAGCACTTCTTGAGGTATTGATTAGCTTCACTCCTCTGTGTATTTTAGAAGCCACTTTCTGTTTGGTATAAGTTTGGAATGGAAGTATGCCCCTGATATCATGATACGTAGCACAGTTTCCGGTATGATCAAATAGTTTCCAATGAAGAGAGGGATTCGGATCCTCTTCTGTTGCAACGAACACGAGAGGATGCTGTATGTCTGATTTAGACCATTAGTTTTGGTCAACCCCAGTGCTTTCTCTTTAAGACAATATTAGAAATCTTTTTATCCTTGGTTTTTAAGGGAATAGCATATCTGGACCATTGAATAAATCATCAACGGTCCTGATCTAAGAAAAAGCACCCCTTTTGTTCAGAAGAACAGGAGAGGCTCTATTGTTTAAATAGAGACCCTTTAGTAGATGGTCTGATACTCACAACTGGACAACTATTTGAAAGAATTTCTTTCCATTTCTGTATTGATATGAAGTTTAATAAATAAAGAGAGCCATAATTCATTGCTTTTAATATGATATCAGGTCGTCTGCACCCTGGGCGGAACTGTATTCGTCGTGATCCTGCTACTACGCAGTATTTGGGCAATGGTCTCCTATTTCCAATCAAGTGGAAGTAGTTTTAACCAAGGTGGAACTTCCTTTGGAACAACATAACGAGTAACATAACTTCCTTTGGACTTACTTCCAATGCATGCCGCATAACCGTTTAGAAATTCTTAAATATATGTACCATCAATTTTGGACTTACTGAATTGAATTAATGAAATAGCAAGTCCTGTTTGAAAGGTTTCGACACTCTCAAAAGATTAATGCCAAATGATGGCTTCTCTACCGCAGTACACGGTCATTGCAGATTCTATTACAACGATTGCAAAGGTCATCTTTTTGCTTAGAGCCATGATTCAATTCAACTTCCTTTTTATGTTTCATTATTTGACTTATATACACATATAAAACTAATTGACTATTTATGCATGTAAGGGTGAATGTATTCCGATTTCTCTCTTATAAGAACAGTGAAAGAGGTCTTTCTGCAGGTTTGAACGGGCTTGTATTGTAATACGAATGTATATGATCTCCTTCTATCATGATGTCATAACATCATGGACTGATGGACCGAACGGGAAAATCAATCAGGGTTCAAAATTTGTTGGCTATGTTTACTATTTTAGTGTTTACTTTGTGTCTGTTTATAACCCACTGGATCTGTTTATTAGTATCTGACAGGAAGTGACAAGGACATAAATAAACATCACCAAAGAGGTCTAATATATTCATAGTAGCTTCATTTTTTTTTCCTTTTAGCTTCTAACAAATCCAAAGTTAGAGCAAGGTTTACACAAAGATATATAAGCATTAGAAATTCATACAAGCGGACAACTCTTTTACATGAACAATACTCATTGATTAGGCTGAAGTTCAGTATTGGTATGAAGAAGAATCAAGTTCTCGACACACCGACAAATGGAGATGTTTTTGTTTTTTTTTTCCTGAGTGATCTTACAGACAGCAACCACAGCTCCAAGCCTGACTTAGAGAATGTGAACTGTATTTATATCTATCTTTGATCTAACATATTGGGTATACTTTTTAAATAACCACTTCAGGAAGCATTGCTCTTAAGGCCTTTATTAGCAATGTATGAGAAACTCTGTAGCTATGTTGTTCTTTCAAATCCACCACCAACCTGCATATGCAGCCACTCTGGCGATGAACCATGGCTGTACTCTCTTGTCACTTGTGAACCAAACGCCAGGCCAGCCGTGTCGAATGTTTGTTGACCAAACTGAATGCATAGATGAATTTGTTAGTCGAAAGATGAAATCCTTGCTGGAACACCAAGGCGTTAGCCCAAGACTTAGACGTTTGAACTTAGAGGTTTGCTCTTGGGTTTGATTCATCTTGGACGCAAATAATTCATAGGGCATGGTGTGCTAGTCCCGTGTGGATTAGTCGGCGCCTCAAGCCTCGGTTACTCATAGTTCAAAAAATTCCTTATTAGTCTCGGAGTGGTATTTTCTCGGATAAATACACTATTAGTCCTGTAGTTTGGCTATTGGTCCTTGAATTTTAAATTGTCTCAATTTGATCCCTATAGGCTATAATTTCAGTTTTGTTTCTCTGTCATTCTTTTGGTCATAACGAAAACTTGAAACATTCATCACTACTACCAATTATATGAAAAAATTAAATGGTTAATTCCTATAATGGTTTCTATTTCTGAAATTAGAATAAACACTACAGATTTGGAAGGAGTCAAGGCTTACATCTTTAGAAGGAAACGCTTCAATTCCAGGACTCATCCTTGAATTAACTGCTTCAAGCTTCATTGACAAGAACTGCACATCCCAGAAATCGTTGCATGTCTCAGAAACGTTATTTCAATGAAAAGAAACTCCGGAGATTTTCAATAAACAGGCACGATCACAGATCACCTTAAACAAAGAAGATATTCATACCTCTACCTGATGCTGTAGTGATTGGATATAGTTAATTATCTCATCAAGGACCAGCGCTTTCCCGATGACCTGAATCCAGAAGTATGCTAATTAACTTCACAGTTTTGTGTTAAGTAGAAAAAGAAGTCAAACTCAACCTTAGCATGTAGCTCTCTGAAATTATTTGAAGGACTATACTATAATGAAATTACTATACCTTATCACAACCTGGGACCAGATCCTGGAGAATTCTCATCCTCTCACTTATCTTCTCTCTTCTAGCCTGTGCACCAGATAAGTCCAATCAGCAACTCCATTCAACAGCTACTAATGAAATTCACTATACATACAATCTTAAGAGCAGACGTGCACGTAAAGGAAGAAATGCTAAACTCATCACTGATAGAAGAATTCAAATTGGAATGGCATATAGATAACTCAAGTAAATTACCCTTTCTGCCAAACTATGGCTATCGGTAGCTTGGCCTCTTCGAGCTCGAACATGAATGAAATCCTGCTTAGGCAGCTCGGATGACGGCTGAGAATTTTGTTCCACAGGCCTGCCTGAACTGTGTTCTACTTCAGTTTTGGATTCATGATTGTCTTCCCTACTTGCTGCTGCTTTAAGGCGTTTTTTGTTGTCATTCTGCTCAAAGAGAATGATGAGGGGAAAAATATCACTACAAAATTCCGCAATCCTAATTGTTCCATTGACTTTCAAGAAACAGGATAAGAGTTCACATGCTGAGCTACAGAGATCAAATCACAGTTTCTCTGCCTCAACTCAATTACAGTTTGAACGAATTAAATAATATCAAAGATCATACAATTGGTTAGTTCACTCAGAAGAAACTTAACTCGTTTGTACAAGACTAATTCACCTAGCTGAGGCAGTCAAAGTCGAAGGTTGGTCATCCCAGCCTGGGTGGGATTCAATTCCAAGATATCTTTGGTTTTAAACATTGTAGCAATGGAATTATTACAGTCAATAAAAGGGAAATGTGCATAGGCTCGAACAGTGAAATTTACATCATACAAGAAAATTACAGAACATTCAAGTAAAATTCAACTAGTCCAAACGAGATTGAGAGTGAGCGAGATTGAGAGAGAGAGAGAGAGAGAGAGAGCGATCAGATCAAAGTTTCTAGTTCATTTGAATTGAATGAATTAAAGAATACCACGCCATTGCCATTGACATTGCTGGATGGGAAGCTCTTAGCCGAATCATCCTCCGCATCACGCCGCTTCTTGGCACCTCCACATCCCAATCTCTGCTCCAAGCTTGTTGGATCACTGACGGAAACTTCATGATTCGCAACCGAAACCTCTCCAAACTGACCCAAATCGTGTCCGAACCGACCCATCCTCAGCCCCAATCCACCTCCAGATTCCGCAATACTCACTCCACCGTTCATCGGGAACTGCCAGATCTCCGCCAGGTTGTAAGGCATTGCATTTGCATTCCCATTCGTAAACGACCCTTCGTTCATCAACGAAAGCGGATCCATATCATCTCCTCGCCGGATTCGGACTCAAACCCGAATATTGAAAACAGATTTTAATTCAACCCGATTTATGAGCAATCAGTACAGTGCAGAGCCCCCCAAAGAAGCTCCAACTTTGATTAAAAAATGCCAAGTATTCGGTAAGTTCTGTTTTCGAAAAACGGGTATAAGATCGACTGAGAGAGAAAGTTATGCCTTTTAAGTAGCCTCGAAAAGGAAGCTGAGAGAAAGAGATCGAATTAATAATGATAGAGAGAGAATAATTTTGTTTCGAAGTATAAAAATGATAAAAAAAAATTAAAATGAGTTACATACATCATAAATTTCATATATTTTTTATATATTAATTATAAGTTTAATACATCTCATTTATATATAAATGTACTTAAATGTTTATTCACGTTTGGTTCGATTCGATTTGTTCTTTTTCGCCTTAACATGAAAATTATATTATTTTTTAAACATTTTTAAAAGATATTATGAAACTAATATAAAATTAGAATTTTATTTTAGTCCGGTTTAGTTCAGTTTAGTTCGATATGAAATTACATTAAAAATAAAAAAATTATAGAAAAATAAATTTTTTATTCAGTTTGGTTTTGTTCGGTTCGGTACGAAAACTACCAAAATTTCAAACCGAACCGAAATTTCAGTTATTTAGTTGTGACAAAGA
Organism: Datisca glomerata; assembly: GCA_003255025.1. Lineage (NCBI taxonomy): Eukaryota > Viridiplantae > Streptophyta > Magnoliopsida > Cucurbitales > Datiscaceae > Datisca > Datisca glomerata. The sequence goes on along the minus strand of QANY01011952.1, from coordinate 729,413 downwards.
GAATCAAATCGAACCTCACTAAGAACTGACCGAACCAATCATTTTCAGTTCGGTTCAAAAATTTCACCCCCTATGTATCATGCATACCTTAGAATCTTGCTTATATATAATGTGTTATCACATTTACCATCAATTTATCAAGAAATATGGTCAATGCCACAGTTCAGTACTAACGACATATCTTTCTCTAAAGAGAATGTTTTAAGTTCAAATCGCAATACCCTAAATTTGACAAAAAGAAACTAATAATAGTGATAAACAACGTAAAGTTCTATGATACTGATATCAATACAGGTTATTCTATCTTTAGATCATCTTTAGTGGGAGTCCCATGTAATGTGATTTAATGTTGTAATCACCAGAGTATTTATACCAGTCTGGATGGTCTGTATCAGTCGAGGATCTATCTTTCCTTGTATCCTTAGAAGATGATCAAATGGTTAAGATGATCAAACCATAGATACATATGCGTACCTGGCTAGTACTAGATAATGCGCTGTTAAAAATTTAAAAATTCTTTTTATTTAATATTATTAGTTTCAAGTCTCAGTTATACATATCAAATCAGACAAATGCCTGGGGAGTTGGGAAGAAAGTCACTTCCGAGAGAGGTTTTCTCGGAGGATCCAGCGTTTCATTGTCGCTTCTCCCTCTCAATCAATACTGTTTTCGTACTTCTGTTCTATCCTTTTCCACCGTTGGATTTACTTACTGCTTTTTAGTCAACCTGAGGTCTTCATTTTGACGGTGATTAAGGGTAGAGTGCGTAGCCTTTGGCGGGCCAGATAGCTTTAATCCCGTGGGGTCTATGTGCGTACCTAAAATTTAAAACTCACTTCGGTTCACATCAGCCCTCAATTCATACATCTGTTTTGATTTTTTATTAATAAAATAATTCTATAAAGTATGTGATAAAATAAATGAAGAAAATAAAATAAATTTTATTCGTGTACATGCAAAATTTGTATCAGTTGCACAATTATTGTCTATCAACTAGCACATATGTTCAAAGAATTACGTAAAGTTTGTATTATTAAAGAAATAAACGGCCAATAAATCTCCAAAAGAGGAATAATCTCTCATATATAGTAAACTAAGTTGATTAACATATGATTTATTAATAATTTTGGTGTAATGTTTTTTCCTAACTAATGATTATTATGATTGTGATGCTTCCATAAAATGGGATATTTAATAGAAGATTTATATATATAAAGATGGTCTTAAATTTGATTAATGAATAATGATAATACAAAAAGTAATCTGATGTACAAATTTAGGTTGAATAGCTAGGACCACATTGGATTTAATTGAGTTATTTGACCTTATTTTAGACTTAGTGTTCATTTGAATCAGACTCCTGATGACCTAAAATTAGAAAGTGAATTTTTTATTTGATATATATATATATATATTTAATTTTTCAAAGGTTGGCTCCCTTAAAAAATCTAATCGTACGGTTCAACTATGTCAAAATAAAAACAATTTAAATTGGCCTTTAACTTAGCTTAATATTCAAACATGCATATATGACTGTTTGGTTCGCGCAATCTCAAATAACTATCATAATTTAATTGTGTGTAATTCAACTACTTGTAAAATATGATTGTCATATTTTGTTATACATGGATAATTTATGATGTGATGAGTGATAATTAATGATTGCTATATTTGGTATAAGTTAATTTTTGTTGTAAATTTGTGTAAATAACGTGAAGTTACTTAAATGTCATTTATGTTATATATTATCTAAAAATTATTTTGATGTGTAATTTTAACAACAATTTTTTAATTAATTTTAAGTAATATTTAAATAAATTAATAATGCTAGACTAAATTTAAAAAATATTTTAATCACATTGGTATAATGAGAGATATAATAAATAAATATTTTCACGTGAAATTTTAACATTAATTTTAATTATTTTCATTAATATTTAAATAAATTAATATTGCTAGACTAAACTTTAATAAATTTATTTTTAATTAAATTAAATAAAATATATTTTATTAATATTCTTAATTAAAAAATGAAAAAAATTAATAATTTTAATTAATCTATAAATAAATTAATAATGCTAAATAAACATTAATACAATTAATTTTATCAAATTAATAAAATGAGAGAGAAAATGGAGAAAGAATATTTCAATGTTGGTAGGAAAGTAATTTTATTTAATATTAGAATTGTAATTGCATTATAAATTAGGATTGTTTCCATTGTATTTTGTAATTCAATTGCCTTAAAGGATTGCATGTAAATGAGGATTGCATTTTTATTTAAAGATTACTCCAAACAAGCATGTTATTCAATTACGAAAGGATTACAAAAGCAGGATATTGTGAAATAAATGAGGCCATAGAACATTGTATTTAGTGTGAATATTTGAATATTATTTCTAAAAGAAATTCAGAATTAGTTAAAATTAAACTTCGTGTTAGGTAAATTTTTTTTTGGGGTCATTCATGGATTTCAAAATAGAAAAATGTAATAATAAACCAAACATGACGGTTTTAGATTCCTTCACTTTGGTAATTTATCTATTTATATCTATGTGTTTCATAATTATTAAGATTAAAAATTAATAATTTAAATTAAATGATTAATGAAACTTTTAATTTTAAGTAAAATTATCTAATCCATTTTTTCGAATTCCTAAATTGTCCTTGACGTACTTAACAATTAAATATTTTAAATTATTTACACACCTTCTTAAATAATTAGTCAGTAATACTTTGTATAATATTTTTAGTTACATCTTACATCACCGTTTGTTAAACAGTATTAAACTTACTATAGATATATAATCAATTATATAACTTAAATTTAATAAGATAAGATACCTTAAATTATATGACATGAAAACAAGACACATGAAAAATGTAAGAAGGAAATTTTTATTAGTTAAAATTTATTAAAAATACTAGAATTTGAAGTTACTATATATATTTACATGAAATCTAATATGTTTTTATGAATTCTAAAAATACTCGATGCTCTATATTATTTCTTAGATTATCACGTGTAACGTACTTTTTCGAAACTAGTATATTAAGAGTCGGATGGATAAAACCTAATATCTGAGTATCATATACAAATTTAACAATTCTATCGCACTTGGTCCTAGTTTCGTGCAAGTAACAATCGTCAAAATTTTGATATATAAATGAGGAAATAAAAAACTAGGTTAATTTTTCCATGGTTAATGCCAAATATAGATAGGCATATATATAATCAGTTGAAAAGGAAGCTTGTAACCTTGCTGAAAATAGAACTAAAAAAATTCAACACGTGCTGTTAAACTTTAATTTCATCGATCAAATTTGATTGTGATTGTCCTAAAAATATTGATGATCAGTGATGTTATATGGGCATGTGCAAGTGCATAACATAGATTCTCCGTGTCAACATCAGGGCATCCTAGATTTGTTGCGATTTCTAACATGTGAAAAATTCATAAGTTGTGGGAATTTCACTGTTAAATCAAAGAATTTAAGACATTGGAGCATGTCATGTGGTAAATTACTTAAATTGGTAACATAATTTGCTATTTGGTTTTGTCTGGAATTTCAATTGGGAAGTTCTGAAAAATTGAGAGTTCTTTGCAAAAGATAAGTGGACCAGTTTAGATTATATATGATTTTTTTTGTGTGATTTATAGTGAATAAAATTTCGTCAAAAATCAATTAATTGGCAAAAAAAAAGTGCTATTTACTGATTGGTTTGATCTATTTACGACTTGTTTATTTCTGCATATCCTTTATGATTTCTGAAATATTTGATGAAGAATTTGTAACAAAGAAAGAAAAGCTCCTCTAGACTAGTCAGTTCCAGAAACTAAAAAGAAAATCTGTTTCTCAAGAGATCATTTGGTCCCAGCATATACGCCTATTTTCAGCTTGTAAAATGGTGTATTTTTAGGTTAAAATATATTTAACCCTTAAAGTTTTTTTCACTATTTATTTGGTCTCTACAGTTTAAATTTATTAATTTGATGGCTAAACTTACAAATAACTTGTAATTAGCACCCTCGGCCAAGAATTAAGATTCCTTCACTGCTTTTGTTGTGGGTAATTCATAGCAGTTCTTAGACGTGTGCGACGTGTCTGGGGCCTCCTGTCAATGTGAGCGTGATGATCCAACCTCATCAAACTTGGATCGAGACACAACAAAAATCATATTCAGGGTAGATCGAATCCACTAGCATGGAGATCTCACGTCGAAACCCTTTCAGGTCAGAGACCTATGATGCCATGTCATTGTCATCACTACGCCACATTAATCTTTCACGTAGAGAGCGATTCATGGTAGGATATGGTGTAGTGGAAATAACCTCGATCTTTAGTTAACATGTGAACCAACCTAATCTAGGTTCAGTTTTATATTTGGCGCTTGAACCTCAAAATTTTTTAATTCGAATCAAGCTTCAAACCTCAATCTACGGGCCTATGTCGTCTCGAACCATCTGCCAACTACTATGAATTTGAACCGCTCAACGCCCGTATCTTCCACCCGAGTTCCTCTGATTATCTATTCTCGAATCAAATGAATATCGAGACCTTGTGATCATCATCGCTATTACGTAGGCTGTCAGTCAACCAAGAGTACGTGGGAACTCAAAAATCTTGAAAATGATCCCACCTCTCTTCTCTCAATAGTCCTAGAGCTCAGAGAGAGGCTCTATGGTTTTCTTTTATCTCAACTAATGGCGTCAAAAAATAACATAACCCTAGAGTAGAGAAGATCCTCTTATTTATATGACATCCCAATGCTACGACCGAGAGATGAATCCTAGTCAAAAAAAAATTTCAATTAAAATAAATTAAATTAATTTTCACTAATATATTCATCAACTAAAATAAGATCGAGTCAAATTACATGTTGAATGTAAGGTATCTATGTCGTGCCACTAAACATCTGTCACGCCAATACCTAAAATCCATTTGCTAGCTCGGGGACTCTAAGGATAAATATACTCTTACCTAAGTAGTTAATAAAGTATACAACACAAGAGAGAGTGGTTGTCAAAGACTTATATGACTTCAGTGGACTTCTCTTTCATTGATCACAATAAGTCATTTTGACTCTCACTACTACAAATTCTTTGATAATCTTCTTCATATTGTCTAAATGTTAAGATACACTCGTCCCTTCTTACATTTTGTGTGGAAAAAATCGTCGCCGAAGAAACTGAATGTTCTTCATTCTTAATGACTCATACATTCCTTGTAGAGTCTCACATCTTCCTTATGCAGACTCAATGTCTCCCACTGGAATTAGTACCTCGTCCTTGACCACCATTAGCACGACTTCAAAGCACATTTTTTTCTACAACTATAGTGTTGTTCATATGCTTTCTTTTGTTCTTTGGCTACAAAAACTTCACTTGATTGAAGAAGGCATTAGCACCAGATCTGCGAGCCTCTCCTTTCTTGAGAATATAAAAAGATATTGTTCTTTGAGAAGAAACTACGTATCATCTTCCAAAGATCTTCATTTAGAAGTTCCATTTTACAGTGCTTTACAATTGTATGTGGCAATGCATTAATCATACTAGCAACTATAGATCCAGAAGGTTTATCTAACCCAAGATCAGATTTAATAATAATTAGTTATAATTAATTCCTCCAGAAAATTATAATTGAGCCCTAATCATATTTTTATATTTCTTGATGTTATTATTTTCAACCTATTATTCATTATGTATTGCCCCTCAATAATATAATACCACGCAGAATTAAGTGAAGTACTAATATTTATACTCCTCTTGCATCCTAATGTTCCAAATCATGTTTGAGTGATCAATTATGATACTTTGTATACTCGATGCCTCAAGTAAAAACTATCAAATCTCTACACCATTAGAGATACTAAGTGCATTGTTTATCGTGATAACATAAATGGATTATTCTATTAAAGGATACTATCTCACTTATCTAAAAGTGTTTATGAACTCTACCATTGAGAATATATGCATCCCTGCAATCCATTAGTTCAGTTACACAACCCACAGAATATGTTGACTCATAGAGTCTCATTCATAGAAGATCAAAACAACTAAGTGAGTAAATGTGAGTTTATAATTGTCGTAAGATTAAGAACACTCATAATATAACAATAAGTCATGATTCTCTTAAGATAGTGCGTTACTCAAAATTAGACTAACTAATCCTTTTTGGGCAATCCAAATGTGCGAATACATTAACTAGGTGCTCCATCTAGTAACCAAGTTAAGTTACTCTATATGATAGAGTTAATGTACCATTGTCTTTAAGTGAGAGCATCCAATTCACTAAACTGTGAAAACAATTAGATTTCAAGTCATAAGAAACTCTTGGTTTGTACCTTATTCCAATGAGCTAAATTTCAAAGGACCCGTAAACCAAGTACTATATATTTGTAGACATCTATACGAATGTTTCTCATGTGACGTAAGAATATCAATTTATTATAATTCACAAAACAATGTCAAGACAAAGATAGAATTCTCGTGCTTTTAGGATGCAATACTAACACGTTGGACCATGAACCAACTAAAAGTGTGTGGGTAGTCAAAGATCCTGAAAAAGATCTTACCTTTCTTCTCTCTTTTTTAGCTAGAGCTTAGAGAGAGGGTCTAGGGATTTCTTTTCTCTCAACTAATGGTGTAAAGAATGACTTAATTCTAAAGTGAGAGAAGACCCTATATGAAATCCCATGACTAGGATTGAGATATCAATCCTAGTCAAAAATTATTTTCAAATTCAAATTAAGTAAATTACTTTTAGTTAATAATTTTCGTCAACTTAAATATGATGTAGTCAATTCATTGGTTGACTATAATGTATCCATGTCATGCCAAACATTAGTACCTAAGATTCATGGGCTACCTCAGGGACCATAGGGATAAAACTACTCTTGGCTAAATAATTAATAAAGTCTAACAATAATATCCATGATCAGGTTTTTTTTATAAAGTTAAAAGTATATTAAGGAAACAAGGGCTGCAAAAAGCAAGGATCATGCCCCAGGGAAACCTGACAAAACATACTCAAGAGGGGCTTCTCCAAAATGATAATAAATTACAACAAGTTCTACTATAAAATCATAATTGAATTTCAATTATATATTTATATTACTCGATGTAGTTATCCTCAACCTATTATTCATTATGCATTGCCCCTCCTTAATATAATACACTGTATAATTATGTGAAGTGCTATCAACCTAATATTTATACATCTCTCACATCTCTGAGTTTCAAATCACATTCTATTTGACCAATTATGATAATTTTCATACTCGAGGCCTCAAGTATAAATATCGAATCCCTAATACATCATTAGAGATTGTAAGTGCTTAGTTTATCGTGTCACTTAAAAAAATTCTATTAAGAAGTACTATCTCACTTACTTAAAAATGACTATGCACTGTACTGTGGACAATCTATGCATCCTCATTATCCAACAACTTAATTATTCTACCTACAAAATATGTTTACTCATAGAGTCTTATTCATAGTAGATTAAAATAGTCAAGCTATTAAACACCACTACTACAAAATGGTCTTTTTAGATGACAACAAGTTATTAGAATTAATGACAGGTCTCTTAATCCTGTCTTGTAAAAAAAAGACTTTGAGTGTAAAAAATTTGATGTTTGGCTAACATGACAGGTTTTACATTAACTGTCATAAATATATTACATAATATGACACCTATTCTTTTTAACTGTCATAAATTTTTTTTAATTACAAAATTTCCATTATATATACTCCCCTAAATAATCCTAACCTTTTCATTTCTCTTAAACTTGCGACGTCATCTCCCTCTCCCTTCATCCTTGACTCCATCTCCCTCTCCCTTCATCCTCGTCACCGACCATCATCGCTGGCTATCGCCAATCTCTCTCTCTCTCTCTCTCTCTCTCTCTCTCTCTCTTCTTCCTCTTCTTCTTCTTCTCACACACAGAGACGCACATTCCTGAAAATTTATATCCCTACATCTGTGAAATTCCTTTGATCTCTCTCTCTGAATGTTTCATCTATTGGAAATTTTTTCTCACTTTTCATTTCTTTAGTCTCGTATATTTGGTCTTCTCATTTGCTTTCTTCGGAAAGCTGAATAATCGGAAAGGTTAATTAATTGCTGGAAGATCTGGGGTTTCTTCTATTCATGGTTACAAATCTGGCATCATTGATTGAGAATTTTTATTTTTCAGATTCCATAGGCATTGAGATACTACTTTTTACACTTTTAGATTATGAATCTAGGTTTTATTGATCCATGTTTTATTCCTGATTTGGTTAAGTGAATGTGAAGGCACTGGTTTCAATGAGTATGGAAATTTCTTACGTTGTGGCTTCTTTGGATGCTCAATTATTGCAATTATCCGAGGTCTCTCATTTGGCTCTTAAATCGAGCCCTGGTTTTGTCGAAAAGCTTTTTGAGCACTGGCTTTTGCTTTGTCTATTCCATGTTTATGGAGTCCTATGGGTTCCTTTCCTTCATTTTTTTGAAAAGTAAACTTGGTTTCTACTGCTAGGACTTATAATATCCAAGTATGTTATTTGGTATTGATGTACAGTATAACGTTCATCAGTATAAACTATGAAATTATAGCATCCATGGTTTTGGGTTGTTCCGTGGGCTCTTGTTGGCTCACAAAATGATTTAATTTCGTGTTGAAGCTAATGCAAATGAATGATATAAAGCATTAGGCCAATGTGCAAGGAGATTAGATACATCTTAATTTTTAGGGCTTATAGGATTGGTGTTATACATGATTAATCTCAATAAGACGAGGTTCTAGTTGTGGTTGTGCATCAGGGACCTATACAATACCTCTTACATGATATTTTATTGTAGTAGATTTCCGTTTAACGAAGAAGCATGTGTGTGGAAATTTTCATTTTCTAATATTAACTTAATTGGCATGTTCATCTTTCATGCCCATGTCTTGATGACGATTTCTTTTTTATACCTTTCAGTTATACTTGGCAAACTTGGCAACAAAAGAGAGTCTTTTACTCAGCGCAGGGGAGTACCCCATTTAGAAATTGGCTTTACATGATGATAACATATGGGTTGCTACTACAGATTCATCAATTCATAAATGGCCTGCTGAAGGGCATAACCCTCAAAAGGTTTTCCAAAGAGGCGGTTCATTTTTAGTTGGGAATTTATCATTTTCTAGGCAAGGGTTTCATTAAAAGGATCTTCTCTTCTGAGTAATTCTCTCATTAGTTATTTTGTTTTAATATAATGGAATCGTCATGGTGCTATATCTTATTTATTATTGTTACTTTATTTGGTTAGCTTTAGAGCTTTTTATACACTTCCTCTTTTCTGTTATTTTTCTTGGTTTTACTTTTGCTTCGGTCAGATTGCTTTCAACGCTGCATTTTCTCTGAGTTTCCTTTTCAGTCCCATTTTTTATAAGGAAAGTTTTGGTTCTCACTTTATGACCCAGTCCATTTACAAATATTACCATCTTATCTGGTCCTCCAACTATCCCCATGTTTTTTGCCATTTATTGGTGGGATTGGATACTTATTGGCATTGGTATATTGAAAGTTTTTGGTGTCTGTTATGTTCTCTCATTTATGTGCATTCACGTGCTATAAAGAACCAACCTTTACTGTATATGAAGAACCAACCTTTACTATTCTGGAACTCCTAGACTTGTGTAGCATGAGATTTTAAATAATAGAAGGCATGTTTTGACCAAGGTAATTATGACGGCTTAATGGATTTTTATGATATTGATAACGCCTTTTTGGTTAACGCCATAAGCCTGATTCTGAATTTTCATTGTTTCTTTTTTCAATGGTTTTTGTTCACTTGACTTTCTTTTATATGATACTTCTGGCTAAGTGAAACTGTGGGAGATTACGAGAGGCGTTGTAATTGAGGATTATGGAAAGGTTCCATTGTCATTGTCATTATCTGTTTGGTGTATAGGAAGAATGATAAATTTATTTGTCATTAGCATTCTAATATTTAAAGAAAGAGGGGTGGTTAATACATACTTATGTTAATGACTAATTTGGGAAATTTTCTTCAACTTTTTATAGGCATCTTTTCAGGAGAAAAAGGAAAAAACTATTTGAGATGGTGAGAATTTAATTAACCCCTCATAGATGATTGTGTTGCGGGTGATGGTGAGCAGTAAGAGTGAGAGACTGCCATAGCAAGCACTATTGTGATTTTTAAGTTAAATTATAACATTATGACTTCAGTTTGACTTCAGTTATTTTAGAAATTTATGAATATTCATGTTTAACTTTCACGTCTTACGGATTTTCGTGCTTCACTTTATTACAGTTTAATGAATTATTTATTTCAGTTTCATGAGTTAATATTCTCTTAAAAAAATTTTATGCTTCCGCTATTTAACATTAAAATTAGGGTTTTCAATTTGAGGATTTTCTCAAATTAGGATTTTAATTGAATTAGAAATTTTTGAATTGTGAAATTTCAAGCATGTTTAACTCTTGGAGATCGGGGTGTTACATTGATTCTCTCTCACAAAAACTCCTTTTGTTAGGCTATACAGCTTCCTAATATTTCTTTTCAACACTTTTAACTACCATTTGGGAGAGTTTGGTTTGTACCATTTCAGATTAAAGAATATCAATCATATCCTATCAAAAATGAAAACCACCTTTGTTGAAAAGTCACGGTTTGGATTTATCCTGACCATGCTTAATTATTTTTTATAAATCAATTAATTAAAATTAAATTAATTAAATTAATTAATTTTAATTAATCTTTAGGTTTTCTAAAAAAAAGACCGGGCTAGTTCTTTAAATTACTTGATTGACTATAGGGTATCAACGTTGCACCACTTGTTAATTAAATAAGTCTAATCATAGCGTAACCTAAATCCGAAGGTAGTAAGGGGACCATAAAAATGAAAATACTCTTAGCTACATAATTAATCAACTCTATCAATTATACATGTAATTAGATTTATTAATTATGATTAACTCCACTGTAAAATCATAATTGAACTCAAGTGTATTTTATATTACTTGATGCAACTATCATTGACCTATTGTTCATTACATAATGACCCTCCATAATATAGTACCATGTATAATTAGGTGAAATGCTATCGACCTAGTATTTATACACTTCTTAGTATCTTGAGGTTCCAAATTCATTATATCGGTGAACTATGATAATTTTTATATTTGATATCTCAAGTAAAAATTATCAAATCTCTGGTACTCCACTAGAGATACTAAGCGCTTAGTTTACTGTGACCACATAAATGAATTACCTAAGAGGTACCATGTCACTTCATTAAAAATATTTATGGATTCTATTATTGAGAATCTATGGACTCCTTATCCAATAATTCAGTCATCCAACCTACAAAATATGTTGATTTGTAGAGTCTAATTCTTAATAGATCAAAATAACTAAACTATTAAATATATGCTCATAAATCTCACAAGATTGAAAGCGCTTATAAAATAATAGCAATAAGTCTTGATTTTTATATGATAGTATTTTACTAAAAATCTGACTCATTAGCCATTTTAATACATTTCAAATGCACTAGCACATTAACTAGGTAATCCACTTAGTGACCAATGTAGGTCACTCTACATAATAGAGTCAATGTACTACAATCATTTTTTTAGTAAAGTACGCAGTTTCATAAAGAACTCTTGGTTTATACCTTGTGCCTATGGGCTAAACTTCATAGCACAGAAACCAAGTACTAAATGCTTATGGAGCTTCTACTAAAAATGATTACATTTCTTTATATAAGAATGTCAATTTATTAATTCTTCATTAAACAAATCATCAAAATTACATAGAATCTTGTGTTTTTAGGGCATAATTCTAACAATCTTTCACTTGCTCTAAAACACATCTAGTGCAAGCATAACACTCATATTTTCTACATAAGACTATAAAACACTAGTAGTTAAAGTCTTTGTAAATGTGTCTGCTAGATTTACTACTGAAGCAATCTTAGAGACAACTGTATCTCCTTGTTGTACAATCTCCCTAATAAGATGATACTTTCGCTCTATGTCCTTACCTCCTCAATGGTTTTGAGGTTCCTTGGATTGTGTGATTTCTCTAGTGTTATCATAATAAATTGTGATCGAACATCTCTCAAGCTTGCAACCTCCAACTCTACTAGGAACTTACACAGTCATACAACTTCCTTTGTAACTTCAGAAGCAGCTGCATATTCAACTTTTATGATCGAGTCCTCAATACAATTCTATTTTTCACTCCTCCAACTGACCACTCCGCCTTGTAGATAAACACATATCCCGAGGTAGATTTTCTTGAGTCTCTATCAGATTAAAAATTTGAATCCATATACCTTTTGGGTATGATATCCTCAGCATGATAGATAATCATATTATCTCTCGTTCTCCTAAGATACTTGAATATATGCTTTACATCTATCCAGCGCTCTCATCCTAGATTCGATTGATATCTGCTTACCATTCCTACTGCAAAACAAATATTTGGTTTTTTACACAACATAACAAACATAACAGTTCCCATTATCGAAGCATAGGGAACAATTTTCAAGTTAACTATCTCATATTGTGTCTTAGTAAACTTGTCCTTAGATAGATGGATCACATGTCTAAAAGATAATACACCTTTCTTAGAATCCTACATTGTGAACCGTTTCAGAATCTTATCAATATAATCAGGCCGAGATAAACATATCTTTCTAGATTTACGATCATGTATGACCTTAATACTAAGGATATATGCTGCCTCTCTCAAGTCCTTCATATCAAACTTGTTAGAGAACCATAACTTCACGTTTGACATTAATCCTATATCATTTGTAATAAGAAGAATGTCGTCCACTTAAAGAATTAAGAAAACAATGATGTTTCCTTCATTTCTCTTGTACACATAGGATTCATCAGGATTTTGATCAAAATCAAATGATTTAATTGCTTGATCAAATTTGATGTTCCATAATCTTGAGGTTTGCTTAAGTCCATGTATGGACCTATGCAATTTACAGACCATATGGTCCTGGCCCTCAATAACAAATCCTTCAGGTTAAGACATAAAATAATCTTCTTCAAGATCACCATTAAAAAATACGGTATTGACATTTATTTTCCAAATCTCATAATCGAGACAAGCCACAATGGATAATAATATCCTTATAGACTTAAGCATAGCAATCGAGGAAAAAGTCTACTCATAATCAATCCCATCTTTCTAAGTATACCCTTTCGCAAGAAGCCCAACTTTGAAAGTTTTCACCTTCCCGTCTATACCTCGCTTCTGCTTGTAAATCCACTTGCACCCAATGGTTTAATCCCTTCAAGTGCTTCTAAAAGCTCCCATATACCATTGGAGTACATGGAATCCATCTCGGATTTCGTTGCTTTGTGCCATCGGTCTGAATCTACATCATTTATAGCGTCTACATAGTTCCTGGAATCTAAGTCATGCTCATCAGGGATATCCTCAAAAGTATCTCCCAAGATTTTGTATCTCTTAGATGGGTGTATTTCCCTCCCATTACAACGCGACTGTGTAATATTAAGAAGTAGTTTACTATCGTTCTCTCTATTAACCACATTCTCCCTAACTTTCTGAATTTCTTCTGATTGGTTTTGCAGATTAGTGCTCTTATCAACTAACTCTTCTATGAAAATGTTGCTTCTAGATTTAAAGTTTGTTATCTTCTAAGAAAACAACGTGTGTACTTACAAGCACTTTTTATTCCTTAGTACTATAAAACAAATAACCTCTTATTCCTTTTGCATACCCTACAAAAAACACATACTTTAGGCCTAGGTTCTAACTTAGCAGCATTCTCCATTAGCACATGTGCTGGACCAGCCCATATATGAAGATGGCGTAAACTAGGCTTACAACCATTCCATAGCTCTAGTGGTGTCCCAGCTACTTCCTTAGAAGACACAAGGTTTAGAATGTATGTAGTTGTCTCGAAGGCATATCCCTAAAAGGAATTAGCAAGAGTTGAATAACTGATCATAGATCTCACCATATTTAAGAGAATTATGTTTCTCCACTCATCGACACCATTCTACTGGGGTGTCCTAGGTGCAGTGAGTTGAGATGTAGTCCCATTTTCTATCAAGTAGTCTATGAATGTTCTAGAGAGATATTTACCTCCTCGATTCAGATCGAAGATGCTTAATCCATTTGTTTAATGCCTTTTCAACTTTTTCTCTAAACTCCTAGAATTTCTCAAAGGTTTCAGATTTGCGATGCATTAGATATACATAGCCATATATTGAGTAATCGTAAGTGAATGTGACAAAATACTCATAGCCACCTCCAGCCTGAACATTCATCTGTCCACACAGATCAATATGTACGTCTAATGGTTCAGAGGCTCTATGTCCTTTTTCCTTGAAAGACTTCTTGATCATTTTACCTTCTAACATGATTCACAAACTGGTAAAAACTCTAAATCTAAAGAGCTAAGAGGTCCATCTCTTACAAGTCTTTGGATCCTGTTTAGATTAAATATGACCCAGACGTAAGTGCCACAGATATGTTTCGTTAGTTTGAGAAACTTTTCTTCTTTTTATGGATACTATGTGAACTATTATCTAATTCGATATCATGCAACATAAACCTTTTAGTAATAACAAAATACAAACCATCTATCAATGTACCAGGACACATGAAGCTTTTATTCTTTTTAATAGTTAAAACATTTGAAAAAATAAAGTTGTATCCTTCCAAACCAAGAAAAGAAATGGAAATTAAATTTCGTATAATATTCGGTACGTAAAGATATTTTGATAAAAGTAATGCTCCTAAAACTATCAAAAGAAAGAGTTTTAATGCCGACAGAAACCACTGGAACTCGTGCCTCAGTTCCTAGAACAACTTGCAGTTCCCTTTCACTTAGCTTCCTGGTTTCCTGGAACCCTTACAAAGAATTGCATATGTGTTTAGTGGTTACATAATCTATACACCATGATCTAGTAGAATCACCAACTAAACACAGCTCAATGATGTATACGTATTGCGTACCTTTGTTCTTCTTGCTAGAAAGAGCTCATAGTTTGCCTTCCAGTGACCACTCTTACCATAATGGAAGCATTTACCCATAATCCTTTCTTCGCTCCTTCTTCTTCTTCTTCAGTTCCACTAGCTTAGAAACCTTCTTCTTCTTCTTCATCTTCTTGGGTTTAGGCTTAAGTCTAAGAGAAGAAGAAGCCTGGGTATATTCACGCTAGGTTGTGTTTTCATTATATTCTTTGCCACCTGAAGTTGTCTCATCAACTCAATCAAGGTCCATTGGTGCTTATTCATCATATAGTTTATCTTAAAGTGGTTAAATGACTCCGACAGAGTTGCTAATACCAAATGAATTTAGGTTTTCCCATTTATTTTAGCATCTAGAATCTCCATCTCATTAAGGTGGCCAATTACTTTTAGCAAATGGTCCCTCATAGGAGTTCCAACTGTCATCCTAGTATTCATAAGAGCCTTAATGACTTCTAGCTTTGCTGTTCGCCCCTGGTTTCCAAAACATCTCTTGAAGATTGAGCATAATATCAGCACTACAGTGGACATGGATTGATGTTGTTGCAACACATCAGACATTGAAGGCAATAATGTAGCAATGAGCCAACTCATTCTTCTTATTCCATGTCGAATATGCTTTTTTCTACTCATTACTAGAACTTTCAGTAAGAGGTGATGAACAAGGATCTGTTAGGAAAAACTAAATACATGAATCATGTTCCATGAACAGGATATAATCCTGCTAAAGCTAAGTCATCTATTTTAAGAATGGACGCCTAGGTTTAGTCTAAAAAATAAAACAAATAAAATTAAAAAATAAATGTCTTGTCACCTCGGCATAAGTGTTGAGGTAATCGTGATCGTCTATTCTTGCACGAGCGATTATGATTTAACAAACAGAATCCATCCTGGTGAGATCCCTAACATGAGAGGTTTAAATTCCCTAAAATATCCCTTTTCTTCTTGGACTTTTGGTAAGAATGATCATATTATAGAAATAATAGGCAAACATAGCCCTTGAAAAATAGTAATTGTAAATATAACTCGTTAATTAATACTAAGTACCAAATTCTAAAAATTCCATTGTTATTCCTAAATAAACCAAACTCATTTAAAATATTAAAAGGGTCATCCATGTATTTTTCGCATATAAAACCTTAAAAAGGGTTGTGCACTGTAATTTCTATTTTTCTTTTTTTATTTCAATGCAGGATAGAATAAAAAGAAGGTTCATAAATTACCAAGGAGCGGTATATTTTAGAAAAATACAACATTATCTTAATCTTAATCCTATCCTATTATACCTAAAAGCTTGCATCTCTGAAAAATATTCATTGGACAAATTTGTCCAACTAACTTTTCATTATACCCATATTTACCCCCTAAGAAATTAATCTATTCGTTTCAATGAATTTCTACTAATATTTCATTAAACCCCTTTCATTGCAATCACAAACATGATAAATTACATTTAATTAAGTTAAAGAACAATTAACCACAAGGAGAAACATAACGTACTTTTTTCTCTCATTAGTTTTAGATTTTTTAAAGACAATGTCTTCTCATATTACTCTTTTATTTCAGTGTATACTTTTCTAGTTTCTAACTAACTATGAATTATATTAAAACATATATACAAATAGCTATAATAATACATGTTTATCAACATACTTATATACGTTAGTTAAAAGGGGCTTAACATAGATAAACATTTGATTTTTCATTTCATCCTCTAAACCCTATTAAATATAGTGTGTATTAGGTTTTTTTATTTAATTCATTTGTAGTTTTATTGATTAACTATTTATTTATTAATAATTGATAGAATTTAATAATTTAGACTATTATGTTAGTATGAATGTGAAAGCATGCATAGATAATTTTAGATTCTTTATACAAATGAACATTTATTAGTCAAGAATAATAAGTTAATATCTACTTGCATGACTTTTTATTTGGTATATGATGATTCACTTTAGTATTTGTTACATTTTGTCATTTTTAGTTTTATATTACATGTAAGAGTTCAACGTCCATTATACGTAGTGAAACAATTGGCAAAAGTTTTTATATTCCTCTTCTCAAGTAAATTTTTTTATATTTTTTTCATCACATACCACTATAAACATTGTTGGGAGCATTGTTGGGAGAATGAGAATGGTATGGGGTAGAAAATGGTATTTTATTATTATTATTTTGCTTCTATTTTTTATTTACAATAATTTTCAAAGCTAATATATTGTTTTCACTGTAAAATTGATTTTAAATCATTTAGATATTTTTAAATTATTTTAAAACATGTGAAACACATACTTTTTAAATAGTCATATTATATATAAAGTGGAGATGTTGAAAAAAATGGTGTCCGCAATGGTCAGATGATATTTTTGGACAACTCTATCCTCATGCTTTTATAAATAAATTTAATTGACCCGTTAACTTAAAATTAAATGTTATTGTAGTAATTAACTTATTTAATAAATGATTTATTATAACAATATAATTTATAGTATAATTTATATTAATCACACATGGTGAATGATAGAAAAAATATTTCTTGAAAAATCAATAAAAGTGAAATAATTAATAATTGAAATATAATACAATACATAATACATGTTTAAATAATTCATATACATTATTATTTACTTGATGAGGGGTTCCTTTTATCTAAAACTTTACTATCATTTTTATATAAAACTAGTAAGATACCCGTGATTTCCACGGTCTATGAACATAATATTGTTTGTAATCTGGTTAGTAATTGCATATAAATGATTATCTTACGTCTCATAAAAAAGTCAAATTCAAATACATTTATCTCTCAAATAAATGATTATTTGATGACTCATATTAATTTAATAATATATATTACAAAAAATACTAAATCAAAGTAAGAATTTAGAACAACGCATTTGTTCGTTTGTCAATATTTCTTCAATATATATTAGTAAACTGATGAATAAATTTAGAGAATCAAAGAAAATTAATTTAAGAATAGAAATGAAAAACTAATAACTAAAAGGTTATAATTACTAAATAATTGTAAGTGATCTCACACCTTTAATTGAGCAAAAATATCAAAGTTCGTAGCCTTTGTTTTTCATCGATTATCATAAAATAATCAATAACCTGAAATAGAATAAAGCTAAAATAATCAATAAATATAACGATTATACTTGAAAATTTAATTTTGATAAAGAAAGAATTATTAGCCACCTTCAATATTCGAAAAGATTAGAATCACTTTTAAATCAATTAGACAAAAACACCTGTAAATGTTTATCTTCTATCTCATTCAAAATATACGTATAAAAATGAAAGGAAATATCATCAGCTTATTCAATCTATGAACCGAATTATGGAAGCAAACTACGCTTCAAATCTTCTCTTACGGATAACTTTTTTCGTAATTTAAAAGTTTTTCAATCTAAGTTTTGTAGGCATTCTATGATACTAATTTAGCAAAAAAAAAAAAAAACCCAAGCATTTCCTAGACAAAAAAGGTAAATTATTCATGATCAATAGGATAAAAAATTTGTTTGTCAAGAAGAGAGATAAGAAAAGTGTATTTTTCTCTTTTGCAAAATATTTCCTGAAGCTCCCCAACATATAGTACTTTTTGTCATGAAGATATAATTTCTTAAAACTATCCACCAACAAATCTATCATATTCCGTTTAGAAATTTGAAATATGAATGGACAAAATCTTAATGAGATTATTCTATTATTGTAACTATGAAATTCATTTCCTATAATGCAATATCAAAAGCCACCTTTTTGGAGCGTGCACATGAAAGAGCAATGCAAAATATAGCATTTATTATAATCAACATGTCAATTTACTGATGTAACAATATAATAGATTTATTTCCCATAATAATCTTGAATTAATTAAAATTTAGAGTTTTTGTTTTGTCAAAGGGAAATTAAAATATGGTTAAAAACATAGGGTAGGAAGAGGGTTACGTACAATTTCTTAGTTTTTGAAAAATAAATATAACTTCTATTAACATTATGATAGTAACAATTAAGATTATACAATGAAGTTGAAATAATATAGGTTATATATTAAGGTTTCATATTACAACCCATTCAAATAATTATGGGTATCTAATAATTATTTAGTTTTTTTGTAAGTAAAATATGTATATTATATTGTATTGAAAATAAGATGAATGATAATTAAATGAGATCTTTATGACACGTGATAACGATTATACATGAATGCTAATGAAATTGCCTTTTAAATATTAATAATTAAATGTTTTGACAAAAGTAATTAATTATGAGGGGTTTATATGTGGGTGTCTAGAACATGACAGTTGAAGAAGAGTTGAGTTGTATACATGATAAATTTTGAGGTGTCCATACCCAACTTTATATATATATAAGATTATTTGACATTAAAGAATTACATGAAACTTAATATTTGATCAATATTATTTTTCTTAAATTTTTTAATGAAGTCATTGAAATAACAAAAAATTATATGCGGTTTGTGATAAATTTATATGATAGATCATTGATCTTTATGTAGAGACTAACAATATATAGAACTTATGCTAGTTAATTATTGAATAATTCAATTTTCATTACATTAACGAATCTAATATTGAGTTGAGCCACGTGTATTGCGCGTGGTGTTTGACTTGTATCTTAAAAAGGGTTTAGGTGAGGAAAAACTTTTGATTACCCTAATTACCCCATATTTATTACTTAAACTCCAAATTTAACTTTCATCAGAGATGTCATGGTACATAAATTCATTTTTCCATATTTATGTGTATAATTGAACCTTTATTTTGTTATATTTGTTTTGCAATTATTTTCCCATTTTACCAAATTGAAGTCTAATGAAAATCATTGATATGAAAAAGTCAGAAACAATTATTTGACTTTATCTATAATATTTTAATTCCTGTCCATGATTAATGCTCTATAGAGCTTAAAAGATTCATAAAGTGGAATGCATGCATTATCATTCATGTTAAACCCCCTAGCTATCAACAAATATCGTGTATAAATAGTTTAAGAAATGACAATTCCAATCCAACTAGCACCTAGAAACACAAACATATTCTATCTTATTTCTTATTAATCTAGTAAGTCAAGAGGTCACATTCCTAAATTCAAAATGTTGAGGTTTTTTTAGAGGGATTGGATCATAAAAATAATTATCACAAATTATCAATTATCAAATAAGAAAGATGGACGAGAAGAGAGAAAGAGAGTCAAATTGAAATAGAGGCTACGATTTGGCAAAAAGTTATTTTTATATAAGGTGTGCGGTTCGGTTTGGTTTGTCACGATTTTTTTGCAAAAATCACAGATCAAACTGAACCACAAACTTATCACTGAATTAAAACTTAGCGAAACCGTGATAGATATTAAAATCAACCAAATTGATATTGTTCAATCTGATTCAGTCAGTTTGATAGGTTTGGCTGATTTAGCTTTACACCCCTACCAGTTACTACTATGATCATTTCTATTTAATTTAATTTTAAATTTTTATGATTTGTCTACAATACCTTCATCCCGTAATTCTACGAAGCTTTTTTAGTTATTTTCAAATTTAAATATGATAATCTTTAAACATGAGTGGTTATGATAACATTTGTTTAACTAAATACGAATTTCATATTAAGTGAATGTTTGTTAATATAAATTTATAAATAATATTTATATTATGATGAAACATAAGTAATATATTAACGATCATACAATATATATTAAAATTTATTTAAGATAATGTATAATATTGTATTAACGTTTATTCAAGAAAATATTAACATTTGTTCAGTATATAATATAATAATTAGAGTATTAACACATATATAATATTAATGTTTATTCAAGATATGATATAAATGCTAACAAATATATCAACAATCAAATAATATGATATTAACAACTTTTTAGAATGATTTAGTATTGAATGAAGAGAATATTAATATCAGATAACTTTGTATTAACATTTATTTAATATCATAACTAATTCTAATATTGTCTTAACATTTATTTAATATAATTATGAATTGTAAAATTTGATGGAATAGAGACGGAACCTAAGTTTTAGGAAAAACGTGAACGGTAAAATTTCTAATAAAATTATCCGTAATTTATATAACTACTTCTATGAATATGAGATAATTAATGTCATTACTATCTAATTTATTAATTAAATAATATAAAATCTGAAGATATATTACAAATGAGGATATTTAAACAACCCAACTTGTTTGTGCTATGAGGCTGACTCTATTTAACCTTGTAGAAGGAACGAAGCTACACTTCCAATATTTTTCCTGTTTCTTTTGTTCTTTCTCTAGGGATGTGACAATGCTGGGGGTCTCATGCTGCCTAAAATCTCTCTCTCTCGGGACAAAATGCACTTTTAGTCCCTGAAGTGTTCCGAATTCTAGGTTAAAATATCGGCAGCTTTAGGAGAGAAAAATAGACAGCGAGGAAAAGAGAAATATAAAAAATTCTATCTCCTCCTTTCTTCTCTTTCATTGAAGATATAATAAGTACCGTAGAAGAAAGTATTTACAGTTTTAGAAAGCAGGACATGTCGCTATGAGAGCACCGCCATCTCCCATTACGTTGTTGGACTTGCTCTCTCAGCAGCACAGCACAGACTTGTCTCTATAGATACTAGAATGTGCACTGCAAGTAGATTTCTCATTTTATGTTTGTTTTCCCAATATGTTGGAATAGACTTCTAGAGAACTCAGTGACATATAGTCGGTCTCTTCAACAGGAAGTTACAATGGAAATAGAAACCACTTCAGCTCAATTTCTATCGCCGTCGGTTTCAGTTGAATATATAGAAAGGAAAAATCTATCATCAAGAGAGAATTCTTTGGCCGAGCTTCTCCATTGCAGCTGAGCTTGTGACAAGTACGCCAGATGGAGTCACAAGAGCATCTACAGGAATATCATTGCAACTAACAGCTATGCTTCCTTCTTCCATAATCTGTAGAGAGTACGACAGCGCAACTGCAAAAACAGGGGAAGAAACAGACACATAAATATCTAAATTAGTTAACGGGAATGACGGAAAGAACTAAACACGGAAAGAGCTAAGAAAGGTGTGATTTTACCTAGTAGGGGCTGCTTCCGTCTCCGCTCCTTCACAAGTTCTTGGTACTTCCTCAAAAACATGTCATAATAACTTCAATTGCAGCATGCATTGAAATAATGGAAATCGAGTCAAAACATATGTTTAAAATACATATATTGTCTTGTCCAAACACTACAGATACATAAAACAGTGTTGAGTCTGTTGTCTAATTTATACCTATATTGTCCTGTCTCCCTGTATCTTGACTTCAAGAATTCAATGTGTTGAAATCATAGATGAACAAAGCACCCAAAACTAAAGCCATGACTAACAAAATTTAGCATCAGTATAACTGTGTCTTTGAATTCTTTATTTATGAAATTGTTGCTCTACGATCGTATATTCTTTTACTCAATCCTTTGAAACTTGATCAACGTGATTCTGTACCCGCATAAAAGGAAGATAAAGGATGCAGTACAAATCGTAAGAAGCATCGATGAAGGAGTTAGGCAACATAATTAAGACATAGAGTAAATCAAGGGGAAGAGAACAATAAACTTACCCCCCACTACGACCCAATCGTCTTCCAGCTCTGTCAAATGCAAGCCCTGCCAAAATAATGATAAAATTCAATAAAATAGTACGTCACAACTCTTCAGAATAAAGGGTCTCTATGCATAGCTTTTTAATCAAGAAATGAGTGGAGAAAATTACCAGGTACAATGAACAAATCAATTGGATCGTCTCCTTCCATAACTGCAGCAAAGATCCTTCATATCATTAATATCCTTTTTCATAAGCATACCAAAATACATTATTAGTTTCTTAGAGAAAGCTGTAAGAAAAGAATGTCATGAAGAATACATGAAACTGAGGTTATTATTTGAAAGACATGCAAGTCTCACTTCCCGAAAAAAGGACCAGTCTCTTCAAATAGGAAGTAGGTAACTCCAGGTTTCACTACATACAAACACAACAACTAAGAACCCGTCCTTGTGGAACAGAAAAAAACACAGATCCTGCTTAAGTGGGAGCGAAGCGAATAATTCATTATTCAACATTTTGGTAGATTCAGGAAACAGAATATTCCACATGGCTCAATTCTATAAAGAAAGCCCCTCCCAAAACATAGGAAAGAACATAAGCTACCAAATTCATGGCTCATTTGCTTGCTTCTACCGACGATGTTATTTATTGCAGAAATGAGAAGTCTTACTGGGAAAAACTTTGGGACAAAAAGGTCATGGGAACCAAAACGGAAATGATATACAAATACTTGCTCTTAACTAAGAGTTATTAAGAAATCTTATTTAACATATCGAACCTCTAATCACCATCAGTAGTTGAAAAGAAACCAATTCAAAGCATGTAAACTAAATAGTATTAGTTCTTTAATACATCAGTGGTGCAGTTGGAAACAACAGAGCATGAAACCTAAACCAACTCATTCACTACTTCAAACAATATGATGATCTTTGCTTGGGTCAAATGAACACATTTCTTAAGTTAAGTCTTGTCTACTTTCAGATGTGGTTTTCAGCGCATGGTGGCATACAATTTGATAGGAAAATATGTCCATTGTTTTAGTCAATTTAATTGGTGAAGAAACTTTGTAAAAGCATAAACTATCACTGAACTTAGCACATTTGGATTAATGCAATGGACAACAATTAGCCTCAACAATGAACATGATATCTAATATTGAGATCAAGGAAAGCAAATGCAAGTATCAAAAGATTATTACCGTCTTCCCGTTGGTTCCCATCAGAATCCAATAGGGTCGGTTCCATTATGTTCATTGAATTAGCAATCAGGTCACTAACGCTGGAAATCTTGAGCATTCTCATGTTGCTATTCCTGTCCAGCACACGTGGAACATAAAGCTTTTTCTTGACCTGCATATTACCCTCTTCATTTGACAATAAAATGTAAGAATCTCCAGGAGTGCGATAATTCCTAGAAGTCATAATCCTACCCAACACCAAAAATGTTTCCTCTTGCAAGTTATATTCAATTTTATGCACTGGGAAAATGTGTAAATTTCATGAAGACACAGCTAACTATCGTACAACAGTATGAATTATTGAATATACATTACAGAGTGGACAAAGGTTATTTTGCAGTTAACATAGGCAGACTGAAAGTAGCATCTAAATTACTATATCAACAAAATATTTAAGTGAAATCAACTGCTGACGATCCTATTATGGAGCTTTGTAGGGATTTTGGTCAATCTATTAAGAAAATTGTGACTGCTTCAAGCTTTCAACACAGTATACGTGACTACTAAACCTTCTTAACCCAGCCCAAATTACATCAGAACTATGTTCTCTGCCGAAGAGAAACTTATTCTGCTTGGTTTTTCGCGGTTCTGAGCAATTTATATTTGATAAATTGGAAGCTTTTAC
This sequence comes from Datisca glomerata, assembly GCA_003255025.1. Lineage (NCBI taxonomy): Eukaryota > Viridiplantae > Streptophyta > Magnoliopsida > Cucurbitales > Datiscaceae > Datisca > Datisca glomerata. The sequence goes on along the minus strand of QANY01011952.1, from coordinate 704,933 downwards.
TCAGCTAATTGATTTCTGTATGGAAACATAATATGCCATATCGCGTTGCAAGTTGCAACATCCTGTTGCATGAAAAAACCAATTCCTGAAAGTGAACTGCAATTCGTACCTATTGCGGACATTGATATAATTTCAGAGAGGATCTTCGATGTGTCAACTTCTCGTAAAGCAGGGCAGCTTACATAAGCACAAACATTCTTGCTAGATTTGAACCACGAAGTTCCAATAACGATATTCTGAATTGCATCATCTGAATCCAAACCCCCCAAAAAAAGGAGTCTTGTTTCAATCAATTCAGATCTTTCTGACGGACAAATTTACAAACACTTAAACCTCAACCAGCCAAAAGAATACAAACGAGCTCTATCGCTTACCCTCTTCGGATCTTTTAACGGGGTCCATGTTCTTGAGCTTTTGCCTGATTTCGGACCGGAGCAAACGTTTCTGTTCGAAAATAGATTCGAGCTTATCTTTGTCATCCTTCGTCTCCATGGTGATGACAGAAGGGTGAGAACCCGATACACAGCGAGTGGTAGCTAAGGAGGAAGCAACGAGGGCATGGGTCATGGGCAACACACGCTTTGCCTTGTTAATTAGCTTACAGGCGTTTGGTCTACAGGGAAAGAACATTGGTCTTGGTTTGTGAATTGTATGAAAATCACTGGTCTTGCTCATCTTCCTACTCAGGCTTCACATACAGAGCAAATTCTCTCCTGTGTTGGTATTTTTAACGCAAGCCAATTATAGGACGCCACGTCTTCCGATCGACATATTATTTTCCAATAGTTATATTTTATCATTAATTTTATGAAATTAACCATTTAATTATTAACAAATCACTTTATCAATATAAAATATATAGTCTAAATCTTAATTAGTTAGAATATATTATTCTTTGAATTGTTATATTGTGGTTGTATGAGCAAATGAATTCATTAACATTGTTTCAAAATAGTGAAAACAAGGAAAATATAATTATTTTCTTAAAAAAATACAATACCCGAAAACGTGTTTGGAAAATTTGTAATTATTAACTTTTTATTTTAAAACAGAAAAAAAACTCTCCACAAAACGCCATTTTAGTCATAAAATCATTTATTTTTTAATAATATAGACGGTCTTCAAAATTTAAAGGAAATCGTAAGAAATATTTTATTTTGTTAGTGAATCTACTACCTAGTTATCAAGTCTGTTAACACCAGGTTAGATTCCAAAAATCTCATTTTCAATTATAATCGTAATATCTTTTTGTGATCGTAAGTTCTGTCTACTCTAAATACATATGGCTTTGAAGAGTATTTGTTCGGTATAAATCCTCGTCCTTCAAAGTATTTGACGTCTATTTTTACAAATAACGTCAATTCTATTGCTCTCAATAATGCGTTAGATCAATCAGTTCAAGTTTTAGTCTTCATAGTTTAGTTCTCCGATTAATTTTAAGATGCACAGGCCATCAACTAGAAGTTCCCCACAAGGGTAAATCAAGGGATACTCTCATGCTGATAACTACAAGATAACACGACCTCTGGTTCGAACTTACGATCAGGGCGGAGCAAACCCCCAAGCCCCCGTGATTATTTAGGCTAAATCTCGTGATTATTTTGACAAGTTTTACAAAGAATTTTTACAACTCACTAAAAGTAGAGTCCAGACTTCTTCAATTGCTTTCAACTCGAAAGTATATAACATCGAATGATTATATTCTGCCAATGCATTATGTACCTGATAATCTTTTGGCTTCTGGTTAGTGAATTACGATGAGGACTTGCTGCCATATATCCTCGGAAGCCTTGATCAGAGTGTGATTTCGTGGTGGTGAATCTCACATCTTGATATGAACCTGTTAGTCTTCAAAAGGCTTAGTTTATACTTTAGAGCCATGGAATGTTTCTTGAGCAAACTCACGCTGCTATTGTTGAGACCGTTAATCATAGTACAGATGTTGCTCATTTAATTCCAATAGAGGAAGAGGTCGTAATACACAAGGTCGTGGTCAAGGTAACTTTTGAGGGCAAAGTGCTCAAGGTCGTGGAAGTGGTTGCGGTGCCCCTACACCAATCTGTCAGCTCTGCAAAAGGGTCGGTCACTTTGCTTTTCACTGTATAACAAATATGATTCTGAATTTCAGCACCCTGAACCTCAGTTTCAAGCTAATAACAATGGAAGTCAGTCTGGAAATTCATCAAGCAACTATAATACACGAGCAATGCTGCATTTATGTCTATTCCAAACGTGGTCACTGATGAGTCATGTTGTCTTGATAGTGGTCTTACAAATTGCATCACTTCACATCTAAACAATCTGCCAATGAAGTCTGAGTTAAGGGAAAACTAATTGTAGGCAATTGTGAGTCACTTCCCATTACTCATATTGGTCCTGTGATAAGAAATTGTATTGTGTGTTTATCCTTGAATCAAGTTTTATATGCATGCACCGTCAATAACCAAAAACTTACTGTTTCTCAATTGACAAAGATAATGACAATATAGTTGAATTTGACAATATGTTTTCTTTTATAGAGGACAAGAATTCGAGGAGAGTTGACCACAGGCCACAGGGGACACTAAGAGACAGTCTGGCACTTTGTGATTCCCAAAGTTCCTTCAGTTCTCAGCCTATTAAGTCATCGATATTTTTGTCCATAAATAAAGTTGAAACAGAAATTCCAGCGGCTAATGAGTTTGTGTTGAAGTCTGTCAAAAATTTGTCTAAATCTAGTACTGTTAATACTTGTGATAACAAGTCTAATATAAGCCTTTAGCATGTTGGTTATGAATGTTTTAAAGCTAAAAACTGTAACTATTTATGTACTGATAATTCATATTAATGTTTTAAAGCTAAAAACTTAGCTATTTATGTATTGGAAATTCATATTATAGATGACTATTGATATGTTAACGAGTTTTTGAAAGATTAAATGAGAAAATCATTTGAATGACTTCTATATATTAGTAGTTTGATTATAAATGCTTTAAGCCTCAAAACCTCAGTTATTTATTTACTGAAAATCGTATTATTTATGAATATTGATATGGTAATGAGTTTTATTTAGATTAGAATGTAAGAAAGTATTTAAAAATGTGAAAGTTAAATAATTTTTACTATCCGGCGACTTTTATACATTAATAGTTTGGTTATAAATATTTTAAAGCTAAAACACTTAGTTATTTATGTACTGAAAATTCAGATTATTGATAAATATTGATATGATAATATAAATGGACCTTTTGTCGAACATGAAAATTGAGTTTTCTTTAAATTAGAATATAAAAACTCTTTTATAAAACAAAAATTAATCAGTTTTTGACGTGGGAAGATTAAGACATTAGTTATTTGGTTACAAATACTCTAAAGCTAAAAAAGTGAGTCATTTATGTACTAGAAATTCATACTGGTAATTAGTTTTCTTTATATTAGAATATAACAAGTTATTTTATAAAATAATGAGAAAATTAAACAATTCTTACCAATGTAAGATTTTTATACATTAGTAGTTTGATTATAAATGCTTGAAACTAAAAAATTGAGTTATTTATATACTGAAGATTTATATTATTGAGAACTCAAAAACTCAGTTATTAATATACTGAAAATTCACATTATTGGGCTTCTCTCTATCCTAGAACTGCTCTCTCTAAGCTCCTAAGGTTTTCTCGAGATCTGTGTTTTCATGGTGATCATGTTTGATCTTGGGACCTGAGTTGGGAACTTGTTTCTTATTTGAGTAAGCTTTGGGATTTGTGAAGATGAAGCTTAAGGCTAACAAAAGCAAACGTGGCCATATGTGCAAATTAGTAAATAATGGGGACTTCATCTTGCATGGGAAACAATGAAAAAGTTGACATTTTTAACGTTAAATCATTGAACGAAGCTTTGAACGTGGGTCCAAAACGACGTGGACCAGGGCGCACTCACAAGAATCAAGAAAAGACAAATGTGGATTTACCTTATTTAGTAGGTGATGATGACGATCAGAAAAGTGTGCCTGGACATTCCCGTTTAAGCTTGGACGTCATTAATGAAAGCTCTAATGGCTTTGAAGGGAATATCAAAACATGAGTGATTTCCTGCATTGCCCTCGACTTCAAAAGCTACTAAAACCCAGAGGAGGTTATTAAGGAGGCTTTGGTATACAAAAGCATGCTTTCTGAAAAAAAAGGATGAGGAGGATCATCTTTCTCAAGATATTGGCTCAAAACAGAAGGCAGAAGAACCTAAAGACAAATGGGTTGAATTGGTTAAACAAAACAATGTTCGATTGACTGTTCAGGATGTCATAACCCCCNCCCTCATTAGTAGGAGTAGGAAATATCGTATTATGAAATAAGTTATAAGTTACTTAATAGGGGATCATAATTTGGGATAACACCATTGTTGGGTATTTCCTAGCTAAGAAACTTGCTTTCATTTTCACTAAGCAAGCAACATTCACACTGTGGGGAGGTAGAGGACTGAAGGAGGTAGTAGAAAATGAAGAAGGATTCTTCTTCTTCAAGTTTCAATCCCTTAGAGAAAAGGAGGCCATTTTAAAGGGAGGACCTTGGTTCCTTCTAGAGAGACCTATTATCTTTAAGTAATGGAATCACAGTATGAAGTTAATCAAGGAAGAGATTACCAAAATCCCTATTTGGCCCTCACCTAACTCCAAACCTCCTCCATGTTAAAAAACATTGCAGGATGGAATGTTAGGGGTTTTAACCAATCCCCTAAACATTAAGAGGTGAGGAGAGTGTTGTTTAAGCAAGATATAAAATTATGTGACCAGTTAGAAACTCGGAGTGAAATTCAAGCATGATTATGGAATCTGTTTTCCCTTGTTGGAATTATGAAAATAATGACTCAAATGACCCCTTAGGGAGAATTTGGGTGACATATGACCCTTTCTATTTTTGCTCTTTCTATTTCGAAGTCTACTTCTCAACAGATGTACTGTAAGGTCACTAAGAAAATCTCTACTACTGTGTTTCTTTGTACTTTCATTTATGCTGCAAATAATGTTAATCTGAGGAAAAATCTTTGGGAGGGTCTGATTTCCCTACATGTAGGGCCTTAAAATCTTCCCCGTGTCATGGCTGATTTTAATGAAGTTTTGCATCCTGATGAGAAGAATGGGGGCATTCTCCTAATTGGTATGAGGGCATGAGAGAGTTTACCAACTGCCTCAACTCTATTGAAGTCAATGATCTCAACTTTTCTGGAGCTTTTTACACCTAGTGGAATCATTAAGAGGGTGCTACTAGAATTCATGAAAAGATTGACATGATCTTGGTTAACACTTAATGGAGAAACATGTTTAACAGATCTCTGGCCTTCTTTGGTACCCCTAGCTGCGATGACCATAGCCCAGCTTTTCTTAAGTTCTTTCTTGATGTTTCAAGGGTCAAATCTCACTTCAAGTACTTCAACTACTAGGCTGGTACCCGGGGCTTTTCTAATGTTATTTAGCAAGCATGGAACCTAGACCTTCATGGCACTACAATGTACAAGCTTAAAGTTGAGGTCAGTTAAGACTTCTTTGAAGAATTTTAATTCTACCCACTACAGTGACATTTCCAAAAGAGTGAATAAGGCTAGAAACACCTTAGAAGCTGATAAGCAAAATCTTGATGCTAATCCAACCTTTTGGTAGCTCAGGAAGATGCTAATAAGATTTTTAAGGAATTTCGTTCCTGAAAATTGGCGGAGGAGAGTTTCTACATGCAGAAGTTTAGGATATCTTGGCTTAATCTTGATGACAACAACATCTCCTTCTTCTTTGAGGCTGTCAAGGCTCACAAAAGAAGTTTAAATGACCAAGGATTAGTGATTACTGATCCTGTTGAGATTCAAAATTTGATACAAGAATCTTCGTGGTAAGTAGTTGCCTGCTCCTAATATTTAGTGGGATATTCTTAAGAAATTTCTCCCTCGTAGAATCAGTCCCTCTGATGACATAAGTTTGATTCAGCCTTTCATAACTAAAGCGATCAAGAACACTTTCTTTTCTTTCAGTGACAGAAAGGCTCTTGGTCCTGATGGTTTTAATGTAAGCCTTTACAAGAGAAATTGGCCTATCATGGGGGAAGATGTATGTGCTGATGTCCTAGAATTTTTCCAAACTGGGGAACTTCTTAAGCTCTTCAACAACACTGCTATAACACTTGCCTCAAAGGTTGCTAACTCTAGTAAGGTATCTGAGTTCATGCCTATTCCCTATTATAATCTTTTTTTATAAGTTCATTACTTCTCTGATGGCTAGTTGGCTAAGGAACATTCCTCCAAATCTCATTAGCCTCAACCAAACAACCTTTGTGCCTGGTAGGACCATATCAGATAATATTCTCCTATCTCAAGAGCTTTTTAGGGTTTACCAAAGAGACTCTTTTTCCTCCAAGATGTGCTCTCAATGTTGACCTCCTCAAGGCTTATGACAACATGAATTAGTTATTTTTTGGGAATTTCCTTCAATGTATTTGTATGCCTGCTAAATTTTTTGATTGGGTGATGGAGTGTGTTACAACTCCAACATATTCTGTCAATAATAATGGTGGTTTGTAGAGGTTCTTTCCAGGTGAAAGAGGGTTTAGATAAGGAGATCCTCTCTCCCCTACCTCTTTGTTCTTGTTATGGAAGTGCTTATTGGTATCTTGCAACATTATTTCACAATCCTTGGCTTCCAATTCCATTGAAGATGTAAAAAGGATAGAGTAGTTAACCTGTCTTTTGTTAATGATCTTTTTTTGTAAAAGAACTTCACAATCTGCCTAAGTCGTTAAAGAAGGTCATGATTTATTTGGTGCTCTATCTGGCCTGAACCCCAATGTCTCCAAGAGTAGCATCTTTTTCTCAACTATGAATGATGAAGAGCAAGTTAGTATTCTTTTTATTACTAGCTTCTCAAAGGGCGTGCTTCCTGTCAACTGTGAATGATGAAGAGCAAGCTAGTATTCTTTCTATTAATGGCTTCTCAAATGATGTGTTTCCTGTCAGGTATCTAGGAATTCCTCTAATCTTTACAAACCTTAGCGAGACAAACTGTAAAATCCTAGTTGACAGGATCATTTCTAGAGCCAAGGCTTGGGAAAACGAGCATCTCACTTTTGTAAGTAAACTTCAGTTAGTCAGATCTATTTAACTGTTATTCAAAGCTACTATATCAGTTTACTTATCCTCCCTAAAAAGGTCATGGAGTTGATTAATGGGGTTTTGAGAAACTTACTCTGAACAGGTATAGTAGATCACTATAAAGGGGCAAAAGTGGCTTGGCACATTGTATGTTCCCATTTTATTGTAAGTAGCCTGAACTTGAAGGATCTTGTTGTGTGGAATGTAGCTGTTGTTTCCAGGCATTTTTGGAAGCTTGTTAGTAGAGACAATGATTCATTATGGTGGCTTGGTATGGGCATAATCGTTTTAAGGGCCAGTCCATCCTCACTATTAATATACATGTTGACCCCTCCTGATCTTGGAGGAAACTCATATGACTCAGGGAGAAGTTAGCTCAATTCTGTAAATTGAAAGAGGGAAATGAGTAGTCCTCTTTCTTCTTTATAGATCCCTGGCACCAAGATAGTCAAGACTGAATATTAGCTGCAACCTAGTTGTTTTCTTCAGAGAAGGCAATTGGGTTTGGCCTAATCCTGAGATTGGAATTTTTTTCAGTTCCAGAAATATTTACATATCGTTCTGCACTTCACATCAGGAGGACTAATTGGTGTGGACAGAAGAAGCAATAATGGAATTTTCTCAACCAGCAGCACCTATAGCAAGTTGAAGGGGCCTCATGATAATGTTCACTAGTCTAAAATGGTCTAGTTTTCAGGAAACATTTCTAGATGTGCATTCACTCTTTGGTTAGCTCTCCACAATAAGCTAAACACCAAATATAGAGTCACTCAATGGAATAAAGACTTGAATCCAGATTGCATCTTCTGTATTAATGGTTTTGAGTCTGTAAAACACCTTTTCTTTGACTTCACTTTTGCTTAACATATATTGGATCCTCTTCTCAGTAAATGTGGTGGCAACCAGAGTTGCTTCTTAGACTTATTTTCTTCATTGGAAATCTCTCCTTAACAGTAACAAGAAAAATTCCACTTTATGCTTTAAACTTTTTTTCTCACCTTTTGTTTATTGTTTATGGATTGAGAGAAATATGAGAATGTTTGTTGGTAAGATTATGGACTCCATCTGATTTCTAGGAAAATTAGCTTCATGGTCAAGGAAAGACTCATTTTCCTTGACAAGGATAGGAGTCTTAATATATGGGACTAGCTTCTTGGTTAGTTTATGTCTTTGTCTTTGTTCTTTATGTTTGTAGTCTTGGAGTATGCCCCTTGTACTAGTGTAAAAAATTTTATTAACATATTTTTTCCTTCGATAAAAAAAAATATTATTGATAATATTGATATAGGAATGTGTTTTCTTTAGATTAGAATATAATTAAGCATTTTACAAAATTGAGAAAGTTAAACAATTCTTACCGTCATATATTTTAATATTTTAGTAGTTTGGTTATAAATGTCATAAAGCTAAAAAAAACTTAGTTATATATTTACTAGGGGTGTTCAACGGTCGTTCCAGACGGATTTTTGAAGAAAAATTAGACCAGACCGAACATTATGATCCTCCATATGGGAGGACAGATCTAACCATAATACTGCAAAAAATCCAATCCATCCAGACCGAAATTTAACGGTCTAAATCGAATTTGAAAGATAAAATTTAGTCTTATATCTACATTCATTAAATCATTCATTTATTTTATATCTTATATCTACATTCATTATATCATGTCTAAATAATTAAATCAGAACTAAATCAAATAAAATATGAACAAAATCAACTAAAATCATTTAAATCAAAACACACTCATTAGCATAAATAAAATAAATCAATGAAAATCAACTATATCAACCAAAATCAGAACAAAATCTCAGAGTGAGTTTGGGTCTGTGATTATGCGGATCTAAATCAGATCTAAACGAATTAAAATCAACTAAAATTAGAGGAAAATCAACAAAAATCAATTAAATCAGAACCAATTCATGAACATAAATCAATTAAATCAGAACCAATTCATGAACATAAATCAATTAAATCAGAACTAATTCATGAACATATATCAACTAAAGTTAATTAAAATCAACTAAAATCAGAACAAAATCTAACAGTGAGGTTCGAGGGTATGTGATTACAAAATCTAATAGATCCAGAAATACAATGACATAGAGAAGTAACAAAATCCCACGTTTGAGACACCAGTGTCTCTTGGCTCGCGGTCTGGCCAGAGGAGGAAGCTGAAGGGTCTTGGACTTAGAAAAGGAGAGAGGCGCCTCGATCGAGTTGGTAGAGGGAGAAGTAGAGTCAGTGACATTCCTTAATTTAGTTAGTAGAGGGAGAATGAGAGCGTAGAGACGAGGGAGAAGAAGAGAGCAGAGACGAGAAAGAAGGAGAAAGCAGAGACGCGGGGAGAGAGAGAATAAGAGCACCTCACACACGAGTTGGTGGGAGATGAAGGGTTTCAATGTGAAAGAGGTGCCTCATAGTTTGGGTAAACCTAAAAAAATTATATATATGTCAGATACGATCGATTCGGTCGGTTTGATCCTCCCCTAAATGAAGATCGATTCGTCCAAATATAAGGAAAACCCATCCAAACTGATGAATTTCGATTTGTTCCGGATCAGGTTACACGGTCTGGACAGTTTTTGAACACCCCTAATATTTACCGAAAATTCATATTATTAATGAATATTATTGATATGATAATGAACCTTTGTAAGATTAGAACATAAGAAGTTATTTTACAAAAAATAAAAAAATTAAACAATTATCATTGACGGATGCCTTTTATACATTAGTAGTTTGAGACTTGGTCATTTCCAATGCTACACACTTAAACACATAATTTCTTCTGTAAACATTGATTCAACTTAAACAAGTGGTGCTTCTTTTGTGATGCTTGTCAATGTGGTAAATTGCATCCATGTAATTTTCCTTCATCTTTAAGTCAAGCATCTAAATTGTTTGAAATTATACATTCGTACATTTGGGGCCAACTCTAATGTCACATGTGTCAAGGCTGGCATAAAGTTTTTTCTATTAAATTTAGGCCTTTGACCTTCCAAAAACATTCATGGCCTTTGTGAAAAGATTCTTTGAAACCAAAGAGAAGTGTGTACAAACATATTAGGATGAGTTTAGAAGTCTTTAATCATTTTTAAGGATGGTGGTATTTTTTTAGACACCCTATACCCACACACATCATTAAAATGGTAGAATAAAAAGAACATAGATATATAGTGGAAATGGTTTTAACCTTACGTACATAGTCTAAAATTCCTTTAAAGTACTAGTCGGAGGATTTCCATGCTGATCTCTATCTTGTAAGCACACTTCCCATCAAAGTGCTTCAAAATCAAACACCCTTTTAAGATTGTACTGTCACAAACCTACTTTATAACGCTCATAAATTTCAATTCCATAGTAGCAAGTGTTAAATCATTGGATATAATGAACATTACAAAGGTTATAGATGTTGTGAACCCATCTTAGGCGGCATTTATGTGTAAAAAGTTTAATTTTTAATGAACTTTTAGGATTGTGCCCTAAAAATTAGTGAAATTCTATTGTTTATATAAGGACATCCAATTCTAATAAATAAATTAATAGTTTATTCTCATATTGTAAATTTTATTTTGATAAAAGGTTCACAAGCATAATAGTTTTTGGTTTATAGGCCCTATGGAGTTGGGTTCATTGAAATAAAGTATTTAACTAAGAGTTCTTTATGACTTGAAAATTTATTATTCACAGCCTACTAAAGCTAAATTATAGTGCTTTAGCTCTATTATATAGATTGACTTACCTTAGTCACTAAGTCATATATCTGGCTAATGTGCCATTGCATTAGAATGAATTGAAAGTACTGGTCAGTTTAATTTATATTAAAAGTACTATTTTTTAGAAAATCATAACTCATTGCTATTCATATCATGAGTGTTCTTAATCTTGAGAAAGCTATGAACTTATATTTGATAATTCAATTGTTTTGATATGCTATAGTTCAGATTCTATGACTCAATATTTTTGTAGGTTGAAGGATTAGATTCTTGAATAGTGAGGATGCATAGTAGAGTCCATAAACACTTTTAAGTTAGTGATATAGGACCCCTTAACAAATTCTTTTATGTGATCATAGTAAACTAAGTGTTTAATATCTCTAATGATTTAGTTAGAGATTTGATAATTTTACTTGAGTCATCGAGTGTGAAATTTATCATGGTTAATCAGTCGAACGAGATTCTAAACTTAAGAAACAAGAGATGTATATATAAGATAGATAATACTTTAACTAATTATACATACTGCTATATTATGAAGGGACAACATATAATGAATAATAGTTGAGGTTATTACATCGAGTAATATAAAATACAAATGAAGTTTGATTACAATTTTATAGTGGAATAAATTATAAATAATAAGTAATAAATATGATCATGAGTTTGATCGATAGAGTTTATTAATTATTTAGCAATGAATATTTTTATCTTTATAGTCTTTGAGCTAGCCTATGAGTTATAGGTATTTTTATAGCCGTTATAAATAGATACGACATGGATACATAGTATTCAATCGAGTAAGTCCTAATTTTAGTGATAAAAATTATGAATTAAAATAAACTAAATTAGTTTTAATCAATAGATAATTTTCAGTTAATAATAGTCATCAAATTTCACTATATATAGGAGGCTTCTCTCAAAGATATCACACAAGCCTATTGGCAGTATTAGTAAGAGAAGAGAAAACCTTAGGGAGACTCATCATTCTCTGTAGCCAAAAATTGAGAGGAAGAAAAGCTTGACTTTTTCTTTTGAGTGCCACGCACAATGATTGGTTGAGAACCCAAAGAATAGTGAGAAAGATCATGAGGCATCGATGGTTTGCATAAATAGACGATGGTCCACAGTTCACGGTGTATGGTGGTTGTAAATGGTAGCACGGGCAGCTATAATCTCACACAAGTTTCACGGGTTTTGCCCATAGATCAAGGATGGTTTGCACAAAGATCATAGATCGAATCGTGAAGAAAAAGAGTGATATTTTAGAGTTTCATGTATCAAATGAATGATTTTTATATTCATTCTAGCATAGAGTAGATTGTTTAATAATTAGATTTTAAGATTGGGATAGATTTTCGTTACGTCAATCCCTTCATGAACATGAGTTTTCATGTCAATCATTGTGTTCTAAGTCATTTTCTTCCAAGTCAAATACTATTGATCCTAAGTTTGTGTTTTGTTTTCTTGAAGTTTTATCTGGCACAAATGATACAAACAAGCATAGATCATTCTTACTTCCTTGTCAACACAATCATCATCTTCAGATCATTCACCTAAATTGTCAAGTATTCACATAGTTGCTCAAACATGTCCTTCACCCGTTTCATCGTAAACAGATACTTATCATATACCAAACATAGACGTTCCCTTTACTGATGACATTTCTTCATCAAATAGAATCTATTCGTTCTCATCAAACAAAAAACTATTTAATTATGAGATCAAGTAAAACCATTACTACTTCTACTCACTCAATAACCATTAGATCCAAACAGGGAATTTACAAACTAACAAATTTTATAAAAGTAACACAAGTGAAGTTTACATATAACACACATATGTTCAGTCTGCCTTTACAATCCCTATTTTGAAAGTTGCTATGCATGAGAAATTTAAAGCACTTCAAATAAATCATACTTGGGTTCTAGTTCCACCTCATCCTAACATGCATGTGGTTGATAAAAAAATGAGTGTTCAAGATTAAATACATATCAGATGGTACTATTAGAGAGTATAAGGCTCCATTGGTTAATTAAAGGTTTTCAACAAAAACTTAGAATTGATTATTTTGAAATATTTAGTCCTATGATAAAACTATCTACCATCAATATCAATCTTAAGACCATCTACCATCAGTATCATTCTTACTTTAGTTATTACATTCAAGTGGGATATTCAAGAATAGATGTGAATAATGTTTTTCTTAATTAAGATTTGTAGGAGTTTGTCTACATGCAACAGCCTAGTGGATTTTAGTGTAAGTATCCAAATTACTTTTGCAAACTTAATAGAGCACTTATGGTCTGAAGCAAACTCTCCGAGCTTGGTTTCATAAGCGCAAGACTGTTCTTTTATAGTGGTGGACAAAATTATATATGTATCTATGAGATCGAGTATGTAATTATGTTTACTCACTTTAAATTGAGTATTTGTTTCCTTCCCCTTTTTGCTAGAATTGAAAATATTGTATTTTACATATCCATATTGATCCTTGGATTTTTGAAATAGTGTAAAAAGAGGTGCTTCGAATCATTACACGGCTCTCAATATGATACTTCCTTATTTTTTGTAGATCTGCCAATCAGATTGTATCGCTTTTAGTTTATGTGGATGATATGCTTATAACTGGAAGAAATATATAACAATCTGATTCACAAAGTCATGTCAAATATGAGTAGCAAGTTTGCTTTTAAAAACGCTCGGCTCTTTGCATTATCTTCTTAGTTTTGAGGCCTTTAGAGATGATTCAGGGATATACCTTACACAGTCTAAGTGCATTGATCTGCATCTCCTTTATAAAACAAGTATAACATTTACAAAACTTTGTCCTACACCTATGTGTTCTTTAATTGAGCTTAATAAGAATTTAGGGATTCCTTTTAATGACCCAACCTTGCATAGATAGCAGTACAGTGGAAGCTTTACAATATTTGACTATGCCTAGACCATAACTTTCATTCTAAGTAAATTAATTGAGTCAATTCTCACACGCACCTAGTTTAGAACAATGGAAATCTTGTAATCATGTACTAAGGTATCCTAAGGGAAATTTAGATTTTGGATTGCATTTTAAATCTACAGAAAACTCAACATTTACAGGGTATATTGGTGTTGACTGGGGAAGTTGTGTGGATGATAAAACATTTATGAGTGGTTACTACATCTACCTAGGGGGGAACTTGATTATTTGGAGTTCAAGAAAACAAAGTGTAATAGCAAAATCAAGTACTGAGTCTGAATATCGAGCCTTTCACAAGCAACTTTGAAGTAGTATGGTTACAATCACTGAGTTGCAGATCACAATCACAACTTGTCCTACTCTATGGTGTGATAACATCAATGCTGATACTTGCTTCAAATTCGGTAGTGATTTTCATCTAAATATTTGGTTTAGTTCTGTTCATACTTTGAATTTTTAACTAAACTGAAAATCTCTAATTTTTTTACCACAATTAAACTGTACCGTAAATTTAAACACTTATAAAATCGATTGAACCGATCATTTTAGGTTTGATTTGGTTAGTTCGGTAAAACTTGCTCATCCCTAACAACCAGGTGGAAATTGTTTTTGGTAAACAATTCCCATGGGGACAAAACTGTACTATTAACCCATTATGCATGATGGATTGCCCTAATAACGTAGAATACCCTTAAAATTGTGCATTTTATAAATAGCTATACTATAGACTAGGAATGTGGTGGCTAAAGTATAAAGTGCACGATTTTTAGCACCCAAAATTTGATTGGTATTTGTGGCATAGAATCATGGTTTTTATCTTTGAGGCATAAACATATCGAATGTGTGAGAGAACAAAAATGTTGCAAATAAAGTTGTGGTGTACGAATCCATAAAAGAGGATGTGATTTGTTTATATAAGTTGATGAATGTCATATTTCACATGTCACATATATTTGGATCTCGGGTTGTTTCGTATACTTGTGCTATATTGTACTCCCCACATAATAGCTAAGTAATAGTATATTACTACAAGAATCTCAAAACTAAAAAAGTATTCTCCTACGCATATGAAAGTATATCGACTCTACTACAATTGTATTTCCATATATATATGAACTAATTAGTATATATGATCTTAAATTAAGAAGGCGTCTGGAAGGATATCCATACCACTCAACGCAATACTTTCTTTTAGGTTTGTTTATATATTTTAAATTAAGATCAAGACAAAAAAGTTGCAGATGATCGTATTTTTATTATTTGAAATTTTTGAAAAGTAGAGAAGAAAATCGTGATGTAAATGACTTTACTGTTTCATAACTTCTCTCTTTTTCTTCCAATTCCGTCTTCAGTTCTCTTTTTCTTCATAGCCGAACACATAGCTTTAATGATTCGTAGATTTTGTTTATACGGGAGATTCTATTTTAAAATCAATGTTGAGAAACATCATACGGGTGATTCTATTTTAAAATCAACGTTAAGCAACATCATAATTTTTCAGTATTAGTTGAATGTGTCATGAGATTTTACATTCATGTCATAATTCGTGCAAATCTCTTTTCTTTATCAATTTACTTGTGAGACCACGTACAGGAACAATTCATCAATAAAGGAGCATCAAAGCAAATTTTTTAGAAAAACCAAGATGTTACACTGGATTTTTCTTTTAATAATTAGCTTCTTGTTCAAGTATGCATCTTCCAAAAATTTATCAATATATTTTGTTTGTAAAGCTTGTGGCTGCTAGCTGGATTTGACTTCAATTATTTAATCAAATGTAGAATCATAATAATCACTTTTTATTAATAGTATTTTAGACCATTAAATATGACATGGAAAGAAGGATTAAACTTTGAAATAATAATAATAATAATAATAATAATAATAATAATAATAATAATAATAATAATAATAATAATACATGAATCATGATTTCTAACCCTTTTGCTGTGATCGGAATTTGAAAGAATTACAGGGATGATGATAAAAAAGTAAACACTAAACACTGCAAATTGGCTACTTAGTATTTTTCTCAACAAATATCCTCTAATTTCCTTACTTTGATATATGGAACGTAAATAATTACATGTTAAGAAAGAATCTAGAAAAACTGGCGCCATCTTGAAATCAAGTTGCATAGCTTTTGTGTGCTGCTAAGAGGAAAATGAAATAATAAAATAACATCGCTTACTCTTTGAAAAATCAGAAAACACTAAATTAAATTTAATGGATTTTATGTAATATAAGACTTAATTACAAAAGTTTTAAAGTGGAATGGTTAAATTTGTTAAACAATATGTGCACTATTTTCAAATTTAACCCTAAAATGGTTAACTAATCCATCTAATAGCTTGATCAAGAAGCCGTAACAAGGAGAGACTAGAGAGCATTTGATTCTTGAAATCACAGAAAAAAAAATTGGAATTTGAACTGATACATATATATGGAATCGATAAGACGAAATGTACCATATGCTTTGGTCTTGGGGTGCATTGATATTATTCCCCTTAATCAATAGCCTATTACAAAGGAACCAGCATCTAATTATTAATTAAATGTACTACATGATTGGTAATTCAACTATTATATCTCTTATTCATGTACTTCTAAATTTTAGTCGCTCAACTATATATGTGTGGTTCAAGTGAGGGCATAAAACTTTGTGAGATCGACGCTTCGAGAGCGACATATTACATACGACAATAAAATACACGACACGAGTCGCTCAACTATATATGTGTGGTTCAAGTGAGGGCATAAAACTTTGTGAGATCCACGCTTCGAGAGCGACATATTACATACGACAATAAAATACACGACACGTGTTCAAATGTCAATTTCAACGACACAATAACATGAATCGTGTTACAAGGACTACCCATGTTACGTGTAGATACAAAAGATTTATTGGTACAATGCATGTTTACATAGTTGGCCGGGGTCGTCTGTGAGAATTAATTCATATAATGGCTCTCCTAAGGAAGCACAATTACCCACTGTGAATTAGCCAATTGAGCAAGGTAATGATCTCTATCTCAATTCACTACAAGAAATACCTCTTTTAGCGACTAAGCTTTTAGCCACTAACTTAATTTCGTGGTTAAAAGCGTCCTTTGGCAACCAACATTTTTGTTGGTCTCCAAAAACCCTGATAATTTACCCGGGAAAGGAAAATGGGTGAGCACGAAATTTTTCTAAGGTTTTTGACGATGAATATTCAAAATTTGCCACTACAAGTCATAGTTTTAGCGACCAAATTATAATTTGGTCGGCAAAAGGTCTACTTCTGCCGACAAAATTTTATTTTCATCGCAATAGATAATATTCCTAAACAGCGTCGTTTCGTGGGAACCATAAAACACTCCTCTTTCCCTCATCTCCCCTGCGCGCAAAGACATTTCCCCCTCCCACCCCCAAGACAGATCGCCCCCATTTTCGCCGACGCTAGCTTGGTCCTTTCTCTTCTTCTCCGTCAATGGCCGGCCACCGAGGTTTAGGTAAGCAAACCTCCATCGGGTTCTTTCTCTTCTTTCTCTTCCCATTTGTTACTGAATTAATTCTAGGGTTTTGTTCTTTCTCATTTTTTCTCCGTTTAGTCTGCTTAGGTTTAGTCTCTGTTTAGATTTACGCCATGTTTAGATTTAGGGGTTGATTTAGTGTTGATTTAACCTTTTCGAGTTGGGTTTAGTGAAAAAATTCCTAAGATTCAAATATGTTCTGTTCTGAAAAAATTCCTAAGTGGCAAATTTGTTCTTTTCCAGTTGGGTTTATTGATTTCAAATATGTTCTGGCCCTGAGTTCAAATATGTTCTAGCAGAAACAACTAAGCTCTGCTGAAGAATGTCAAGACCCTGAGGGCTTGTATGGTAGCCCGTTACTAAAAGTAAGACAATACTATTTTAGTATTGTCTGACGTTTGGCAAAAATATGGAACTTGTACTAGTTAATATGGTGAGAATCTTTAGTCTTACCCACATGGGATAATTTAGTCACCTTCTTTTAGGGGGGACTACACCGAACTAAGAAAAATAAAGCTGGTTTTTAATTTATATCTTAAAATGATTTTTTAAATGATTTTTTTACTAAAATGATTTTTTAATTTATGAATTTTCGAAAGGTGTAAAATTAGTTACTTATGACTTAAGTTTACCAATTTTCAAAGTAATTTACTATCATTTTCTTCCTTTTTCTGAATTTTTAGAGCCTCTCAATCATATGGGTAGTTCAGTAATTATTTATATATTTTAAATAACTTATTTTGTGTATTAAAAATTCAATGAATTTTTTTCTAATTTCAATGTTTATAACTTTAAATTATCACTATTTTAAAGTTTACGAGTACAATTGAATTTACATTTTTAGTCAAAAAATAAGGAAGTTACGGTGATAGCATGAATTAGATAATTTATTTTATAGTTTGAAAATGTAAAATTACATGTTAATGAATTTCAAATAGGCTTTTGCAGATCAAATCATGACAAACGGTTTTACAATCTAGTACTATAACGTGCCAAACATTGTATAAGTGTTACAGTTTTTTAACTAATACAACACTAATATTGGAGAGTATTATTTAATCTAGTACAATACAGTACAATACAGTCTGATAGTTTTGTACATTACTATCCTGACTGTCAAACGAGCCCTGAGTTCAACCCCTGTACCAGAAGCAATTAGGTAACCTCTCCTAATCTTGGTTTTAATTGAGGGAGATTCCAAGGCACCTTTGACTTATTGTAACCAAAATGCACATCATTTAGCATACATTGGCAATTAAAGGAGTACACCATTTTGGGTAGATATTACTAAAATGAGGTAAATATGATAGTTATGATCCAAAATAAATTATGTACATTATTATAGATACTTCAATTGTGTCACACATACTCACAATATATTTATTGGAAAATGATTAAAAAAGTAGTCGTTCTGACGTGAACTACAAAAATTTTAAAAAAATTTCTCGTGCGAAAATAACCGAAAATGACTGAACTGATTTAGTAACAAAAATTAGTATGAAAATGAGCCTTTTATTCTCGCATCGCAAGTACAACAAATCTTTTTTGTTGATGATTGCAAATTTGGAGTCAATTGGAAAGTGGTGCAAAATGTTCATCATAGACATTTAGGGGGGGTTAGCACTTTGTATTTGAGCGTGTTAGATGATTTTTGAATATCTTCTGAATTGATGTTCCTTGTCTTGATAATAGTGTAAGTTTCATGTGTGGGTGCGGGTGTGTGTGTGGGTAGGGGGTTATCACTTTGCATCTGACGTGTTAGATGATTTTTGAATATCTTCTGAATTGATGCTACTTCTCTTAATAATAATGTTAGTTTTGTGTCTGGGTGTGTGTGTGTGTGTGGGGGGGGGGTGTTATCACTTTACATCTGAGTGTGTTAGATGATTTTTGAATATCTTCTGAATTGATGCTCCTTGTATTTGAGTGTGCTTGATGATGATGTTTGAATATTTTCTAATTGATGCTCCTTGTCTGAAGATTATAATGCTAGTTTTAATTTAAAGTTTGGCTCATTGTGATGTTACACAGGAACGCATGTGTGTTTTGCGAGATGAGCCTATCACTAAGGATGTCACACCTTGCTCCGAGGAAAAGATAGTTGAAGCAGTCCTTGGGCGAAATAGAGGTCTTGGACATGGAGCCCCAACATCTTCCAAGAAAAAGAGTATTGCGATGAAATTTCTTTTGGTCACGAAAAACCTTTGGCGACCAAATTTTTTTTTCGTCGCGAAAACCTGACATCTTCCAAGAAAAAGAGCCTTGCGATGAAATTTCTTTTGGTCACGAAAAACCTTTGGCGACCAACTTTTTTTGTCGCGAAAGGGTTTTCGCGACCAACTTTTTTTTGTTGCGAAAAGGTTTTCGCGACCAATATTTTTTTTGGTCGCGAAAGGCTTTCGCGACCAGTTTTTATTTTGTCGTAAAAGGATAATGCGACGAGATCCAAAAAGTCGTCGCGAAAGACTTTCGTTGACGAAGCTAAAGCTACGAAACTCACGACGAACTTATGTTCTTTCGCGACGACTTTCTGAGGCTTTTGGTCGCTAAAACCCTTGTTTCTTGTAGTGATTACTTTGGAGTAGGGAGGACAGTGCCAAGAAACTTCATTTGAAGAGGACAAAATGTAAAAAAATTTATTTAGGGGGCAAAAACTTATATATATATATATATTAGCTTTAGGTCAACTGTTGAACTTCCAACTTAGTTACTTGCTTATGTTTGTATTGCTTATTAGCGCCCCTCAAGTCAAAAGGGGAAAGTCTTCACCTTGAACTTAGACTTGAAATAAAGGAACTTGGTGTAGAGATTAACTTAGTGAGGTGATCAGCCAACTGATCAATAAATGGAACAAATCTTTTAGCTGTCTCCTTAGAACTCACTACTATAAAATGGGATTTAGATGACAAGATGATATTAGAATTAATGGCATGTCTCTTAAACCTGTTATGTAAAAAAGGCTCTAAAATGTAAAAAAAAATTATATTTAGCTAATATAACATGTTTTACTTAAACTTTCATAATAAGTGTACCTATTATGACATGTAAAACTAAAATGTACTGAAATTACTCTATAATTACAAACTTGACACTTAATATTCTAACCCTAATCGACTTCCATTTCACGTTCTCAGATCTGCGATAGAGAGAGGCGATCGAGAGAACCAAGGTTATCTCTCGTCTCTCTCGCTTCACTTCGCTTCTCTCTCTCTCTCTCTCTATATATATATATATATATCCATTTCACGCTCTCAGATCTGCGATAGAGAGAGGCGATCGAGAGAACCAAGGTTCTCTCTCGTCTCTCTCGCTTCACTTCGCTTCTCTCTCTTTCTCTCTTCTCTCTCATCTCTCTCTCTCTCTCTCTATATATATATATATATATATCTTACTGATGCCCCCACACTCTGGCTTTTTCAAGTTGATTCATGTACGGTTCACAGCTTTATATGATGAATTTGATTCAAGTTGATTCATGTATTACTATCTATCTATATGATGAATTTGATATTTTATTGACTAATTACTGCCTTTAGCTTGCCAGCCAATAACATTATTTCGTTTAGGATTCATAGTTCTTAAAGTGAACAAGCCACTTGATGGCATTTAACAAAACATGAAAGGATTTGAGAATATAAGTTAGTTTTTAGCTAACATACGATCGGTTGCTTTTTGCTTCAACGATAATGATAATATCAATTTCTTCTATAGAGTTATTAATGAAAACACTGTTTTTTCTCTGAAGTTAGATCAAAATCCTTGTTGTTTATATGTTGTTTTGATTCTGATAAATCATAATGTTGTGTAGACTTGAATTGGAGGGGTGGACTGATTTCTCGATACATGATAGTAACCTTTTAGTGCGTAATTGATTCTTACTTTCATTATCGAGCTATATTTGGTTTAAGCTTTACTATTTAGGAGGTTCGATGTTCTTCGTCCTTGTTCTTCATTTTATTTCATTCTATGTTTCTATGTCAACTTTCTGGTTTTGTTCTCCTCTTAATATATGATGTTTGCTGCTTACTTTAGATATTGGGTCTTTCATCTCATTTTAGAAAACTTTCTCCTAAGGCAGATTTTTAATGAAAAACTGACATGGGAGGAAAGTTTTTGCCTTTCCATGACAGTTTTTTTAAATGATCTTTTAATGATGGTGATTATCCATCATTATAGGTGTTTTTGGCACCTATAATGATGGGAAATCCCCATCATAAAGGTATTTTTTAGCACCTATAATGATAGAAATTCCCCGTCATCAAAAGTGTTTTATGGCACGTTTAGTGACGGAGATTTTCTGTCATCAAAAGTGTTTTGCGACACCTTTTGATGATGATTTCTGGTAAAATTAGTTTAGATAACAGTCTGATAGATGATAGTCATTTTTCCATCATTAAATGGTTTTGATGATGGATTTTCATCATCATCTAAGCTCTTTTTTGTTGTAGTGATTTTATCTCTGATGAAGTAGATATTCAACTCAATATGTTTTATCCTCGCATGTATGATGGGATTTGATGATAAAGCAATGACACTTACATTGTCACACCATAGAATGAATGGTTGAGTTAAGGACAGTTTTAATTTTACAAAAGGCCTTGAAAGAAACTTATTTCAGCACCTGCTTCTTAGAAGAACATGAAAGAAGGTTGTCACAAAAAAAATAATGTAAGCCCCAGTAGACCTTATGTCTTCAATAACGCCTACACAATCTGCATCAGAAACAGCTTGAATTGTGAGAAATGTTTAAGTTTTAATATGTAAACCTTCTATGATGGTTCTTTTAAGATATCTCAACAACATTTTACAACCTCGCCAGTGAAAATATGTTGGTTTATGCAAAAGTTGAGTCAACTTGTTGACAAGAACCCAATATCAGGTTAAGTCAATGCTAGATAATGTAGTGCACCAATGGTACTTCTAACAAAGTAACATCATTGATACACTTGTAAGTAACAAAGTACCCATCGTTTTCCTTAACAACTATGTTATATATTTGGTTTGAGTTAGATGAAGACTTGTCACATTCATAAGAACTTCCACTCCTAGGAAATAATAAATTGATCCAAGATCTTTTAAAATAAAAGATCTATTCAAATCTGACACAACATTCTTAAGTAACATTGAATTATTCTGATTTATGAGTATTTGTCCATATAGACTAAGAGAAAGACTATATCTTTGAAGTAATGAAAATAAACAGTAAAATATCAAGACCTTGCATTAATGAAACCACACTATGATAAAATAACCTTTAATCTAACATACCAAGCTCTTTGAGCCTACTTTAAACATACAATGCCTTGTTTAATTTACAAATGTGATGAGGCTTAGATGAATCTTGAAATCCCTCTGGTTTTGACATATACATTGTCTCTCTGATAACTCCATCTGAGAAGGCATTATTAACGTCTAGTTACATGATATTCAAACAAAAAGACAACTAGATTTAGAATTAATCTTATTATTGTGGAGCTTAACAACATGACTGAAGGTTTTATTGAAGTCAATCCCTTGAGTTTGTTGAAATTTTTTAGTCACTAACCTAGTTTTATTCCTTTAAATACTGTTGTTATACCAAAAAGTTCAGCAATAAAGCTTTATGCATTCTCCTTCCTTCGTAAACTCTCTTAGCCTGATCTACAAAACACAAACAAAGAACCCGAATGCAAGGAGAACCGAAGGGTGGTTACCTGGTCTAAGGGCCTCCGATGCCTAAGTCAATATTCTGGAGTAATTTTGGTAGATTTTTTCATAGGGGAGGGTTTCTTACCTTGCACTATTGTAGATATGGTATTTATACATGAAGCCTTGGAGAAGTATGTCGAGGAAGCCTTGGGGGCGTGTTGAGGAAGCTTCTTAGGACTCGATGTCTGTCTTGGTTGTCCTTGATTGGACGAAAAGGAGGTGACTTTTGACATAAAGCATTGAATATTAAAAATCGATATGCTTTTGAGGTGACATATCAGGGGATGATCTAACATTCTGCCATGGCGATTGGACTTGTCAGGTGTTCGGGCCTGTATGGAGCTGCCATCTGGGGTGTTACTTTCAATGGATAATAATGTTCCTAGCACTCAGGGATATCCAAGATCTCTTCATGAACTAGATCCATGCTGTCATACATGTGCTAAGCTTATGCAACCCGAGAGCCTTCGAGACTGGCTAGGTCAGGTTGGTTCTTCTCTCTTTAGAAACCTTCCTTTGTTATTGGTTATCTGTTGCAGTGTGACGTGTGTTGTCTTGTCATTGGTGCTCGAGAAAACACCTATAACAATTGCCTCAATCAAGAACTTAAGTGGCTTCATTCTCCCAACTCCAAAGACATCTTTATCCGAGCTCCTCGTCCGAGCTCCTCGTCCGAGCTACATTTGAGTCGTGATAAGCTAGGAGCTTCGTTCATCCCAGGCACTACACACTTGTGCTTGAAGTTCCTTTGGTTGGGACGTCCGTATCCAATGGGATTAATTACCTGACCATTTTAATGACCATTAAATGAGCGGTTACCTTCGTCAAGGCCAATAAATAGACGGTTTTCCTCCTCATTTTCTTCATCTTCTCCTTCCTGAAACAGTAAAAATATTTTCTAACCCTTATTCTTTCTTCCCGTTCTTGTTTTCTTTGTTGGGCATAGAATCGTCTCGACAATTTCCATCATGGCCCTTACTCTGGCTAGGGCCTCATTCTCATTTGACGAGCTAGAGTGCCCGACAAACATCACTTTTTGCTTTGATATCTAGTTAGATGTGCATGCTCTGACTAGACCCTTGATCCCGTCTAGCGAGCTAGGGTGCTTGATAAACATCACTTTTTGCCTGATGTCTAGTCAGGCGTACCTGCTCTGGTTAGAACTTAATCCCATCTGGTGAGCTAGAGTGCCCGATCAACATCACTTTTGACCTTGATGTCTAGCAAGGCGTGCCTACTCTGGTTAGACCCTTATTCTTGTCTGATGAGCTAGAGTGCTCGATATACATCATTTTTTCCTTGATATCTAGTTAAGTGTGCCTACTCAGGATAGACCCTAGATCCTGTCTGGCGAGCAAGGTTCTCGATGGACATAACTTTTTACCTTGATGTCTAACAATGTGTGTCTGGTCTAGCTAGATCCTTGATCCTGTTTGGTGAGCTAGAGTGGTCAACATACATTATTTTTTACCTTAATTTCTAGCCAAGCATGCCTGCTCGGGCTAGACCTCGATCCCATCTGATGAGCTTAGGTTCTTGGCAGACATCACTTTTTGCTTTGATATCTAGTCAGGTGTGTTTGCTCTAGCTAGACCTTTGATCCTGAGTGGCGAGCTCGAGTGCTCAATCAGACATCACATTTTGTCTTGATTTGTAGTCAGGCGTGCCTGCTCTAGCTAGACCCTTCTGTATGGCGAGCTAGGGTGCTTAACAGACATCACATTTTACATTGATGTATAGTCAGGCGTGCCTGCTCAGGCAAGACCCATGTTCTTTTTTAACAAGCTAGAGTGCTCGACATACATCATTGTTTACTTTGATGTCTAGCCAGACATGCGTGCTCTAGCTAGACCCTTGTTCCCATCTGGTGAGCTAGAGTGCTCGATAGATATCACTTTTTACCTTATTGTCAAGTCGGACTTGTGTGCCTTGGCTAGACCCTTGATCTCGTCTGGCAAGCTAGGTGCTAAACATACATCATTTTTTTGCCTTGATGTCTAACCAGGCGTGCATGCTCTAGCTAGACCCCTGATCTCGTTTGGTGATCTAGGGTGTTCGATAGACATCACTTTTTTCCTTGATGTCTAACCAGGCGTGTCTGCTATAGCTAGACCCTTGATCTCGTTTAGAAAGCTAGGGTACTTGACATATATCATTTTTTGCATTGATGTCTAGCCAGGTATGCCTACTCTGGCTAGATCATTGTTCCCATCTGGCGAACTATAGTGCTCGATAGACTTCACTTTTTATCTTGATGTCTAGCCAGGCATGCCTGCTCTGGCTAGACCCTTATTCCAGTGTGGCGAGCTAGAGTTTTTGGCAGACATCACTTTTTACCTTGATGTCTAGCTAGACATGCCTACTCTGGCTAGACCCTTAATCCCGTGTGGCGATCTAGGATGCTCGACAAATATCATTTTTTACCTTGATGTCTAACTAGAAGTCCCTATTCTGGCTAGACTCTTGATCTCGTCTGGCGAGTTAAGGTGGTCAACAAACATCATTTTTTGCCTTGATGTCTAGCCAGACGTCGCTGCTCTTGTAAGACCCTTAATCTTATCTGGCAGGCTAGACTGCTAAGCGTACATCACTTTTTACCTTGATTTCTAGCCAGGCGTGCCTGCTTTGACTCGACCTTTGTTTCTATGTTGCAAGCTAGAGTGCTTGGCAAACATCACTTTTTTAATTTTGAATGGTCGGTTGGAGTACCGCACCAATCATCACTTTTAAATCCCGATTGGTGGGTTGGATTGCTACACCAGACATCACTTTTTAATCCTGACTAGTGGGCTAAATTGTCGTTCCAGCTTTTTAATCTTGATTAGTGGGTTGGATTGCCTCACCAGTCGTCACTTTTTAATCCTGACTAGTAGATTGGATTGCCGCAGTAGTCATCACTTTTTAATCTCTACTGGTGGACTAGATTTTCAAACCAATCATCACTTTTTAATCTTGACTGATGGGCTAGATTATTGCACCAATCATCATTTTCTTATACTTCATCACACGTTGTGCAAGAGTTAATTTTTATCTTTTATTTGAAAAATGTGATTGATCGCACGACCTTTATTGTTCATTACACCTTAGCGTTGGTCGTCTAGAAAGGAGACATCTTCCTCTACATTGACTGGCGAGAAATAAGACTAAGGTGGATAACTGAAGATGACCGAGCTTCTTATTTACCATGTTACTGCTCCCCATCTGTTATTGGTGCGTCCTTCTTTCTAAGCCTCATCTCATCCTTAATGATGGTCCATGAGCTCCACATTCTTCTCATGGACAGATGTCGAGATGTCCTTAACTGCCTAGCGGGAGAATGATTGACCACCCAGGGAATTCAAGTTCCTCCTATGGGTTATTCCTCTGGCATTTCACCGGCTACAGGCTATATCCTTCTTCTGAATTTGTTTGTTTCATGCGAGAGCTTGGGAGGGGCATGCTAGCATGTCTCACTAGTAAAGCCTTATCTTGTTGTAAATTGGCGTAAGGGGTCTTGTGACCATCCTTATCCTCTCGCTAGGGCTTCATGTCAGGTTTGGCATGTGAGCTCGCATACCAATTTTGACATTACCTTCATCCTTTTATTTTACTCGAGGTGGGATGTGAGAGCTTGGAGTCATAAAACCCAGATTCGCATTTCAATCCACGATGGAGGATAGATTTAAGTCTATGTATTTTAGCCAGGAACAACCCCAAGCCCTTTTATTCGTACAACGCATAAGCCTTGAAAAAATTTTGGCAGCAAAAAAGAACCAAGGAGTTGGATGGAGGGTGGCCTATTGATATTTTCCTCCATCTTTTATAGCTATTCACATATTGCCTCTGAAAGGTCCTTTTAAGGTCTCTGCCTTCGTTCATTCTTCAGCGACCTCCCTCACATCCTTCATTTTCTTGGGATGACCTAAACCAGAACCTTACAAAGGGGGAGCGTGGTCATCCAAAGCCTAGTTTTGTTTTGGTCTCAGTTTCCTCAGGGGGTGGTGACTCTGCCAGCGGGCCTTTGAGTCATGGGGGGATCATTCCGGTGTAAGAGACCGCATTGTTTAAGCGACAACTAACATTTTTTTTTCTCTCTATCCTGGTCACCTCAAAGGTTACGGCCTCCGTCCTTCTTTCTTCGCCATATAATCATTATGATGGAAAAAGATCCTTTTTTCGCCAAGGGGAAAGGGTGAATCCTCCCAATCATCCTAGACTTTACAGGCGTAAGATGCCAAACTCATCCCCTTCTTCTAGGAGAGAAGGGATTTCAAGTGTTTTGAATAGGAATGATTTTTATTATCTTTCCCAAAGATGATGCCAATTGTTTATACTGAAAAGTTTAGCAATGAAGCTTTATGCAATCTACTTACTTCACGTAAACTCTCGCAACCTGGGAATCTACAAAACGCAAACAAATAGCTCGAAAGTGAGGAGAACTGGGGGTGGTTGCCTCCCCTAAGGGACTCTGTTGCCTAAGTAGTGTCCTAGAGTAATTTTGGCAGAGTTTTCCTTAGGGGAGAGTTACTTACCTTGCATTTTTGTAGATATGGTATCAATACCTGAAGCCTTAGAGAAGCGTGTCGAGGAAGCCTCAGAGGTATGTTGAAGAAGCTTCTTGGGACTCGATGTCTGTCTTGGCTATCCTTGATTAGACAAAAGGGAGGTGACTTTTGACATAAATCGATGGACATTTAATGTCAGTGTACTTTCAATGTGACATATCAGGGGCTCGTCTAACATTCTGCCATAGCGATTGGACTTGTCAATCGTTTAGGCGTGTAAGGAGCTAATTTTTCTAGTGTTACTTTCGATGGATAATGATGACCCTAGCACTTGGGGATATACATGCTCTCTTCATGAGCTCGATCATTGCTGTCCTATTACATTTGCTCAGGTATTTGCAATTCAAGCTCTTTCGAGACTGGCTAGGCAAGGTTGTGTCTTCTCTCTTCAAAAACCTTCCTCTGTTAATTGTTGTCTACTACAGTGTGACATGTGTTTCCCCACCATTGGTGCTTGGCAAAACACCTATAACAACTGCCATTAGAGTGTATTTTCACTTTAAATACCCATTTGTTCCAAAGAATAGATATTCCAAGTTGATACGTAACAAGTTTCCAAGTCGGATTACTACTGAGAGCATTGTATTCTTATTATATTGCTTGCTTCCAATGAGGATTAACAAATGGTTGTCTAACTCTGGTTGGCTAAGCAGTTATAAGTAGATAAGGTAAATGATGTTTTATGACATTGTAGGCTTTTGGTCTATGAGTTCCGCTTTGTGGTGGAAGGAAATGTATTGTTTGAGCTAGTGGGGATATTTTGAATATGTAAGTAAGATTCTTACAAATTGAAGGAAAATCAGGTCAAGTAGTAACTACAAGATTATCACTAGCATTGCTATCATTCTAAAAATTATGTGAAGAAACAGATAAAAGAGAGACTTATAGAGGACTGAGAACTGACATGCCCCCGATGTGTTACTGCATTAGATAATCTCATTAGTTTAGAAGGAAAAAGGAGCAACTTTATGATTGCAACATGTTTTAGAAGGAAAGTTCTAAACTCAACTTCCTTATCATATTATAAAACTCTGATCGGTTTATCAATTTTTTTTCAACTAAAACTTTGCATATGGTAAAGATTTGTAAGGCCTTTGACCTTTGTTTCATGGGATATATCCAAGAGAATATAAAAAGTCATCAAGAAAGCACATATATTATCTATAACTATCTTTGGACGGAGTTAGGACAGGACCCCATAGATCAGTATGAACTAATTCTAATGGTGAGTTTATGACATATATGGATTTTTGAAAGGATAAAGCATGATTCTTACCCTTGTGGCAAGCATCATAGGACTGAGTCACTTGTCCTTTACAAGGAATTTTACTAGTTTGCAAGATTTTTTACAGGATTTTAGCCGATGGGTAGCCTAATCTTCTACGCCAAATATCTATACTATCATTATGTAATTCAGTATTAAGCACTTATAATTTCCAAGCATATTTTTGTTCATTTCCATGACCTAACAAAATTCATATCAATCATTAATAAATGATTTTGCATAGGAGAAACAGAAGTCTTGTAAGAAAAACTTGTATCTTTTATATTCAAATGGTGTGGAATACAATCATAAGAAGTAGATTACGTTTTATTAGAATTTGAAGGCTTTGCTTTTATTGAATGGAAAGTATCTACATTTTTAACAACTAAAGACTCATGTAAATAGTAAGGAGTTTATTGAGTTTAGACTGACTGAAAAAAGTTTTTATAAGCAAAAGACTAGAGTCTAATTGCTCAATCTAGGTGACCAGAACTCCTCTTTCTTTTTTCAAAGCATGAAAACGAATAGAATCATATCCAATATCACTTATTTGGTATATCAAGGCTCTATCATTTCCTCTCCTCAAGAGATCAACAGCCTTATCTTACAGTAGTACATTGACTTCAACCCAGTGCATGATTTGAACTGCAGTATACTTGAGAGAGCCCTTCCTAGCAAACTGAATGAATCTCAAGCCTCTCATTTTACATTACCTATCACTGAGGAGGAGATTAAGAATGTAACTTTTAGCATGGGAAGTGAGAAAGCTCTTGGTCCCGATGACTTTCCAGCTAGTTTCTTTAAAAGATCTTGGCATATTGTTAGACAAGAAGTCACATCAGCTATCCTTGAATTCATTATATCCAGTCAACTCCTAAAGGAGGTAAATTCCACTTCCATCTCACTGATTCCTAAGGTTCCCAACACCATTTCTGTTGGAGATTTCGGGCCTATAACATGTTGTAATGTCCTTAAGAAGTGCATTACCAAAACTTGACTGATAGAATGAAAATTCACCAACCAATTCTAATTAGTCAGAACCAAAGCACGTTTATTCTTGAGAGAAGAATTGCAGATAACATCTTCTTCTCACACGAACTCCTTAGAAGCTATCACAGTCTTTGCAGATGCCTAGATGTGTTCTTAAGGTTGACCTTAGAAAGATATACGATAGTATAAACTAGGATAAACTATGGAATGTATTTCTTCTCCTTCCTAATCTATCAAGATCAATGGTGAACTCCATTGTCACTTTGGGGGAGCCAAGGGCATAAGGCAGGAAGATCCTCCATCCCCTTATTTGCTTGTCATTATAATGGAGATGAGCCTTTGTTTTGCCAATGACCTCTTATTGTTCTGTAACAGGACCAAGGACTCAATTCAGATCATCAAAGAGACTTTGGAGATTTTTCAGGCAATGGCTGGACTTCAGCCCAACATCCAAAAGAGCTAAGTCTTCTTGTCAGGGGTCCAAGAGGAAGACATTCCGGGTATTTAATCCATTATGGGTTTCCCCGAGGGCAACCTGCCTATGAGATATTTATGGATGCCTTTAATAACCACTAAACTCTACAAAGATGATTTTGATACACTGGTGGAGAGAATTACTAAAAGAAAAGGTCTTGGGACTCTAAATACCTATCTTATATGGGTAGACTTCAACTTATTAGGTCAGTATTGTTGGTCATATTCTATTTTGGGATGGTTTGTTTATATTACCAAAGAAAGTGGTCAAGAAAGTGCAAGACATGCTTAGAAACTTTCAATGGAATGGAAATTAAGCCAAGCACACTGGGGCTAAGGTGGTTTGGGATGATGCTTGCTGTGACAAAACCTAGGGGGGTCTGAGGTTTAGGGATTTAATCTTGTCTAATGTAGTGGCAGTTGTGAAACACCTATGGTTCTTGGTCTTACTTTGTAAACATTCTCTGTGGAAGAATTGGTGCCAAGTGTACCTAATAAAAAAGAGCTCCATTTTTATTATTAATACCCCTTCTAATCCATCATGGGTTTGGAGCAAGCTACTCAAACTAACGAGTAAATTTATGCCTTTCTACGTGAGCAATGGTAGATAAATCAAACTGTTGACTTAATCTTGGTACCCTTAGGGACTCTGTTGGCCAAATTTGCTCAGAGAATCATATTTGTCACTGATTGGTATTTAGACTCCAGAGTTAGTGACATTATTCATAAGGGACAGTGGTCATGACCTACGTTTAGATCTTTTGAGCTCGTTGAAATTAGGGTTACCACCTTACCTCCCCCTCAATCTACTTTACCTGATTCTTAGACCTGTACTGCAAGCCTCAATGGTTCTTTCTCGTCAGGTCATACCTATAGAGCCTTAGTATAGCTTAGGGAAAATGTAAGATTAATTTGGTTCAAGTTTAATATTCCTAGTTGCAGTTTTATCTCTTGGTTGGCCATTCGCAATAAGTTGGCCACTAGAGATAGAATTGCACAATGGAATCAGACTCAAAATGAGGGTTTACTTGATTGTTCCTTCTGCTTGTGACATGATGAAACCAACTCCCATATGTTCATTGAGTGTGATTATGCTAAATCAGTGTGGAGAACCTTGATGGATAAGTGTGAATTGACCTATAAAGCTTCAAATTGGACCCAAATGAACTCTTGGCTATTAGTGTGGAGCAAGGGTAAATCTTTGAGGGAATATTTACTTAGAGTTGTTTTTTCATCATTTGTGTACTACATTTAGAAAGAAATGAACTCTAGAGTGTTTGAGGGGAAGCTAAGAGACAAAACAATAATTGTAAAGCTAATCCTCAAATAATGTGAGAAGCAGATTTTTAAATGCAAAGGGCTTCGAAGAGGACATCATTAATATCATTTTGGTTGAGAAATGCGGCATGGACCCTAACATTCTGGAAACTACTTGATCTTGTGGTTTTTACTTTCTGTAAACTCCATTTGTAAGAGCTCCCCCTCACCCACAACCCCATGTTATGGAGTTTTGTAATTGTAGGCATGTCCTATAAAGGCTATCCCTTGCTAGGTCATTTTATTGTTTTATTTTCTTTGCTATTAGAGTTATAGTTACATACTGTAAGCTGGGGTTCCTGTACTATAAAGGCCCCTTACAATCATGTCTTGATCAATTGGATGCTTTGTGTTTGTATTGACCGCATGCAAGTACCTATGAGTTAAGATGTGGTGACCTTGGAGGTGACTTTACTCTGGTTTATTTGCTTACGAGTCTTTGTACTCTTTAGAGCCTAATTTATAAAGGCGTCTATGTCTTTTGATGATTTCCTCTTGACCTTGGCTAGGGATTTAATTTATATTTTGGTGTTGAACTTATATTTTGTAAGAGCCTACCTATAAAGACCTCTCATAGTGCTAGACGTCGTCTGAACTTCTTGGTCATGACCAAGCCTTACTTTGGGTGTTGAACTACGTCTAGGTGTATAAGTTTTTTCTTTCTTATATATGTTAGTTCCATGAGGTATGCCTCTTGTATTAGTGTAAGTATCATTTTGGGTTAATATATTTACATTTACTAAAAAAAATACTTATGTAAACTTTGTGCAGAATTAATGTGAAATGACTGAATGCAACAACTGAGGGTAGAAGGATCTTTAACACTATATCCTTTTTTAAGTATCCCTTCTAAGAGAATAGTTCAATTGAATTTCTCCTTCACAAGAAAGAGTCAGAATGAAATTCAATATACGTATCATTATCTTGAGTCAACTTTAAAACTGATAATAGGTTTTTTTGGCATTCTAACAATTGAATTCACTTTAAAGAGGATGATTTTACATATAATATTGTTGGAGCCAAAATGAGAAATAGATAATTTCTTACCATTCCCCACGGCTAACCTCTCATTTTCACCATATTCTTGTGCGATATTGAGATCACTGAGATTTGTTGTGACATGATTAGTGGTTGTACTGTCAGCATACCCAATCATGTCAAATGCAGTATTTGGAGATGCCATGTATGTTATAGGTGAAACCATGTCAGTTGAGGAATTTGATGTTGAACCATACTGATTTTATTAAGACAAACCTCCATTATGAGAGTTTTTCTCATATCTATGGAAACAAATTGCAATAGTGTGTCCTGGCTTATGACATACTTGAAATGTCCTCTATAGTTCCTCTTCCTCCACGACCACCTCTTCTACCATTAAAGGTGCCTGTATTTTCTTCATTTTATGTGAATCATCTGTTTCCATTTTTGTTAAACCCTTGCTGATTTTGATTAAATTCTCTCTTGTTCAATGTGCTAGAAACTATATTAGCATAGATCTTGATACGAAACATCCAAGAATAATTCTTAGAACCTTTTTTATGTATAGGAACTCACGAAGCATTAATGTGAAAATTCCAATAACCGATTCGGCAACAACCCCTAAGAAAGGCTAGAAAACCAGATTTTTTAAATAGATGATCAAAGACTAAAATAAAGAAAACTTATTTCTGAATTTTAGTTTCGAAACACTCCACAAAAACGTGATCAATCTACTTAAATATGAATCTACTCAAGAAAATAAAGATAAAAGCAAAAACAACCTTAAGGTTTTCAATTATAAATTATGAATCTTAAAACATTCTACCGAGGCATATTTATAGCATTTACAAAGGTTTTCTAAATACCTTTAAACAAAAAATTAGAAAACTAGCCTAATTATATTTTAAATAATAATTACGAATAGACTATTTTAAACTAAATAACACTACTAGACTCGAAATAAAGTAAAATTTCATCTAATCCAATAGAAAACATAAAAGTGGCCCATTACATAATTAAACATTTTAGTAACTTGGACTTGAATTAAGTTGTATTCAACTCGAGCTGCACTTGTCCTAAAACGTTGGTGTCCTTGTAAACGTTCACTAACTGAATTAACTAAGCCTTACAAATGATGGATTAAGGCTTGTTAAAGCTTCTTAGACCGAGACCTTGTCATTGGTCCTTGAGGCATGTTAATTGGATTAGAAACCTCTTGAACTTGCTTCTTGCCTTCTTGGTCATGCTCATTTTCAAGATGTTGAATCCTTGAAACTTTGTGTGTAGGTTGATCCTTAACATTTCCCCTCTCCTCAAAAGGATTCATCCTCAAATTGACAGCATCACCTGCATCAAAAGGACTCAAATCAACCACATTAAAAGACGCACTAATATTATACTCACTTAGAAGGTCCACTTTGTATGCGTTGTCATTAATCTTTTCAAGAATTTGAAAATGACCATCTCCTCTTGCGCTCAGCTTGGACTTCCTTTGAAGTGGAAACCTCTCTTTATGAAAATGCACCCAAACCCGACCTTCGTCCTGAAAAATCATTGGCTTTTGTCTCTTAGTTACACGTGAAGCAACCTAAGCATTTTACTTTTCAATCCTCTCTATAAATGGAGAGCAATCAGTAGTGATATGGACAACCTTATTGTAAGCAAACTCTACAAATGACAAACAATCCTCCCATGTCCTAATGTTATTTTCTATGATTACCCTAAGTAAAGTAACAAAGTCCTATTAACTACCTCAACTTTCCCATCACTTTGAGGGTGACAGGTAG
This sequence comes from Datisca glomerata, assembly GCA_003255025.1. NCBI lineage: Eukaryota > Viridiplantae > Streptophyta > Magnoliopsida > Cucurbitales > Datiscaceae > Datisca > Datisca glomerata. The sequence goes on along the minus strand of QANY01011952.1, from coordinate 670,588 downwards.
TTGAAAACAGTAGCTTAGTTCCTAACTTTCCCCATAACACACACCAAAAGTGACTAAAAAACTTAACATCTCTATCACTAAAAATGCTCTTAGGTATACCATGTAATCACACAACTTCATTGAAAAACAAATTAGCAATCAACTTAGCATCATTAGTTTTATTACATGATATAAAATGAGTCATCTTACTAAATCTATCAACCATGACAAAGATATTATCACGGCCTTTCCTAGTTCTAGGCAACTCAAGCATAAAATCCATAGATAAATCCGTTCAAGGTTCACTAGGAACATATAGTGGCATATAAAGCTCATGCAGTTTCAACCTAGACTTAGCTTCTCTACATGCAATGCAATGCTCACAAACTTATGCATATCATGTTTCATACCAGGCCAAAAGAAATGTTCTAATAGCATATCATAGGTCTTATTTACCCCAAAATTCCCCATTAAGCCTCCTCTATATGCTTCCTTAATCAACAATTTCCTCATAGAACATTTAGGAATGCACAACATATTTCTCTTACATAAAAAACCATCAAACAAGTAAAAATCATCTGAAACAGCCCAATTATCACAAGATGCATAAATTTCACCAAAATCATCATCATCATCATGTTGATACAACGCCTTAATATGCTCAAAACCCAATAATTTAGCACTAAGAGAATTAAGTGGAGTGTACCTTCTAGATAATCCATCTACAACTATATTCTCTTTACCTTGATCATACTTAATCACACATGAAAATGTTTCGATGAACTCCGCCCATTTGGCATGCCTACAGTTCAGCTTATCTTGACCCTTCAAATGCTTTAGACTTCCATAGTCAGTGTGTATCACAAACTTCCTAGCCACAAATAATGTTGCCATCTTTGCAAAGCTCAAACCAAAGCATATAATTCATTGTCATATGTTGGATACTTCAAGGCTGCCCCACTTAACTTCTAACTAAAGTACATTAATGGCTTTTGATCTTGCACCAAAGCGGCTCCAATTCCTATACCACTAGCATCACATTCAATCTCAAAAGTCTTATCAAAGTTAAGTAAAGCAAGAAAATGTGCAGTACACAATTTATCCTTAAGTTCAACAAAGACATGTTCTTGTGCCTCACTCTAAACAAATCCAACATTTTTCTTAACTAACTCATTGAAAGGTGCGGCTATAGTGCTGAAATCTCTAATGAATCTCCTATGGAAACCAGCAAGCCCTTGAAAGCTCCTCACTTCACTAAGAACTTAGAGTAAATGAGAATATCATCGAAGTAAACATCAAGAAACTTTCTCAAGTACTCGCGCAACACATAGTACATCAATCGCATAAATGTGCTAGGTGCATTAATGAGACCAAATGGCATAACAAGCCACTCGTACAACCCATTCTTTGTCTTAAACGTTGTTTTCCATTCATCACCAACATTCATTCGAATTTGATAATAACCAGATTTCAAGTCTATCATAGTGAACAAACACGAACTATATAATTCATCAAGAATATTATCTAACCTAGGAATAGGGTGATGAAACTTTACAGTGATTTTATTGATGGCTCGACAATCTACACACATCCTCCATGTCTCATCATTCTTTGGCACAAGAATAACAGGGACTGAGCAAGGACTTAGACTTTCCCTCACATACCCCTTAGCTAACAACTCCTACACTTATTTTTGGATCTCCTTTGTCTCACTTGGATTCGTTCTATCTATTGGGTATGACAGCTTTAGGAATGAAGTCAATTTGATATTCTATGCCTCTAATTGGTGGTAAACCACTTTGCATCTCCTCGGGAAACAATTCTTCAAATTATTAAGAAAGATCAACAAACACACTAAGCTTAGAGAGGTTAAGTTCATTAGTTGCAAAATAAGCCCCTTTGTACAAGAGTATAAATATATGTCGATTAGAGTACAATGCATGTCTAACCTTACTTGTCTTGGCTATTAAACTCACACTCTTTGTGTTTTTCTCTCCTTTTTATTTTTACTCTCTAAAGCACTTTTCTTACTCTTTATTTCTTTCTTTTCAGCCTCCACTCTCATCCTTTTCATTTTACATTGATCTTCATACACCTCTTTTGAGGAAAATGGTGTAAGTATAGTCTTTCAACCATCATTGGTGAATGAATACCTATTTAGGTACCCATCATGTATAGCTCTCCTATCAAATTACCATGGTCCACCAAGCAAAACATCTTTAGCATGAATAGGAACCACATCACACAACACTTCATCTTGATATTTACCAATTGAAAATGAGATAATAGATTGCCTATTCACCTTGACCTCACCATAATCATTAAGCCATTTAAGCTTGTATGGTCGTGGGTGTAGGGTAGTAGACACCCTTAACCAATTAATTAATAATGTACCCACCACATTAGTGCAACTCCCACCATAGATAATCACACTACATGCTTCGCTTTGAACATGACACATTATATGGAACATGTTGTCTCGTTGCTCCTCATGACATTCCTCTTTCAATTGGGTGTTAAGAGCACGTCTTCTTACTAACACATCGCCCTAATCGAATCTTCAATGCTTCCTTAACTACAACTCTACAATTCGGCCATCTCCTCCTCCTCACTTTCATTGTTACCCTTTTCTTTATCAGTCACTATCTCATCATTTTGTAGGGTCATAGTTCTCCTATTAGGGAACTTCTTGCTAATATGACCTACACCTTGACACTTCCAACACTTAGTGTCTCTATTTCTCCCTTTAAGTTCTTTGATTTTAGACTTTTTTTTAAATCGTATCTGCCTTTCCCTTTGCACCATCATGAGCAGTCTTATTTTCACCCTTAAAATCACTATTTCCATCCCTTTTCCAAGTACAATTAAAGTTGGAATAAGGTTTGAAAACATACCTTGCTGCCACTCTTCCTTGGAGTTACTTTTTCACCTTGATGGCAATGTCCATCATCTCCTCTAATTGCACTAAGGTTACAAATCCACTCGATCAGCTATCTCCTTGTTCAAACCAGCCAAGAAACGTGACATAGTAATCTTCGTATCCTCCTCTATATCAACTCTAGTCATGAGCATTTCCATCTCCTTATAGTAATCATCCACACCCCTAGTGCCTTGTCTAAGAACTTGAAGTTTCTACACAAGTTCCCTATAAAAATGCCTAGGTACAAATATCTTCTTCATTGTAGACTTGAGATCATGCCAAGTCTCAATTGGATTCTCCAAATTTCATATTCTACTAGTCACCAATTTATTCCACCAAGCTATAGCATAATTAAAAATTGTGTAACCGCCAACTTGGCACTCTTCTCCTCACTAATGTGATGACAATCAAATATGAGTTCCACCTTTTTTTTCCATTCAAATATGAGTTATACCTTGAAAATGAGGTACCTTAAGTTTAATGCTTCCCAATTTCTATCTACAAAATCGTCATTGCCTCGGTTTCTACCATGAAATTGATTTTCCTGCATTCTCCCTCTACCTCAACCAAAACCGCGACCTTCTCTTCCTCCTCCTCTAGGCATGACCATTTCAATAATTATATCCTCCTCCTCCTCATTATAATCAAAATCATCATCTTCCAAGTCATCAACTTGAGGTACTTGCTTTTCACCTCATTTTCACCCTTCGTTGTGATTTGGAGTTGCTCTTTCAATTGCTTGCAACCTTGCATCCATATACTCTAATGCGTCCCTCATGGCCTCCATATGTCGATTAAAACGTGCAAACTCTCCTTGTTGAGCCTCACGTAGCATAGCTTCAGGAACATGATCAACATCATTATCTCCACTTTGGTTTGACATTGCTACAATAGAGTGTTAGAAACAAAGAAAAAAATATTCAAGGACCTCACCAGCACTCCCTCACATGTTTGCACTCAAAAGATGGTGGGTGGTCACCCGTATTTAACTAAAGTATTATTTCACTCAAAGTTTTCCTCACACCACTCTAACTAATTCTTTTATGTTCTTAGGTGAATCACACTTTTAAAACAATTCAAAAGTAGCCTGTAGTGTGTAGAATTCCAAAACAGAAATTTTCAAAACAAGTTTGAGCAAGAAACAAATTTAGGAAAATAAATAATTTAGGAAAGTAATGAATTTTGGAAGGTGTTGAACTTAGGAAAGTACGGAATAGAAAATACAATTTTTTTCAAATGATAAGATACGATACGATAAGATAATTTATGATAGAATAGGATATGATAAGATAATATATAATATGATAGAATATGATAAGATATGAGAATAAGGATAAGGATAATGATGGATAAGAGTTCAAATTTAAATTGAATTTCAAATTGAATTTAAATTTAAATTTAAATTCAAATTAAAGATGAGGATAATGATAAGATAAACAAATAAGGATAACAAATTTTAAAATATAGAGATAAGATATGAATAAGATGTGATAAGATTATAAGATTATGAGATTATAAAATCATAAGATTGTGATGTGATAAGATTATAAGATTATGAGATTATAAAATCATAAGATTGTAAGATGATAAGATGATAGCTAAAACAATGAAATTCAGATTTTTAGTTAAAACAAAGCAGAAAACTCAATGACCTTACAAATGGATGACAAAGATATATATTGGCTTCGAACTTTGAAGGAAAAACACAATAACGAAGGGAAAGAACAAAGAGAATAGTTAACCTGTTTCCAGAAACTAAAGCTCTGATATCAAATGATACGGAACTTCTAAAAATAAGCCTGAGAACCACTTTATGTATAGGAACTCACGAAGCATTAACGTGAAAGCCACAATAATGAATTCGGCAACAACCCTAAGAAATGCTAGAAAAATAGACTTCTTAAATAGATGATCAAGAACTAGAATAAAGAAAACTTATTTCTGAATTCCAGTTTCGAAGCACTCTACAAGAATCTGATCAATCTACTTAAATGTTTCTTAAAGCATGTATTACAAGAACACAAAGATAAAAGCAAAAATAACCTTTAGGTTTTCAATAATAAATTCTGGACCCCTAAAATATTCTACCAAGGCATATTTATAGCATTTAAATGTTTTCCTAAAAACAAACATTTCCTAAAACCTTAAAACACGAAAATAGAAAATAGCCGAATTATATTTTAAATAATAATTAAGAATAGTCTATATTAAGTTAAATAAAATTAATAGACTCTAAATAAAGTAAAATTTCATCCAGCCCAATAGAAAACCCATTACATACTTAATTAAACTCATTAATATCTTGGACTTGAATTAAGTTGTATTGAACTCGAGCTGCATTTGTCCCAAAGCTTTGGTGTCCTTGTAAACTTTTACTAGCTGAATTAACTAAGCCTTGCAAATGATGGATTAAGACTTGTTGAAGCTTCTTAGACCGCGACCTTGTTATTTGTCCTTGAGGCATGCTAATTGGACTAGAAACCTCTTGAATTTTCTCATTGCCTTCATCATGCTCATCTTCAAAATGTTGAATCCTTGAAACTTGGTGTGTAGGTTGATCCTTAACACGTCTTGACAGTTGCCTCATTTTCTGCAGTGGCTTTTCTAATCTATTTTGATGGCACATAGGCAAGGACTGAACTTCTTCAAGTCCAAGATGTCCTTCTCTTAATGTATTATTAACACATACTGAATCAAAGTCTGGTCCAAGACCAATTAACACATAAAGAACTAGTTCTTGATCAATAACTGGTTGTCCAATAGTTGCTGACCCATTTGCTACTCTTCTCATATTGTCATAAAAAATATGTGGTAGACATGCTTCTTTTCTTGATGATTTATATTGTTCCTCTCAATTGCATTAGTCTAGCCTTTGAATGACTTGCAAAATCCCTTCTAATGACTACATACATTTGCAGAATTCTCATATTTGGTAATTGTTCCAAGAACTGCTTCACTCATTGAAGCCCTTAATGATCCTAAAAGAATTTGATATTTCTTAGAGAGTGTATTATGGATTTAGGCCTCCATTTGCTAGTTAATTTTGTGGCTTTTACAATAAGCCAAACACAATTTTATCAAAAACACGTTCAGTAAGCACTGGCACGATCTGAGACCTCCATATTACATAATTTCCTCTGTCTAGTTTGATAAACATAGAATTATTGAAGGTATTTATAAATATATTACTAATACTCATTGCAACTATTGACTTTCACTCGTTGTCGTTGTTGCTTCTCTCAATGCATTCTCTCAACAACTCTAATACCATTGAATAATATTGAGCAACACAATGATCTCTATGTCAGTTAATTTGGAGATAGGAGATACTCTTATTTATGGAGAGTTCTCAGCTGCATACATTCAAGAAGTTCTTTAATTAACTAGACCAACAAACAAAGACTAAATTCCAACTGATTCAGTTGATCAATTACAGAACTAATTGGACTATATTACCTTTAAGTCAACTGTGGAACGTCTAATGTACTTACTTGCTTCTTCTTTTTTTGGCTTATCATTCAACCATACATTTCTTAATTCATGGATGGAGATTGAGATTGCTCAACAAGACTTCAATTCCAAAAGACAACATAGCATAAATAAAAGAGATATCACGTTACTAGGGACAAAAATAAAACATTCTTCCTTTCATCCAATTGTAAGTAAAGGATGTTAAGATGAGGATTTTGGTTGTCGTATTCGCATGAAAATACAAATTAAAAAAAAAACATCCCAGAGTAAAAGAAAGACTGTCGAATTCCCATAATCCCATTCCCTCCCTCCTAAGTATAAAGCAAATACCGCTGATCTCTCTCTCTCTCATCTATCTCTCTTTCTCTTTCTATAACTTGGAGAAAGTGCAACAGAATCAATCCATTCTATAAAGAAAACCCAACTACTTCTAAACCCTTTAAGTGAAAAAAAAAAAAATTCCTTCTTTTCCTCTCCTACTCTTACCCTCTACATTTATATACCCATAAACCACACCTGCCATGAAATTAATAACCTTGTCTCATTTCATCCTCTCCAAGGAAGTCCTATATATGATATAACTCATATCTTTTAAGGACATAATAGTAAAGAACTTAAAAATATGGGAGGAGGGAGTACTAGTACTACTATAAGTAGAAATTCTTCTTCTTATATTAAGGCTGTGTTTGGAGCGATTGCAATGGGTAGTTTTATTTGGCTTTTGGTAATTGGAACCTCCTTAGAGTTTGAAGAAGATTCAACGGCTGCAAAGTTGGGATCTGAGTCAGGTGATGGAAGAGGAAATCTGAGGCAAGCAGAAGTTGTGATTGGTAAAGACGAGCTGGTTCACCCTCAGCTTGATTATCTCAATTTTATGAGTAAGAGACGAGTGCCTAATGGACCTGATCCTATTCACAATAGGTATTCCTCTCTCTTTCTTGATTTAGTTTCTTGTAATATTTTTAGTAATAATGTATTTGTCAACACATGCTACTTTACATCGTTATTAATTGTAAGTAAACAAATGTGAAAATGAAATTCGCTGATAAAATTACCTACAAACGGCTATGGAAATATAATCTTATTATCGGAAAGATGAAGAAGAATATTCAATAAGTGTATTTCTGAAAGAAAAGGTATAAATTAAAATTATATTTCAAAATTATCTCACGTTACAATAAATATAGGGGTGTGCACGGTTTGATTCGGTCGGTTAATAAAATATTTTTATAATCGACCGAATTCACCGGTTACTTAAAATATCCAACTAAACCGAACCGGTGTAACCAAAAGAACCAAACCGAAGTATCGGTTCGGTTCGATTACTTGTAACCGGTTCAGCTACAATTATAAACTTTTTTTTAAAAATAACAAAAGTCACTAAATTAAAAATATCAACACTCAACACAATTAATATATATATATATATTTGTGTGTGTGTGTCTAATTTTTAATAATATATGTTTAATTTATTAAATTTTTTATAATTTATGTCTAATTTATATATGTATATTAAAAATAGTTATAATCGGTTCGAACTGGTTACATGTTTATTGTAAAATATAATCAAACTGAAAGTTCAGTTACTTAAATTAACCGAACCGATTATAATTATCATAAAAAAAGAACCGACCGAACCAATTCAGTTAAGTTTGATTCGGTCAGTTGGTAAAAATTACTGCCTTAATCAATTCCTTTATGGCTTTACTTTTGCTCTCTCTGTACAAATTCAAAATTGAGGAAACGAACTTTGAAGGACCAAGTCCAAAGAGAAGGGAGTGAAAAGAGAGGAAAAGGAAAAGAAAACTTAATGTAATAAGTTTTTTTTTCATCTTTTGACTGTTAAATGGAGTTGTTCTTACTGTTTCTGGAGATTCTTTTGTAGGTGTTTAAAATAATATGTTTACAAAAAGATTTACGTCCTTATAACCACACAAATAAAAGCGATTTAAATTCTCTCTTTAATTTATTCCATTCCTTAAAAATAATTATATACGTTTTAAGTGTTCTCCTCATTTGCAAACAGACATTTACCTGTATCGGCATCTTTTACTCCCTCTCCTTTATTTATTAAAGAAGATGGTAATTGAGCATATATATATATATATATATATATATATATATATATATATGAATCACAGATAATTACGATTACAATATATTGACTTATTTTGACCGTCATATTATCATGTCATGTAATTAAATAGAAACATGAAAGTGATTATAGATGATAACGATGACATATATAGATTTGTCAACATGTATGAGCATTATTCAATTATTTGTTGAAACAAGATTTATGAATAATATATATCAAAAGTAATTTTGATTGATCGAGATATAGACTAAATTTTATTACTTACTATTTTTTTTGTAAATTTAATATATTTTACTTTCTTTGATTTTAGAAGAGCGGGTAACTCTGGGAGACCGCCGAGCCACGCTTAGCCGAAGAGCTCAAGAAAAGTTAGAGCAAGAAAATTTTTCCAAACTAGATGACACAAAAGATGAGTTATGCCAATATATATAATTCCTTCTTTGTAATTTTCAGAAGTGGAGTTTGGAAATTCAATGAATTTAGAAAATTCCTCTCTATTGGTGCAAGATTTACAAATATGAACAGAAAAGGCAGTTGGCGTGCGGTAGTTTGAGATCTAATTGTTCAAGTCCTTTGTAAAGAAACTGCTCTCCTATTCTATCATATTTTGTATTTGTTGTTGTGTATATTTTACTTTCTTTGATTTGTTTACAGATTTTACAGAGATTAAAGATAAAGTGACACAAAACTAAAACGTAACGATATTATATGGCTATGGTGTAGTGCTAGTTAGTTATGCCAAGTATCATGGATTCGAGGATTTCTGAATTTTCTTGCAGAAGGAACATAATTTCCTTCTTTTCTTCGCACCTGCATCAAGTTGGTATCAGAAACACTTAATCAAAGATAGAGAAGGGAGAAGAAAAGGGTTTGAGAAGAATGATAAACTCAGTAAGTGTTCATTTTTTAGTTCTATGCATATACTTGTATTTATATGGATTTGATGAAGTACAACCAAGGTACAATGAAGGTAAGCTATCTAGCAAGAAGATAGAATAAAGAGAAGTACACATGCTCACTTACTATCTAACAATACACGAGGATGTTAGAGAATGAACTGTCAAACTACTTCTATCACAAGTAGGCAACAGAGAAGATTAGAGAACTACACTCCTTGAAACTAAAGCTCACTAAGCTCACTCCTTCTCTCTAACATCCTCCCTTCAAGCTGAAATTGAAGGGTCAGGTTCTCACTTGAAGCCTTTTCCTTAGATAGAGAAAACGTGGAGTAGATAGAGCTTTAGTTAGTTTACCTGTTGTTTGATCAATTTATGGAACACAACGAACCTATAACGCCCCGATCCTCGATGGTTAAACATACGTGTAATTTTACAATTTTGAAAACTCCAATTCAAAACAAACCCTAATTTTGAGAAAATTCTCAAATTGAAAATTCTTAATTTACCATGATGGGAAAAACCCTGACCTTAAATAGCGGAAACATTAAAGTTATCCATGATCGAAATCTTAATCATAAAAAAGAGGAAGCGATAGTATCTTAAATGCATAATTAATAAAACCTCGAAAAACTGAATTATATTCTGAAATAAAGTCAAAACTTGAAATCCATAATTCATGAGAAGTTCACTCATCATAATTCATAGAAAATCATATCGTAAAATAAACTACTTGAATAACCAAGTTTAACAGGAAACATTTTCCTAAGTTTTTAATCAAATCATAAACTGAAAACATAAATTCATCTGATCTAACTGGTTATGACAGTCTTCCACTCATGTTGCTCGCCATCACCACCTGCATCATAATTAACTGTGGGGGAATGAATATTTTAAAAATACTCAGTAAGTAAACTCACATAATAATATGCATCCATATGTCATAAATGCAATCATGACATAACATAACTGAACTTGACATGTATCATAAATGAAATAAAATAACGTATTTGATCATGATATAACATAACTGAACTTGAATATAACATAAATGAAATAAAGTAACATACTTGATCATGACATGGCTTAATATAGCACGCAGATAACACGTGTCTCAAATAGAATCATTTAACAATCTTAAACATATCTTTGCTTTTCATATCATCTAGTTAACAACCTAATCAGAACTGATCACACGTTAACGGAAACACATCATGACGAATTGGGCGACGAAACAGATGGCACTCATAGGTGATGAAAAACATGAATAGATGGCACCTCATGAGTGACGGAAAATATTTACAGATGACACCCAATGAATGACCAAAACATGAACAGATGACACTCTATGCGTGATAAAAGCGTGAACAAATGACACCCCATTCGTTTAACAGAACATAACGTGAACAGTCCTGATTTCTTGTTAACTAAAAGTCATGCTTAAGTTCATATTTTGCTTAATTACTACTTGAATGAATTAACCTTATAACTTGCAGAATCCAACGTATGACAAAAAGTAATCACATAATGCATACTGATACATATAACAGAATCAAACATGATAACATACTACGCAAAATCAATCATACTCAGACATTTATCTCATGATAATCACATTAATAACTAAACAGAAATCAATTATCAAAGTGTTAACCAAATATAATAATTATCAAAAAATGGTTAAACAGATAACAAATGCATGATACAATTATAACATCAGAGTCACATCGTCATATAAGTCAATTTACCCAAACATATTTATGAAAGTAACATGCTTATAGACAATTAAAGCTGATGAGAATAACACATGTAAATTCACTTACACAAGCATATATATATATATATTACATGGGTCACATTAGGATATAATTTCACTTATACAAAGCATATACATTTATAATATCGGGAGTCACACCATTATATAAGCCCACGTACACAAAGCATATACATTTATAACAACGGGAGTAACACCATTATATAAGTCCACTTACACAAAGCATATACATTTATAACAACGGGATTCACACCATTATATAAGTCCACTTACACAAAGCATATACATTTATAACAACGGGAGTCACACCATTATATAAGCCCACTTACACAAAGCATATACATTTATAACAACGGGAGTCACACCATTATATAAGTCCACTTACACAAAACATATACATTTATAACAACGAGAGTCATACCATTATATAAGCCCACTAACCTGAAGCAGAGGAATGAATTGAATAATTAATGACCTGAAATCCCAAAAAAATATAATCACTAAATTATTTTGAAATAAAATAATATAAACTCATTTTTAATATCATAAAATAGAAAATACAGATTTAATTAAAATAGTGCAAAACGGTCAGAACGAGGTCGGCAAATGATATATCAGGTCCAGAGTCAAAAGATAAAGCTTCGGGTCAAAAGGTTCAGACCGGGCTGGTTCGGACCAGTCCGGTTCGATTTAATCTGATGGACAGATTCAGACCGGTCTGAGTGAGCTGAACAGGTTCGGTTGTGATGAACCGGTTCAGAACAGAGCAACTGGGTGCAAGACCCAGTTGCAGAACAGAAAGAAAGACAAACAGGGAAGGGAAGAGAGAGAGAGAGAAAAAATGAGAAGGAGAGAGAAACAAAGAGGGGAAGAAAAATAGTGTGGGGATCTAAGAGGGGAAGAGAGAGAGGGATGTAGAGAGAAGCAGAGAGGGACAGAGATAGAGAGAAACAGAGGATGAGAGAAAGGAAAATAAATGGAAGGGAAAAGGAGTCTCGGTGATAAACCACCGGTGATGGTAGAAGCAAAGGGGGGGAGAGAGAGAAGAAGAACGAGCAGGAGAAAGAAACAGAGAGGGGAAGGAAAAGAAAAACAGTGAGGGAATGAAGAAAGAGCAAGGGGATAACTGAGAGAGAAAAACAGAGGGAGGGAGGGAGAGCAACAAAGGTTACAGAGAAGCAAAGGAAAAGAGAAGAGAAAAACAGAGAGGGGAAGAAATAGGGAGAGGAAGACGAAGCAAGGACGAGAGAGAGAGAGACAAAAACAGAGAGAGAAATATATTAAAGAAAGAAAGAGAAGATTACCCAAATTCAATTAGAGAGAGACCAACGAAGGAGAATAGCTGCTGGCCTACAGGTGGCTGCGCGGGGGAGGAGAGGCTGCGAGGGGGAGGAGAGGGTTGCCAGAGAAGGAAATTGTTGTTTTGGAATATATATAATAGGTTAAAAGGTTGGTTTAGGGTGCAAATGGATGTAGTGTGAGTGATTTTCAATTGAGGGTTGAGATTGCTTGATTAAGGATAAAATAGGGTTAGGGTAATATTAGGGTATACATAAGCATATGGTGTGAGTGAGCTAAAATTTTATAATATAAATTAAAATTCTTTTAAAATTGAATAATTGAAATTTAAACTAAACCATATATAATTAAAATTATTTTACCAAAATTACAAATAATCACTTTTTAAAATCAAATTTTAAAATCATTTTATCTTTGAAATCAATTTTACAAAAATACCCATTTACGAAGATTCGGGATATTACAGAACCTCCAGTTGTCTTAGTTGTACTTTCTCTCATATAAAGAGTACATCTAGTTCTACGTGCTTGGTTCTTGCATGAAGAACATGATTAGATGCTAAGGCAAATGCACTTATATTATCTCAACCAAAAGATAGGAATTTTTGTGCTGCAAACACCCAATTCAAACAGTAAGCTCTTGAACCACTATATTTTAGATGTTGTCTTAGCCAAAGATCTATATCCTCTCTCTATGTACTTGACCTAGAAGTAGTATGTTACTTCTTTGATGACCAAGACATTAAGTTGTCTCCAATAAAGATTAAATACTCTCATGTTGATCTCCTATCATTACTGTCTCCAACCTAATCTACATCAGAGAATGCTTGCATATCTAGGTTGTTAGAAGGTTTAATGAGCAAACCATCATGAATTGTGCCTTTAAAGTACCTAAGAAGCCTTTTGCATGCCTCTCGATGTGTTACGGTAGGCTTGTGAATGAACTGACTAAGCCTATTGACAATGGAACTTATATCTAGTCTAGTAATAGCCATATACTGTAAAGCACCTATGGTGCTTCTGAACAAAGTTAAATCTTCAAAAGGTTCACCACTATAAAGTGAGAGAGTTACTGTAGAGCTTACTAGAGATGAAGCATGTTTGACACCCTATGTTTTGGTTCTTTTCAGCAAATCATTGATGTATTTAGACTAGGATGGTAGCACGCCATTCTGATATGTGTGGACTTCTATACCAAGGAAAAATTGTACTGGACCAAGATTTTCTAATGTAGAGAACTTATGCAAAATTAGATATGGCTTGTTTGAGCAATTTTGAACTGTTTCCAGCAAGTAGAATATCAACTCCATAAATCAACAGATAAACCATTTCTTTCCCAGACTTAAAAATGAATAGAGATGTATCTGATTTTGCATTAAAGAACCCACATCCAATAAGTACCAGTTTCAACCTGTCATACCAGACCCTTAGAGCTTTTGAGCCCATACAAAACATTCTTAAGTTTGCAGACATGTTTAGGTTTGATAGGACCCACAAACCCTTTAAGTTGAGGGATGTATATAGTTTCAGTCAAGTAACCATTCAAAAAAGCATTATTAATATCAAGTTGTTTGACATCCCATCCTAATGACACAACAAGGTGAGGAATGACTTTAACAGTGGCTGGTTTTACAACTGGACTGAAGGTCTCAAGGAAGCCAATGCTAGAGTCTGATAAAAACCATTGACTACCAACCTAGCTTTATGTCTTTGAATGCTGTTATCAGGGTTCAATTTTAGTTTAAACACCCATTCATTTTTACAGAATGTAAAAGTTAGATTTACAAGTCTTGTAACCATATTATTATTTTTACATCTTTTTTCTATATGACTACATTGTGGCTAATATTAAATCTTATATACTTACATTGTCATTTATTCTCCGTCTTTTAGAAGATGAAGATGGATCTTTTCTTTGCTTTCCTTGGAGAATTTGTGTTTGAAACTTTTTTCTTTGCTCCTCTTTTAGTTCTCATTGCTGCATATTCCAATCACGTACATGATTCATGTCGTTAATAAAAAAATAAGTTAAAATGTATTTAAAACTCAAGAAAAGTCATGAAATTTTTTAAAATGCAAATCTGATGTCTACAAGTATTCTTAAGAGTACTATAAACATTAGTTTTACCACTTCCGTTAACATTATTTTTAGCACTTGTGTAAACATTATTTTTATCATTTTTGTCATTTTATTATAAGGTTTGAAACATGAATCAACAATGATTGACATACAATATAATGAATCTTGGTCTAAGAGTTGGACAGTCTACTATTATTCAAACAAAACAAATTCATTCCCACAAAACATATAGCACATTTAGATTGTAACCAGAACCCAAAATACCATTTTCTACATTACTAACCCAACCCGCGCTACAGTCTATCATACGAATCATCTATACAATCCATGCAAACACTACATAATTATTACTTCACAAATACTAGAATTTTTATTAGTCCGTCTTTGATGTTTAGAACTGTGGTGTGAACTAGCTTACACGAGATACATTCATTTGGTCTCAATTTGTACACCATAGATAGACCCATTACATGTGTCTTCCACCTAAAATTACTCAGGAAATACTAATAAAAGCACAACAAAGGTAAGAAGAAAATTCTTCTTAACAAATAGTTATAAAATCTCGAGGGTAAATGAGCACAAAACAAATTCATTCTCATCAAACAATTAAACTTGGATCAACTCGAAGGTGAGAAACTACAACAAATAGCACAACATTCAAACATCAACATACAATTTTCTCAATAGTCAAAATTGAGCTACTAAAACTCTGAAGAAGTGAATCAAATTAAAAAAAGAACCAATTAAAATCTTGTTATCTTGTGACAAATACTGTGAAAGTCAGAGGAGAATGAGAGGAATTTCTTGAAAACAGGTTCTCTCGGTGTCTCGGCGGCTACTCTTTGTGGTTGGGAGAGACAACTGCGTGGTTCACGGTGGCTGCTCTCGGTGGCTCGATGACTCAGTTGTTAGGGAGGGTTTCTCGATGAAATCGTGTGAGAGAGATAGGATAACTAGTCATGTCTTCTGTTATGTACTGAAATGAGTATTTTTGAAATTTCATATTTTAATCGATGATTATATTAGTTGATTAATCATTTTTACACTTACTACTATCTATGAGCTATTGTTTTCAATTATTTATATAATTGAACTACCATACCAAGCCCGAATCAAAGTCCACAAAGTGGAGGACGAACAAGACACAAGTAAATCCTATTGAACTTGATCGGGGAAAGACTCCTCTCCCAACTCAAACACCATCCCTTGTCACTGCCCCCAGACAAGCTCGACCCATCTATCCGACTCGAATACCCAAAGAAACCCTAAACCTATCTCGTCCCTCTAGATAGGTGCTACTACTGTCGGCAACCTCGACACCATTCTAACAGTGCCCCTAGCCACGCCGTAGTGCATCCCATCGTCTGTGAAGGAGATGACCTTGATTACACTGATGATGGGCTTGACTTCGAGTAATGCAATGGGTTTGATCAGACCGAAGTTGTCAAAGCTGATGAAGGTGCTGTCCTCGTCATTCAGAATCTGCTTCTCACGTTGAAACACGAATTTGAACGCCAACACCACGAGATTTTCAAACTCGATTCACGGTCAAGTCACGCGTTTGTGACCTGATTATTGTGGTGGCGGTACTGAGAATATTATTTCCAGAATAATGGCCGACAAGCATGCCCTCATTATTGAACCCCACCTATTTCCACACAAAGTTAGCCGGATTAAAGGCGTTGGTGAGGTCAAGATAGATGAAAGTTGTAAGGTACACCTCTAAATTGTTAAAAAATTTTAAGGATGAGGTTCTTTGTGATGTTGTCGACCTAGATGCTTGCCATATCCTTTTAATGTGTTTCACCGAGGGCGAGACAACATTTATACATTAGCTGGAATGGTGTCAAGATAATCCTACTTCCACACGTCGATGATTGCAAAACCCAACCATCAAGTGTGAAGACCCCACCCCCGGCTGCCAAAAAGTGCAAGGATAAGAAGACCTTCCTCATTGTACCTAACCTTGATAATCTCCGAAATTTATGCCCTTGTGGTCAAAGGTGAATCCACCCCTTCCCAAGAAATGCCTGCTGAAATTTTTCCAGTCCTTTAGAAGTTTAAATCCATATTACAGCCTAAACTGCTTAGTTACCACCAATGCGCGGTATTAAACACCAAATCAATCTCATTCCTAGAGCTAGATTACCAAACCTGCCACGCTATCGAATCAGTCCTCGGGAACTCGACATTCTTCAAGATCAAGTTAAGGATTTAATTTGTAAAGGGGTTGTCCGAGAAAGTGTTAGTCCTTCTATCGTGCCTGCTTTATTAATTCCAAAGAAAGGGGAAGAGTGTGCAATGTGTATTCATAGCCAGGCGATAAATCAAATCACCGTCAAGTATTGGTTTCCTACTCCCCGACTTGATGATATGTTGGACATGGTGATTGGTTCTACCATTTTCTCGAAATTGGTTTTGAAAAGTGGGTACCGATAAATTCGCATTCGACCTGGGGACGAATGGAAGATGACTTTCAACACAAAAGAAGGAATGTATGAATGGTTTGTGATGCCCTTTGGATTATCTAACGCCCCAAGCACTTTCATGAGATAAATGAATCAAGTACTTAAGTCTGTCATAAGTAAATTTGTTATTGTTTACTTTGATGATATCCTTATATATAGCCAAAACAATACTGACGACAATCAGCACCTCTAAGTTGTCCTTGAAACTTTGTTACAGCATTGCCTCCATGTGAACCTCCAAAAATGCACATTCCTGGTTGATAATTTAGTCTGTTTGGGGTATGTGGTAAGTGCAAAAGGAATCATGGTAGTCAAGGATAAAATTTGAGCAACCCCTGAATGGCCTACACCACGAACTGCTTTTGACATTCAGAATTTCCATGGTCATGCTTCGTTTTATAATTGCTTTATCAAGGATAGAATTTCTACACCCTTGATTGATTGCATGAAGCGAAAGCACTTTGAATGGACTGTTGAGGCCGAGGTTAGTTTCTCCACACTTAGGGAAAAGTTAACTTGTGCCCTTGTTCTTCCTTTGCCAAGTTTTGACAAAAACTTCGAGCTACATTGTGATGCTAGTTATGTTGGAATAGGTGCTGTCTTGTGCCAAAAGGGGCATCTTGTTGCATATTTTAGTGAAAAACTGAATAAAACATGAAAGGAATGATGTGCACCTGAAGTAGAACTTTATGCACTGTGGTTCAAGCCCTTTGACATTGGGAAAGTAGCAGACCCACTTAGCTGACGCAATGCCGTCTTGACACTTTAAGAGCTTAGGTAATTGGTTTTGAATTTTCAAAAGACTTGTATACTCCTGACGAGAAATTTAGTTCTATTTGTTCCAACTCCATGTCATCATACTTGGCTGAAAAGAAGTTTATCATTCATGATGATTACTTGTTTAGGAGGAACCAACTATGCATCCCACAGACTTCATTCCGAGAAGCCATTTTTAAAGAGTTTCATGGGAGAGGACTTGGTAGGAAAGGCCATGACAAAATATTTGTTTTAGTCAAAGAACGATTCTATTTGCCAAAGTTAGAATAGGACATCAATCAATGGATGTAACATTGTTTTCTTTGCCAGCCCACGAACAATCTCAAAATGTTGGGTTATACACGCCACCGCTTGTTCCCAATTCACCATGGGTTGATCTTCCCATATGGATGTTTTAGGTTAAATTAACCTGCAGCCAGCTCGGCTTTGATTCTATATGCGTGGTTGTTGATCAATTTTCCAAAATGTCTAACTCTATCTTGTGCAAGAAGGCAACAGATGCTTCAGAAGTTGCCGCTATATTCTTTCAGGAGATAGTTCATCTTCATGGCCAACCTCAGACTATCACTCCGGACCGGGATAGTAAATTTCTAAGTCATTTTTTACGCACTTTATTGTGGATGCTTGGTAGCTCTCTCCAACATACTAGCACATGACATCCTCAGACAGATGGACAGATAGACAGACTGAGGTCGTTAATTTGCAAATTGTGGAAGCAGATTGAGGTCGCTAATCGCAAATTGTGGAACATACTTCGTTGTTTGGCTCATGACAAACCCAAACGATGGGATTCTTTTCTGGCCCAAGCTAAGTTTGCCTTGACAACATGCCTAACCGTTCTTCGGGACGTTCCCCTTTTGAGATCATTTACAGCCATACTCCAGTTCATTCATTGGATCTTGCCCCTTTACCCAAAAGTCTCGAGGGTGAGTCTTTCCACTGAACATATACTTGAGCGTCTAACAACCATCCACGAAGACACCAAAGCTCACCTTGAAGCGGGAAATGCCTCCTTCAAGCTTGACGCTGATTGCCACCTTCATGCACATGCTTTTACCAAAGGAGATCTCATCATGGCTATCTGCGTAAAAAAGCATTTTCCCGTAGGAACCACAACAAACTCAAGTCCAAGAAGGTCGGATGTGCAAGATTATTGAAAAGATGAGTGACAATGCCTATGTAGCCGACTTACCTTCGGACTTGAGTATCTCTACTACATTCGGTGGCGTATGGTTGAGGTTATTCTGATGATAAAATATGTGATAAATTTATTTTCCAGCACTTTCTTACATTTGTTTTAAGTATTCTCATTTGACATGATAAAATTATATAATCTGATTAAATAACAATTCCACATTACTCTACCACTTTCCCTTAAAAATCTAATTTACCAAGTAATTTTTACCGATTCATTTACACATCTTACAACACTTCTACACATTTTTTTAAAATAACTTTTACTTTCTCAAATTTTCATAAAATATCATTAATTATTTTAATTCTTCATACTTGATTTTGATATTTTATTTTCATCAAGATCAAAGCCTCATAAAACTGTCATAAAGTATTCTGATCTTGAAATTCCGTCAGATCTCGTTCCAGTTCTGGTGGAACCAAACCGGTTCTGATATTGAATTTTGAGATTTTTTTCGTCCTTTCTGACCCATGTCCTGAAAGGTTTATATCATGAGATTAAGATATACACGTTAATTAAAATGAATGATATAAAATATTAAATTTGAATTAAAGATAGATAAAATCTTCATATATGCATAATATAAATTTAAAAAAGTTGATATTATTTTTTTTAAAATTGAAAATTATTTTATTCCCTAAAATAAATATTATTCATACAATGTTTAAAACAATATTAAAATTATAAAAAATGGACTATAACAAGATTAATTATCACGTTCCATTTTTTGTGTGGAAGATCGAACCCGTGTAACGAAATCGCGAAGGGGTTCCCTAAATCATTTATAATCAGTTTTAGATTGTATTTAATCAAAATATAACAAGATTTTGTATTCCTATTTCATTTTGTTCTTGTGCTAGAACTAGAATATTTTAACCATTCCAGTCAGAGCGGACAAAATTTATTATCATGGTATACATATCTACTGAAGAAAAATATATGTAACAGAGAAATTGTTATGTATTATTAAATATTTTAATATATTAATATAAATGATGGTTATTTGTATCGGATTTAATTTTAAAATATATAAGAAGAAAATTTATATGTTATAATTAATTTCGTGATATCTGAGAATTTAATCAAATACAATATGAATTATTAAGATTTTTTACCAGTTGCCAGTAAAGAATCTGTATACAATTTTGTTATGTAATTTTGAACAATTTGTAATTGAATTTATTTGTACGGTGTAAGTAAAAAAATTATTTTAATTTATGACGTAGTAAGAGAAAAATAGTTGATTTGATTTTTTTGTGGACTTATATATATACAAGATTGTGTGTATTAGAATCTATAAATAATCATCGACAACAAATCAAAACTTGATAATTTTTTTTTATAAAAAATCAACTCTCTGACATGTTTACTAAATGTAATGGTAGATATGAAAATAGTAAATGGTAATATAAAAGAAGGAAATGGTAAAAAAGGAAATAATAACATCATTTTTCTTAGATGTGCTTACTAACTGTTTGTAATCGAAATCAGAAATGAGTTGTAATTATCTTTAATTTGTTTATTAATCATCATAATCGGAATCAAACATGAAAAATTAGCATGTTTTTTACCTTTTGTGTTTTTATTTCTATGAACCTATTTAAATTATCACAAACTTATATTTAATTTTTAATTTATAAATAATTTAATTTAATTATTTAAAGTAAATTTTATAATTTAATTTTTTGAATTAGGAAAATTTTGAACTTCAATTATATTTTAAATAAATAATAGTAATATAATATTACATCATCATGATAATATATGTATCACATCGATACTTTAAATATGTCTCAAATAATAGCAATATAATATTGCATCATCATGAATGTTTTGTTGGTTTAGTAAAGAGAAGAGAGTATTATTGGGAATGAGTTTCTCTGTCATTACTAGGCAACGGCAGAACCCGTAGTTGGGCTCTGATCTGGCCATTTAAGTAAATATGAAATGACCAGATCTGGCCCAACTAATTTTGTATTAAATATTAATTTTTTTTTACTTTTTTCTTAATAAAATCTAGTTCGTTCAGATTTGTCTAAACGGACCAGATTAAACATACCCCTACTGTTGCTAGGCAACGGTAGAGGATCTATATCCGTATTATTTGGATGAAGAATGAGAAGAGTGATGAAATGGTAAGGACAAGTGGACCGCACATAAAAGAAGGTGAGGGGTAAAGACTATTACTACTTAAGAGAGGTAATGGTCTAACCCAAAAATCAGTAATAAGATTACTGATTTGGAGTGAGACCTACAACTCTTTTACCTTTATTGATTTTGGTAAGTAAAACATTGAGCAAAATTAGTAATCATACTCTTTCTCCTCTTTCCCTTTCCTGATTGATAAACAAATAATTTATATAACTTTCCCAATAACTTTATCAAATTTTTCCAACAATTTTATCAAAGTTTCCTACATACCAAATAAGGAAATCATATTTTTTCAATAATTTTTTTACTTAACCATGTGTTACCAAATATGATAATCTTAATATCTTGTCATCTAAATTTATCATTTAAACTTATCTATCAACTTAACTTTCTCAACTTTCTTACTTAACCCACACCAAACGTCCTCTCAATGTCAAAGACTTAATTCCCTTCCGTTTTCCTCTGTCTAAATCCCCGTATACCTCGAGGGCGAGCTTGTTTTAACCATGGGAGCTTGAAGTAGCACACTCGGCAAGTATAGTTAGTTATCCCACTTTTCATTTCTGTTAGCATTTTTCATTTCTTTCCTTTTTTTATCTTTTTACCTTTCTGTTAGAGGAGAGAGATAGTGATTATTTAACACCTCTTTTCAAGCTTGTGGATGACACTTATTTGCATATTGAATATTACAATACAAAGTATCCTTGTAGATTCGAGAATTTCTAAATTTTCTTGCAAAAGGAACACATCTTCCTTTCTTTTCTTCAAAGCTTCATCACTCTAGTACCTAAAAGAATGGATTGATACCATACTAGTTCTTTAAGTAAACAAACGTTAAACAACATTATAAGATTGTTAAGCTAGAAATGTTTGTTACTGAGATAGACATTAATGATTAACATTATCATATATATGTCCAAGATGTCGTCGGAGAGGTTGAATATACCAGGTGTTACATGGTTGGAAGCTTCATTGTCCATGTACCGTGATGCATTATCCATGTTGGACCGAGTGTTCATTATGACAGATGGTTGAGAACCATAAGAAAGTTGTGCGGAGTAAGCAACTAGCTGATGTTGGAGGTTCTGGAGGTTGAAATGATGAATCAAACCTACTATAACATCAAAAAGTTACATGACCAACCTTCTTACAGCTTTGCAAACATGTCTTGAATTGGATGGCCCCAGACCTCTACCTTTACCTCTATTGCTATTTGAATTACCTCAAAAAGGAGTTTGAGAATACTGTTTGTTTTGAAACTTGGGAATTCCTCACAAGGAATGCCTTGGATGTCTTATATGTCTTATTTGAAAATTAAGCTATAGAAGGCAATCCCTTATTCAAGTGGGTTCCCATCAATGCAACTCATTTCCTTATTGAAATAAGGAAGTGAGACACATTGAACATGGGCAGGGCTTTGTTAAGAACCCCTATGAATATACCATTCATATGCAATCTCAAATTGCCTAAACTATTCTCAGATGCATACTAACTTAATTGTCAAAATGTATTAGTCTAGGAGCCACATCGGTGTTGAGTTGACATTTGTGAGTGCATTTCACACTCATATTTTAGATAATCTTAACTTTAATTTTATTGGTTGTTTGAGTTTTATTATTTGATTTATGTTTCTTTTACTTTTATTTTATAGGTAAGATATTCTAGTGTATTTGGATTGATTTAGAAATATTTGGAAGGCAAAAATGCAGATAAATTGAAAAAAGAGCGGACTTGGATAGAAGGGCTAGCGTCGCGGCGCTGGGAGACGATAAAAAAATTGTACAGTGAGCGAGCGCCGCGACGCTAGCGCTGCATGAAGAGATCTAGAACGCCAACGCTGGCGCGATAATGATTTTGTTATTTCTGATTTTTACTCTAATTTTCTCATTATCAAACCATAGTATATAAATAGAATATTGAAGGGTTTTAGAGGACTTTTGGGACGTGAGAGGCAGAGGAGAAAGCTCCTGGAGAGGAGAATAAGAAGATCGAACCTGGAAACAGATCTAAACTTCAAATTGATCCGTCAAAATCTAGTTTTTCTTCTCACTTTTCTCTATGTTCATGAATATTAGTAGGATGTTTTCTTATTTAATATGTTTTAAATTTCTTATCTAGGGCTACAATGTAGCCAAAACATGATTGTTCATATATTTTGATTTTTAATTCAATCGATATTTATTCAGTATTATTGAGTGTTATAATCCGTTCTTAATGCTTATGATCATTTGACCAATTTGCATGATTTTGGATTTAATTCTAAGATCGAGAAATGATGATTAAATTTGATTTTTGTTTATAACACCATTAGTTCATAAGTTAGAGATAATTATGGATCTAGTGTAGTAATTATAATTTCTTATGCTTCATGAGATTCAATTTATTTAATCTTGACAGAGATGTGAAATCAGTATTTTTGATTTATTGTTATCGATGTTTGAGAAAGATTGATAATTATATTAGAGAAATTTGCTATCAATAATTTGATAAATATTGATTGATTGAATTTTGGAATTTAGAGTATGTTTGGTTTGGTGAAATCGAAAACCCTAGAGCTTTTAACTAACCATATTTGAATTATTTCTTCTTATCAAATATTAATCTTTTTAGTTCATTTTCTTCATTCTCCCAACTTTTCATCATTCTCAACTAGAATTAAGGTATAATTATTTTCAATATTTTAATGTCAGTCAATCTTGTAGACGATACTCTATTTTCATAGAAATTTTATTACTTGATGATGATAGTGTACACTTCACTTTAGAAAAATCATAATAAGTTTGTGGCGCCTTTACCGGTGATTGATTTTGTTTATTAGTATTGGAGTTACATATTCTTAATTTTAATTCAAGAATTAATTTTTTTTATTTATAGCTGTTTACTATTTTGAATTTTCGGGAGTTTCTAAGGTGTATGAGAAAATTTGGGAACAAAAATTTGACTCCCCTAAATTTGGAAGTTGAGTGAACTTGTCGTCGTAATAGAAAAGTGAGGAGAGAAGCTTCTAAACAGTTTCAAGAAACCATGGAAGATGTAGAGAAATTTTCTGAAATTGTGAACAACCAAAATAACGAGGCGATTCGAGACTATGTTATGCTAGTGGTCAATGAGGTTGCGTCTGTCATTCAACATCATGCTATTAATGCCAACAATTTTGAGTTTAAGTTGGCTATCATTCAAATGGTGTAAGCAAATCAGTTTAGTGTTCTACCTAACGATGATCCAAATGTTAACATAGCCACTTCTCAGAATTTATGAGATATTCAAGCACAACAATGTCTCAACTGATGCAATTAGACTGAGATTATTCTCATTCTCATTACGAGGTAAGGCTAAGAGTTGGTTGAATTATTTACCAGTTGGATCAATCACTACTTGGAATGAGATCACCACATTTGTCCAACATGAGATGGAGTCCCTTTATAAAGCTTAGGAGAGGTTTAAAGAGATGTTGAGAGGATGCTCACATCATGGACTCCCTGGATGGCTACAAGTCCAAACATTCTACAATGCTTTGGGAAATTCAACAAGTACACTAGTGGATGCAGTAGCAGGAGGTGCTTTGATGGGGCAACCCATGAGGATGCTTATGCCTTGCTAGAAGAAATGGTTGTTAATGCTTATCAATGGCCAAATGACCGCAATGTACCAAGAAAGACTCATGGAGTTCATGAAGTAGATGCAGTTACTACTCTCACAGCTTAAGTAGCTACACTGTCAAAGCAATTTGGCTCTTTCACTGCCAAGACTAGTGCAATTCATGTTACACATGAAGTTTGTGACTTATGTAATGGACATCATTCTAGCACTGAATGTCAAGCTGGTAATAACTTTGCTCCTTCTTAATCCGAACAAGCTAACTTTGTTGGGAACTACAATAGGCAGAATAATCCATTCTCCAACACCTACAACCAAGGATGGTGAAATCACCCCAATTTCTTTTGGAAGAATATTCAGAATGTGATTAATCCACCAGTATCTACTCAGCCGTAGTTTCAGCCTCAACAGCCAAAAATTACTTTAGAAGATGGATGCTCTTGCCCAACTCACAGTCAATACTACTCAATTTATAGAAAGAACAGATGCTACACTTCAGAGATAAGAAACAAGTATTTAGAGGCAAGAAACAAGAATTTTGAGTCAAGCTGCATCTATTCAGCATTTGGAGCTTCAAATGGGTCAACTTTCAGAAATACTAACTCAAAGACCACAAGGTTCTCTGACCGAGCAACACTGAGAAGAATCTAAAAGAGCAAGTAAAGACCATTATCTTCGTAGTGGCAAGAAGTTAGCAGAACCTTAGAAATGAAGACAATGGGTTATGATCTAGCCAAAAGCTCAAAAAAGAAGGAAGACAAGCCTAAGTCACAACTCTTACATGTTAATCCTCCATCGTATGTACCACCTATTCCATACCCTCAGCAGTTCCAAAAGAAAAATTGAACAAGCAATTTTAGGTTTCTTGATGTGTTTAAGAAACTGTATATGAACATTCCTTTTGTCGATGCTTTGGAACAAATGCCGACAAATTCATAAAGCAAATTCTCTCAAACAAGAAAAAGCTATAGGAGTATGAGACAGTCACACTTACTGAGGAGTGCAGTGCAATCTCGCAAAATAAATTGCCCCTGAAACTAAAGGACCCTAGGAGTTTTACTATTCCATGCACCATTGGTAATTCATATTTTGAAAATGCTCTATGTGATCTTGGAGCTAGTTTTAACTTGATGCCTTATTCAGTTTATAAGAAGCTAGGTCTTGGAGATATTAAACATACAGCGGTCTCTTTACAGTTAGCTGATCATTCCATCAAATATCCACGGGAAATTATTGAGGATGTCTTGGTAACGGTGGATAAGTTTATCTTCCCAGCTGATTTTATTGTTCTTGACGTGGATGAAGATCGAGAAATTCCAATTATTCTTGGTAGACCATTCTTGGCTACGAGGAGAAATCTATTGATGTGCAAAAAGGGCAGCTTATTCTGAAAGTACAAGAAGAGGAAGAGATTTTCAATGTCTTCAAAGCAATGAAATATCCTAATGATATGGATAGTTATTTTCGAGTGGATAATGCAGAGAGATATATCAAGGATGCAGTTAAGAAAAGCTATCTGATTGAGCCATTGGAAGCATGTTTAGTTGGGGATATTGACAAGGAAGATATGAAGATTTTGGAGTGTGTGAATCGGTTGGAAGCATCTCCACTAATATTCATCAAGAGGCATTTTGAAGAATTAGGAGAAGGGAAAAGCTAGACAATTACCATCCATTGAAAAACCACTAGTGTTAGAACTCAAGAAATTACCAACCCACCTTCGATATGCTTCTCTGGGAGAAGCCTCTACTCTTCCTGTCATTATCTCTGCCTCATTAAATAGTGAACAAGAAGATAAACTTTTGAGGGTATTGAAAGAGCATAGAATGGCCCTAGGGTGGTCAATCTCTGACATAAGGGGCGTTAGCCCATCGCTTTACATGCATAAAATCTTGATGGAGGATGATTTTAGACCATCTGTGGAACACCAATGCCGGTTAAATCCCAATATTAAGGAGGTGGTAAGAGCTGAAGTGTTGAAGCTTCTTGATGCAGGTATTATCTACCTTATTTCTGACAGTGCTTGGTTAGTCTTGTGCAAGTTGTGCCAAAGGAAAGTGGAATGACAGTGGTCACCAATGAAGATAATGAATTAATTCTGACGAGAACGATGACCGGTTGGAAAGTATGTATCAATTTCTGACAGTGCTTGGTTAGACTGGTTGGCCATGCATATTACTGCTTCTTAGATGGTTATTCTGGTTATAACCAAATTTCCATAGCACCGGAGGATCAAGAGAAGATGACATTCACTTGCCCATATGGAACACTTGCATTTAGATGGATTCCATTTGGTTTATGTAACACACCAGCAACGTTTAAAATGTGCATAATGACAATATTTTCTGACATGGTGGATCGTTTCATTGAGGTATTTATGGATGATTTCTCAGTCTTTGGTTATTCTTTTGATTCTTTTTTGGCAAATTTATCTCTTGTGTTGGAACGATGTAAAGAAACAAACTTGGTCTTGAATTGGGAAAAGCGTCATTTTATGGTACAAGAGGGCATTATTCTTGGTCATCGAGTCTCCGCAAAAGGGATTGAAGTAGATCGTGCAAAAATTGAGATCATTAAGAAGCTTCCACCACCGACATCGGTAAAAGGTATTCGGAGTTTTCTTGGCCTTGTTGTTTCATTAACGATGTTTCCAAGATCACGAAACCTCTATGTAACCTTCTTAAGAAGGATGTTCTGTTTCATTTCAATAAGGAGTGTCATAAAACATTTATACCCTTGAAGATAGCTTTGGTATATGCTCCTATAATTGAAGCACCGGATTGGGGCTGTCTTAGGGCAACGAGAGGGGAAACATTTTCATGCTATTTATTATGCAAGCAGAACACTCAATGATGCTCAACTCAATTATTCCATACTGAGAAAGAATTACTGGCAGTCGTTTTCACTTTTGACAAATTCAGGTCATAATTGATTGGAACTAAAGTCATTGTGTTCACCGACCACTGCTTCAGTAAGTACTTGATTGAAAAGAAGGATGCTAAGCCTCGCTTGATACGATGGTTTTTTTTATTGCAAGAATTGGACTTAGAGCTTCGGGATAAGAAAGGAATGGAGAATCTTGTAGTCAATCATTTATCTACATTGGAACAAGTTGAGAATGAAGCGCCGATCAAAGAAACCTTCCTGGATGAACAACTCTTCGCTCTAAGCAATGGTAATCTTCCTTGGTTTACTGAGAAGTGATGATTAAATTTGTACTTTGTTTATAACACCATTTGAATTTCATAAGTTAGAGATAATTATGGATCTAGTGTAGCAATTGTAATTTCTTATGCTTCATGAGTTTCAATTTATTTAATCTTGACAGAGATATGAGATTAGTACTTTTGATTCATTGTTATCGATGCTTGAGAAAGATTGATAATTATATTAAGAGAAATTTGCTATCAATAATTTGATAAATATTGATTGATTGAGTTTTAAAATTTAGAGCATGTTTGATATGGTGAAATCGAAAACCCTAGAGCTTTTAACTAATCATATTTCAATTATTTCTTCTTATCAAGTATTAATCTTTTTAGTTCAATTTTTCATTAAAAAATCTTAACTTTTCGTCATTCTCAATTAGAATTAAGGTATAGTTATTTTTAATATTTTAATATCAATCAATCATGTGGACGATACTCTATTTTCATAAAAATTTTATTATTTGATGACGGTAGTGTACACTTACACTTTAGAAAAATCGTAACATGCACTTTCATCAGTCTCTATTTACTTTTGCAGGTTGAAGAAGGCTAATCACCAAGAGGCGTGGCACAATCTTTAATTGTAGATTCTTTGTACTACAATTACTATTTATGTTCGCTTCAAGAATCTTGCCAAAATATTTCAATTCCAACAACGGATCTTTAGGATAAACTTTTAAGTAGAGGAGAATAATGTAGGATGAAAGATAAGAATCGATTATGAATGTTTATTATATTTTGATTAATTAGTCATTTTTGAATTATAGGTTTCATGATTTTATTTCCTCGTATTGGCTAATATCCAAGGATTTTATGCATAAAACAAGTACTCATTATGATGGTATATTATATAGGAGTATTTATGAAGTTTCTATTAGAAGTTGTTTGGTATGAGATTGAGATTAAATTATTTTTGAAAAAATATTTTTGATGAAATATTTTTTGAGAAAATAAGATATTCAGAAAATTAATATTAACGTGTTTGTTACACATAAAAATTATTATAGTAACGTGTTGATGTGTTCAATATTTTCTACAACTTGTTAAATATAGCTTTGAGAGCTTGTGGAAACAAAAAAGAAAGAAAGTTGTGCATATTAAGAATAAGAAGCGGAGAAGATGCTTGAAATCAGAAATCTCTAAAACTTGGAGGGTTTAAACACCTGCCTAAGGAGGGGTAAGTATGCCCATAATCAAATATCCTTAAATTTGTCTTCCATGAAATAAATATTTTCATACTTTCTGGAAAATCCTTCTTAAATATGCCCTCATACCAAACACCCCTTAGTTTTTAGACATTTGAAGCTTTTAAACAGGCTAGTAATATGAAATCTGATTTTTAATTTTGATTAGTAGAAATTTTTTAGTTTTACTCTAACCCTTCCCTAAACTTTGGATATTCGTGTGCGAATCAACAAAACTCTTATACATGTCTTTCTAAAATTTGTTCACATGAATCAACATATTGATAGAAGGCTATGATCGATTTATCATCATAGATACTTCATTTGCATCAGCTTCTCAGTTGGTGAGTTTCTAGTTCAAATAGTATGCATCTTGAATAATGGGTAAACTAAATAATAAAGTAAGCTTCTTGATGTTCAAAGTGCGAAGTAAAAATACAGAGTCAATGTACGTAGGCAAATGAAGTATCAATAATTGATTTTGCCAAATTTAAAGAAAGAATGTGTTGAACCTAGTCAAGGTAGCAATTTTGATGATGATAAATAATATGTAGACTCATATTTTAATTAAGTGTGTAGGCTCTAAAAAGTAAAAACAACGTTGAAAACACTTTATTGTAAAGGTTTATGCGAAAAGAAGAAATTGTACATTGTGAGATACACGCGATGATTTGTGAAGAGTATGAAGTATATCAAACGAACTCTAAATAAATTGAATTGAAGTTGGATGAACTGTTATGATTTTTCTAGAGTGTGAGTATACACTATCATCATCAAGTAATAAAACTTTTATAATTCAGTATCGTCCACAAGGATTTATTGTTATTTGCTACTGAAATTAACTAGACTTTAATTCTAATATTTGATAAAGATAAATAATTCAAATTTGAATATATATAAAAGATCTAGGGATTCTAAATTTACTAAACCAAACATGCTCTAAATTCTGAATCTCAAACAATCAATGTTTATTATACTATTGACATAAAATTTCTCTAATATAATTATCAATCTTTCTCAAGCATCGATAATAATGAATACAAAAATACCACATCTCTGTCAAGATTCAATATGTTGAAACTCATTAAACACAAAAAATTATAATTACTACACTAGTTCCATAATTATCTCTAACTTATGAAATTCTAATGGTACTATAAACAGAGCAAATTTAATCATCACTTCTCAGCCTCAGAATTAAATATAAAATTAGGCAATAGTTGGCCAGACGATCACAAGCATTAAAAATGGATTATAACACTCAACAATAATGAATAAAATATTGATTAAATTAATAATCAAAATTAAAGAACAATCATGGTTTGGCTAAGTCATAACCCTAGATAGGAAAATTAAAACATACTAAAATAAGAAAGCATCCTATAATACTCATGAACATAGAGAAAAAGAGAAGAAACCTAGATTTAAGGAGAAAATTGAAGTTGAGATCTGTCTCCCTGTTTGATCTATCTTCATCTCGTCTCTAAAAAGCTATTTACGTTGCCTCCCACTTCCAAAGATTCCCCTAAAATAATCCTAAAATATTCTACTTATACTCTAGGTTTTGATTGTTGGGGAGTTATGTACTCGAAGCACGTGTATTAACATTTTGATACGAAATTTAAAGAGGATTAAATTTTTTTTATAATTGTTCTTTTAAATTATTGTTGAATAATTTATATAAATATCTGAAAATTTCATATTCATTAATGAGACTATGATCTTATATTAGTACGAGATGATTAAGATCATAGATAATGAATAAAATTGTCAGCAACATATTAAAGTATTAAATTTTTAATGAATGGTTGCTAGTATGGTTCACTAAGCATTATGAACACATGTGATATAGATCTGGATCATTGATGTGGATAGATATCTTAATGAGTGTACTTTATATAATAAGATTATATATAACAGGACCGATATAAATTAATATCTTTATTAACGTGTCGTTTAGCATAAACATTTAATACATATCAATTCGATGATCATATGTAGATCAGTCTGAATCCTGAGTAGTCATGAACTCCTATGCATGTCTACTGGATCTTTTGATTCACTTGTTAAGGTCTATTTGTTGATCAGGCCAATGGCTTTCATTTTAGAGATTCAGTGATGTGGATGACTGGGAACATGATCTTACAAGATTTGGAATCTAAACTTTCCTAACGGATCGTATATTGGTTCCCTTAAATGTTAATTTTTGAACGGAATGGTTAATGAGCTCAAATTTATAATAAGATTATAAATAAGTCATTCACTACTGGATTACTGGTACTTAAGGATCAAGAGGTAATCAGAAGGGTGAAATGATAATTTTGTTCAGTTCTAATTTACAAACTAATAATTGGAGCACAGAACTACATGAAATGATTATGTCAGCGGACTACATGAGAATACTCTACAAATACATTCTATAATCTCTAAGAGTGCGATTCTATATTTATAGTGGAATAAGAATGGAATCAATAAATAAGATTATCTAATTAAAGAGTTTAATTAATAATTTAGTTTATTAGAGCTTAGGATTATAGGTCTTTGGTCTCCAAGTCACCTCTATACTACGCTGTCTTGGGTGTGAATATTTCAGGATATGAGAAAAGGATTGACTTGCAAAATAAATTTTTATTCTAGGGAAAATACATAATTATGAGATAATGTGATTAATTAATTAAGAATTAATTAATTGAATTATTTATATATTTAAATATAATTTTTAGAAATTATATATGTATGTGTATATATATAAATAATTATCAATTTTTTTAATTATCGATAAGTGAGACAGAATATCTAATTTATGAAATTAGATAATTAATTTATTATTAGATAATAATTTAAATAAACTAAATCTGTTACTTGTGAAATAACAGATAAGTTAGTTGATAGTGAGTAATCAGATATATTAATTTTGAATTAACTGATTAAAATAAATATTTAATTCACAGTAATTGTCGCGTGTCAATCACTAATAGGGTATCAAAAATTCACATAGATTACTGTGGTGCCACGTGGCACTACAGTAGTGAGTGTGCAACACTGCAGTGCCATGTGGCGCTGCAGTTGTGCGCAATTGTAGTGGGTCATACTAAATTAGTAATTTTACAATTAAATATTATTTCAGTTTATCCCTAAAAATATGATACGTCATTATCTGAAATATGTACAGATTTTATTCTAATGGCCTTGGTTGTTGAACGAAGATGAGAGAATTAATTGATCAGATCATCAGTTCATCAATCAAGAGTTGAATTGAGAACACGATTGGTGTCAGATAGATTTTCTTTTGTGATTAAACGATAATCAAATCTCTAAAAGAATAATCATCACGTTCTTTTAGAGAATCATCTCACTAAAGTCCTTCTCAGTAAATCTGTAGATCTCATGTGTTGAGAACATCTAAAGACAGAAAAAGTGTCTTGTAATATTCTACGTGCATACACACGTCCTAGTGCACTAATGATTGACTTAGAAGATCTTGGTTTGGATCTTAGAGTCTACTGATCTTCAGAACGATTTCATAGGAACGGAGAATCGATTAGTTTTTTCAAGGACATTTGATATAAACTACAAGAGATATATGATTCCTAACCTTGTGTGTTGTAGATTTATTTTGTAAATATATAATGGATCCTGACTAATTAAAAAAGAGTTTTCAATAAAAGTTTTGATTTGGTTATCATGGCGTTGCATAAGTTCTGTTTTATTAAAAGTTTAATTTTTTAAAAGGTCACACACCTCCACGTTTCCGCCACGCACACATCGCGACGACCAACATTGATAAAGATTAATTGGGGTAAAAATTGGGAAGAATAAAATCATTATTGCGCTAGCGTCACGGTGCTGGCATTCTATTTCTGCTGGCCACATGCCAATGCAGCAACGCAAGCATTCTGTTATGGCACCCAGCATCCAGCGTTGTAGCGCTGAGATGCCAGCTCCCCGGCATATGCGTGTTGTTCTGCGCCCAGCGTCACGACGTTGACCATTCTGCATAGTCCATTCTTTTCCCATTTTATCCACATTTCGCCTTCCTACTCTTTCAAAATTAACCCAAATGCATTTGACTATCAAACCTATAAGATAAAAACAAAACATACATAAATCAAGCAATAAATCTAAAAGAACCAACAAAATTAAAATTAAGATTATCTAAAATATGAGTGTGAAACACACTCGTCAAATGCCCTCAAACTTAACTTTTTGTTAGTTCTCGAGCAAAAAAAATAAAAAATCAAACAAGAAAACAATAAACTCTAATTATGTAAAACTATGGGCCAAGTGACAAAATGTTTTGACTAACTAAACTTGGCTCAGAGATTTCAAAATAGCGATTACCCAAGAAAGCTTTTGAATTGTGAGCATGTAGAATTTGAACACAAATCTTAACTTACACTTCACCTTGAAAAATCCTGAGTGGGTGTGTGTCGCCTTTAGTCGTCCAACTTTTTAGTCTCAAATGAGCTTATGCAATGAAGTCTTATAAAAGCGGATCTATTAATCAATTAATAGATTAGAACTCCATAGGATAATTTTTCATGTCACTCTCCACTAATGCAGACAAACCACAACACTTATGATCATTAAGTCTTTCGTAGGCTTGTAATGTATGGCTAGGGTTTAGGGTATGATACATGTTATTATTTCAGCTCAATCTTTACCAATAGCAATACAAACATTCTAGGAATCAACGAGCTTAATCCAACTTTTCTTGTCACACCCCCAAGCTTGTCACTTTCCGCATCTTGATTTATTTACCACACCATTTTTTTTCTTTAAGTTTCTCATTTCCTTAATGAGCTTTCAGCTAATAACCCTCAAACCAGTTGGTCTTAGGGTTTTAAGTGTTGAGACATCCTTTTGAGCTTAGTCACTCAAGTCTAGGTGGCCACATAATCAATTTTTTAAACTCCTTCTAACTAACCAAATTGTCGTAGCTCCATGTATTTTCCTAGAAAATTCACATAATATGAGTAAAATGGATAATTTGGGAAGAATTTTTTAAGGCTACGAAACTGCTTCGGTGGTAAAGAAAATGACTATTTAGGCTTAACATGTATAACTTGGGAAACAAATATGCATAAGTTGGCTTGAAAAGCTCAAACAATCCAAAAATGGCCTAAATCATGTCCTAGGTGTAGCGTAGCCTAGGATTTCGTCTCGAGTAACAATCAAACTAGTTCTAGAGTTTTTGTGAGATCATTTTTATTCCTTAAGTCACATAAGCCATCTATAAGTAAAAGATAATCAAATGCTTAAGAGGAGGTGCTCAACATGTCAGTATTCTCAAAAGATAATCAAACGTTTAAGACTAGGTGCTCAACATGTCATTATTATCAAGTGAAATGAAAATCAATAAATGGATAAAACATACACAGATACAAAAATTCATCATTTTTTCAAAATTATTAATAAATTCAAAACCAATCTCATAATACGCTTTAGTGTTTTCTACTACAGAACGTCAAAATTTTAATTTTTAATAAAGCCAACACTCGCAAACTGAAAACTTTCATTGTCTTCAAAGAAAAGAAAATATGTAAGAGGAGTAAGTACATAAGACTTCCCTGAAGGATGATCTTTCATCATCGTCATACTCTACATTCTTTATGTGGTCTCTAAATGAGGAGAAAATGGTGCCTGAACCAAATTCGTCCAAGGTCAGACATCGCGGTGTTGGGAGGTCAGCGTCGCGAAGCTAAACGTTCCGTCTGTAGCTTTTTTTAATGTAAAAAACTTAAATAAACCAAAATAAAATAAGTAAATAAAAATTGTAATAACGGAAATAAAATCGGTCGCCTCCCAGTATCACTTGCTTTAATGTCTTCATTCGAACATAATGATGATCCAAAAATGGCTTCACCCGTTGTCCATTAACTTTAA
The DNA here is from genome assembly GCA_003255025.1 of Datisca glomerata. NCBI lineage: Eukaryota > Viridiplantae > Streptophyta > Magnoliopsida > Cucurbitales > Datiscaceae > Datisca > Datisca glomerata. The sequence continues at coordinate 635,605 of QANY01011952.1, read as the reverse complement.
AATTCCCATTGTGTCAGAAATTGACCACCCTAAAGTAGCTTTGTGTTCTCTCAACACCATGAAAAACTTATCTTCTTGTTCACCATTTAATGAAGTAGAATCATGGCAGGAAGAGTATATGCTTTTTCCATAGAAGTGTACCAAAGGTGGAGATCTAACACCGGTGGTTTTCCAATAGATAGTGCTTGTCTAGGTTTATCCTCTTCCAATTCTTCAAAAGCCCTCTTAGTGCATATCAGTGAGGTTACTTCTAACCGCACACACTCCACAATCTCTGGATCTTTCTTGTCAATAGCCTCAACTAGACATGCTTCCAATGTTTCACTTGGGATCACCGGTATGAATTACTTCCTCAATACATACTTCTACACTATCCACCGGGGAACATCTATTCATATCATTTGAGGGTTTTATTACTTTGGAGACATTAAAAATTACCTGATCTTCTTGCACTCTCAGAATAAGTTCTCATTTTTGTGCATCAATGAGAGTTCTTCCCGTAGATAAGAATGATCTACCAAGAATAATTAGAATTTTTTAGTTTTCTTCCATGTCAAGAATAATAAAATCAGCTGAGAAAATATATTTATCCACCTTTATCAAGACATCCTCAATAATCCCTAGTGCATATTTAATGGAACGATCAACCAATTATAAAGAGATCATTGTAGGCTTAATTTCTCCAAGACATATCTTCTCGTAAACTGAAAAAGACATTAAATTAATACTAGCCTCAAGATCACATAAAGGCTTTTCAAATAAGAATTACCGATGGTGCATGTAATAGAAAAAGTTTCAGAATCCTTAGCTTCTAGGACAATTTATTTTGCAAGATAGCATTGTACTCCTCAGTAGTGCAACTGTCTCATACTCCTCTAGTTTTTTCTTGTTCGAGACAATTTCTTTCATGAATTTGACATAGCTAGGCATTTGTTCCAAAGCATCAATAAAAATTATGTTGATATGTAATTTCTTAAACAAATCAAGAAAATTAAAAAATTGCTTCCTCAATTTCTACTTTTGGAACCGTTGAGGGAATGGAATAGGTGGGACATAAGGTGGAGGATTATCAGGAAAAAGTTTTGACTTAGGCTTGTCTTCATTCTTTTTTTAACTTTATTAAAGTTAATTTTAATTAAATTAATAAAACGAGAGAGATAGTGAAAATAAGAAGTTCATTTATATTGTAAATTAGGATTGTTAGATAAAAATAATTTCGTTTGATATTAGGATCAAAATATGATTGTAAATTAGGATTACTCACATTTTATGATACAATTTAATTGTCTTGAAAGATTATAAATTATGATTGTATGCAAACTAGGATTGTATCCAAGCTAATTTAAAAATTACTTCAAAAGATGTGGTAAATCAATTACAAAAAGATTATAAAGAATGATTACAATATGAAAAAGGATAAATATAAAGAGCATTAGATTATATCTAAGTCCACCCATCTCGCCTATGTTGTGGCGAAACTCGTTAACATTATTTTTTTGGAAAATTCTTCTGACAGTTCATGTAGTTTGCTTAAATGATGCAAACATCTTTGTAGTTTAAAAAATGACTCAGACCTCCTTTCATGTTTGGTTTCACTGATAGAAAAATTCAAAATCGTTAAATTGTAAAGTAATACTGTTTTCATAATACGTAATACCAAAATTATCCTCATTTTACCCTCAATTATGAAAACATTAAAGTTATTTTCTTTTAATATTTAAACTAGAAATCACCTGTACCTAGAAAAATCAGGTCGACTTATGTTTCAAGTTAAAAAAATAGTTCAATTTGATTTGAAATAAGGAAATACTGTCTTTTCACACATACACTAAATTTTTTTTAATAGAATGATTTTTTTTTTAAATTAAAAGGATCGCTATGTCATTTACAAAAACTATTAAGGATGTGAGATGAATTTTTTCAATTTATTTTGTTGGAAATTAGCAATAGTAAAATAATGCAGGCAGCTACCAAATTTTTAGCTCACAATCTGTCTTCTGAGTAAAGAAGAGATAAAAGAAGAAAAGCAGTGCTTGCTAACTTACGCGAGGTGGAACAGTCCTAAAAGAGAAGCAGCGGAACACGTGTCCAGTCGTTTTTATTGATTTTGACTCGCCGGAGCCGGAAACCTCATAAACAAAAAAACTAAAAAATTCAATATTTATTTTCTCATTTCATTTGCATTTGAGTTTCATTTGGCAACCCCCCTTTACCCTTCGTTGCTTCCCTCTTTCTTTTTCTCCTTCAAATATATACAAATTTTAATTTGATTTTCCCCAATATTTTCCCGGAAAACAGAGGAAAAAAAGCGAGGAACGATCCAAGGGTCAAGCCGGGCCGATCTCTGAACCGATTCGTTTAGTTCCTCGCTTCTCCATCTCCCATTTACCTAACCCACCGTTTTTCAGATCGGTTTCTATGGTTTTCAATTTTGATTGAGCTGAACGGCGTCGAAATCTCCTGCTTGTCGAGGACGGATAGATCGGTCGATTGGCGGGTGAGTTTCCGTACGATTTTTTGTCTGTGATTGTGGATCTGACGGGGTTGGGAAAACCATGCCGTCTCACGCGGATCTGGACCGTCAGATTGAGCATCTGATGGAGTGTAAGCCGTTGTCGGAGGCAGAGGTGAAGACGCTTTGTGATCAGGCGAGGGCGATACTTGTGGAGGAGTGGAACGTGCAGCCTGTTAAGTGCCCTGTGACTGTATGTGGAGATATCCACGGCCAATTCTATGATCTTCTTGAACTGTTTCGGATTGGAGGGAACGCGCCGGATACCAATTACCTCTTTATGGGTGATTATGTTGGTGAGGTTTCGAGAGCCTCTGTGTATATTTTTATCATCTTCATGCTGTATTCCTAGTTTTCAACTTCGTTCGCGTTTCTGAATTGATTGAGGTGTGGCGACATAAGAATTGGGAGTTCTATGTCATGATTGAATTTTTTGATATCTGATCTTGTGACTATAGGGACTAAAGTCCATTTGATTTCGTATTTCCATTCAAATTTCTCCAGTTATTGTTCTTTGGGGATTCATGAAATTGCTGACAAGTTGGAATTAGTCTGGGGTTGGCTTTGCTTCCTATTGGCACAGGCTGTACTTGGTTAACTAGTTGGCGAATTTCTTTAGAGTAAGCTCTTTTACAGGATACTTCAGCTATGCACAGAGAAGACTGGTCAAAACTTTGGATTTCTGAGTTGAGGTTAAAATATGGTGCTTAAATTACACTCACGTCCATTTCATGTACATATAAGTTATGGTTACAATGATAGGCGAGAGATTTCAGAACCAATTTACAAACTAGAAAGCTGGAGATGCAATCTCAACATTAGGCTGGTTATCATTTATTCTGGAAAATATGTTTCATTTTTTCCAAAGTTATACGTGGGTATAGATGATCCTGATTAGAAAAATGCTGTTAGAGTTTTATTATCACAACAGGATGCATTGGATGAGGCATGCATTGTGATCCTGTATTACTAAGATATAATAGAACTATAGAAGCGACATATGGCAATAGTATATTCAGAATTGATTTTTTCCTTGTGATGGTCTGCTCATATATGGCAATGGTCACGACATCTTCAAGAGTAGCAAATAGTTTGGTCAAGGTGGAGAAGCAAAGCTGTTTTGCTCATTGACAAGCAAAGTCTTTCGTATTGTTATATTCATGTGCCTTAAATCTTCCTCTACAAGGCAGGGGGACAGATGCTTTTCCCCTTTTTTCTTCACCTCCCCTTTACTTTTGATTTTAGTTTTTGTTGACATTTTTTACTAGACTGTTTACATCGTCATGTTACCATCATTTTCTCATTATTATACTCACATTAATGCAGACCGTGGGTATTATTCTGTGGAGACCGTTACACTTTTAGTGGCTCTTAAAGTTCGTTATAGAGATAGGATTACAATTTTGAGGGGCAATCACGAGAGCAGGCAAATTACTCAAGTGTAAGACTCTTCTTATCCCTCCTTGTTCATCCAGGATTACAGTTCAATGGACACAGAGCTTTTTATTTTCCATGTTTTTCCAATGGCGCTTAACTGACTGTATGCTTGTAAGTTTAGTATAGTTGACCATATCCATTTTTGTCACTTCAATTTTGGTTTTAGCTAGTGGATTCGTGTATTGTAACAATTAGTCATAAGAACTTAAGATAGTGGCTCAAATAAATAGTAATCTCAGTTGTCCAATTGAGACATGGGAAAGGATGGCAATTGTAAAAGGTGGTTGGTGAAAATCAAACATGACAATTTCCTGTCTGAGAAGTCAAAAAATTACAACGACAATTCTTCTTCCTCTCAACATTAGGCTGTACTTGGTGAAAATCAACCACCATATAAGTTATGGTGAAAATTAAAAATATGTGTATAAAGCCTGAAGTTGATTGATTGGAACGGGGAAGAAAATCGTGGTTGAAATGCATGACCCGTCTTAGATGCAGCAGGAAATTTTGAATTGGCGAAACATCAAACATTAAATAAGCATGCCAAAACTGCTCAATGGCTGAGAGCAGGTGAGTGTTAAAAATATATGGTGGTTGATTTTCACCAAGAAAGAAACAATTATGACGCATCTGTGTGCATGCACACTCATGCAGACACATTGTGCTCAGTTTGTAAATCAGACAACTTCTCGATTAATTTTTATTATGCCTTCAGGTGGTGCTTTATTGTTGACAATAGCATAATCTGTTTTACATATGTTATCAGCACAGCTTTCTTGTGTTCATGGTCATCTCGTCTTTCCTTTGTTTTCAGTTATGGATTCTATGATGAATGCTTGAGAAAATATGGAAATGCCAATGTCTGGAAGTACTTTACAGACCTTTTTGACTATTTACCTCTTACAGCTCTTATTGAGAGTCAGGTTCGACTTCAAATGCCATTGACTTTTTACTTAGATTCTCTCCAGATTCTTTAACTATAAAGTATTTTTTTTGTTTAGATCTTCTGTTTGCACGGAGGACTTTCACCATCATTGGATACCCTAGATAATATCCGAGCATTGGACCGCATACAGGAGGTATGTGAAGCAGCTTTCATTTTGTATTACAGAAAGCACATGAATATTTCTGAAAAGATTCCTAGAATTAGTCGAATGTAGCTGCATGGGGTAATCGTTGTTAAGTCTACTTATGATACTGACGTGATCTGATAAATTTTGTCAGTGGTGATTGTCGATAATGCTTGAACTGAACTAAGTTGATTGTATTAGACTGGAGAATTAAATCATTATAACTACATCATGCTGTTAATTATCTTCTGATATGCTGCCGGCCATCTTCCGACAGTCAATGCACTAGCTAGTCAATTTTCTTGTCTTGTTCATGTACATGTTTTAATTTTTTTCCTCTGCACTTTGCTAGTGGTATTCTTTTGTGTATATCATGGTGGCTGTTTTCTGCATGACTAGGTTCCACATGAAGGACCAATGTGTGATCTCTTGTGGTCTGATCCTGATGACCGTTGTGGGTGGGGAATATCTCCACGTGGTGCTGGATATACATTTGGACAGGATATAGCTGCTCAGTTTAATAACACCAATGGGCTAACTCTAATATCAAGGGCCCACCAGCTTGTCATGGAGGGTTACAATTGGTGTCAAGTATGTGATTTCATATTGAATGATTTATAGTTTCGTTTCTGTTTGTATTATTTTTGTCTATTTCCTTATAGTTGTTATTTATACAGGAAAAGAATGTAGTTACGGTTTTTAGTGCGCCAAACTACTGTTACCGGTGTGGAAACATGGCTGCAATACTGGAGATTGGGGAGAATATGGATCAGAATTTCCTTCAGTTTGACCCAGCTCCTCGCCAAATTGAACCTGATACGACACGCAAGACTCCTGATTATTTTCTGTGAACGCTTGTCTCCTATGTAATCTCTGTTTCTGCCACACTGATGTAGATTTGTCTTCAAAGAAGTACACTTTGTCTAAGTTGAGGGTATCATGGACACCATTCTTTTTGTTTCAAGTTTGTGCAGCTGCTGCTTTGTTGATGTGCAGAAATCAAATGGGAAAATTCTACAGGAGACACCCAAGGCCAATTGTCTTGTATATTTTTCAAAAAAACATGTTATTCGTATTCTGTAATTTTACGTTATCAAAGTAGAGAGCTGATTTTTGTAGTCATTTTTGTTCCAAATTTCCAAGGTAGCACATGTAACGGCAGGGCTTGGTTTAATTTACTGAAGTGAAAGTGCTACTGGCACACGTTACATTAACAAGAAGATGATCATATTGCTCTTATAAATGTCAATGTCAAGTCATTTCCAACATCTTGCCTTTTCTACTAGTTCCAGATCGTAAATTAACAAAAAAAGAAGTCTTGTTCAGTTTTCTTGAGTTTACTGTTTTGCAGCGAGATGACTTCAAGAAATCCTGTCTTAAATGAAATCTTAAATTTTATAATTATGCAATCAAAATTTTGCGTTAATTAGTTAGGGGAGAATGCAAAAATGGCAGTTTGAACATGTCCCTGAACTTTATTGAATAACAGCACCTTTACTGTTAGTTCATACTTTAATGATAAAAATATTGAACGATAACTGTTTCATCACTGAGATGTAAACATTTACATTTTTAGCATAGAATTGGATATTCTTGACTCAATCAAATTCACTTACTAATGATCCATATTTAGAATATGTTTTTTCATTAGCAAATGATCCAAATTGGATATTCTTGACATCTAATCAAATTCACTTGCAAACGATAATAGTGTAAGCACATAATGCCAGTTTTGTTCTTTTACTAGCCTTCTTGGGATCTTGATTGAATGGACAGCATTTTCTTAAGGCAGATTTGTAGAATCTATCCTTGCCGCTGAAAGATCTGCTTCTTTCCATTCTTGTCGATACATTGTTATCATTATGTTGCGGATTATTTCTCAAATAAAAAAAATATAGTATAAACATAGTTAATTCTATTTCGATTGTCATTTCAATTTTTTTTAAAAATAGAATATTTTGAGTATTTCGGTATTACGGTATTCTGTTTTAAAAAAATTTCGGTCATCTAAAATAATATTATAAAATTTATTATATGTAATATAACTAAGAGAAAATTAAATCAATATGTTATAACTTGTAAGTAATGCATAATTACCATTTCAACAAAAATATCATATGAAATGACATTAAAATTCAACAAAAATATCATATTAAATGACATTATCATCATGAAACACACAAAAGTTCAACATCACAACTAATTTGTTTGAGTTTCATCATCATCATCATCATCATTTTTTTTCATCTTCAGGCTCGATTATTACGTCAAATTCAGCTTCTACATTAATATTTTCTTCATCGGGATTTGGTTGCTAGACTATTTTTCATCCGCCGATTTCTTCAAAAGTCAAGAGCATTGGTTCTTCACTTACTCATTCATTCAATATATCAATATCTCCAAACTTATAAGGTCAGAAGAACTTCCACTCTTTTTTTTTGCTCATCATTGTGGTTAAGTAAATTTAATATAGTTATGATAATCGATATATGATATGACAATCAAATTAATTTTTTAAATTGAATACTTTAGCTTTCTTGGATTTTGAAATTATAATGTACGAAAACAAGATCATTTAACCTTTAAAATTTCAACCTATTCTTTATTTGAATGGATGTGCTAAAAAATACTCAAATTCCTTTCACATCCACTTGAACTACAACATTGGCTGAGGATATGAATTGCTAATCTTTGTAATTTATGAGTATCTCCGCCAAATTGATCCCACCATACCTCTGCAAAAGAAAAATGAATCACTAGAACAAACATGTTGAGAATACATTCAATTAAAAAAATATAAATTCATAGGAGAAAAATTAACCGGGTGCTAATTTTGTTCGGATTCTTATAGGCAAGAGTTGTCCAATTCTTCCTATATTATCATTCGTGCCATTATTTATTTCTCGATGTTTTGAGAATGATGGATTAAAATAACAACTTGGGTTCAGCAAGTGTGCAGCAACATGTAAAGGACTTGATGTTTGTGTGTTCTATCGGTGATCAATTTTCCTCCAATATGGCATAAAACTTTCTTCTTTTTAAGCCTCCTTTTCGTGGCTTTTTTAGCATGATCAGTTGCCTCAAATAAAAAATCCATGGCGGGTTTCTCTTCACCATCAACCATGCGAAGAACAACTAAAGGTTCACTAGCTTTCACCAGATTCGCTAAATCAATCCAAAAATCTGTACCCACAAGAATATCAAAGATTTCACTGGCATCCCAATCACCACTATATGTTGATTGTAACCAATCAGGACTTAAAAATATTCATTTAAGCTCCATTAAAATTTAAAAAGATATTGCAAAGTGAGGAAGTTTATGGCAAATCGTGTGATACCCAGACATATTAAATCTCTACCATTAGTGATCTTCTTTGCATCAAGTTGAATATCCACGAGTGATTATATATGTACTTTATGATCTTATTTGCATCTTCTATTACTCGTGCATTTATAGGAAACTGATAAGCCTTAGCCATATCTTCCACAATTAAATCAACGGCGTGTGCTGGACAAGACGTGGAAAAAAGATATTATATTTGTCCATTACTTTTCGTGTCCCTGCTTTATAACTAGCCTCATTCTCAGTGGTAAATTGCATAACATTATTTGACTCTACATATGCAACAAACTCATCAAAAAGCTTAAAGAACACATCTGCATTCTTACATATTCCACTAGCATTAATGGATTCCAAGAACATCACTAATAATATACAAGAAAATTGATTAAAGTCCTATTTGTTCCACCAGTCCATCCATCAACCATAGTAGTGCATTTATAAGTACTCCATTGCTATCTAAAATAATCCATCAAAAGATTCACTTCATCAACTAGGTTTTTCAAAAGTCATTCTTGTTGGGGGTTATGCCCTCAAAACATGTGTATTGACATCTTGATATGAATTTTAAAAGGATTACATTTCTCTTATAATTATTATTTTAAATTATTGTTGAATAATTTATATAAATATCTAAAAATTTCATATTCATTAATGTGACTATGATCTTGTATTAGTACGAGAAAATTAATATCATAGATTATGAATAAAATTGTCAGCAACATAATAAAGTATGAAATCTTTAATGAATAGTTGCTAGTATGGTTTATTAAGCATTATGAATGCGTGTGATCTAGATCCAGATCATTGATGTGGATATATATATCTTAGTGAATGTACTTTATATAATAATATTATATATAACATGATCGATGTGAATTAATATCTTTATTTACATGTCGTTTATCAGAAAAAAATAATACAAATCAATTCGATGATAATATGTAGATCAGTCTGAATCATGAGTAGTAATGAACTCCTATGCATGTCTACTGGATCTTTTGATTCACTCGTTAAGGCCTGTTTGTTAATCAGGCTACTGACTTTTGTTTTACAGATTCAATGATGTGGATGGCTGGGGACATGATCTTATAAGATTTAGAATCTATGCTTTCCTAACGAATCATATATTAGTTTCCTTAAGTGTTAATTCTGAAACTGAATAGTTATTGGGCTCAAACTTATAATAAGATTATAAATTAGCCACTCACTAGTGGAATAATGATACTTAAGGATCAAAAGGTAATTAGAAGGGTAAAATGGTAATTTTAACAAGTTCTAATTAACGAACCAATAATTGGAGGCAGAACTACATGCAATAATTATGTCAGTGGACTACATGAGAATACTCTGTACATACATTCTATAATCTCTAAGAATGCAATTCTATATTTATAGTGGAGTAATAAATAAGATTCTTTAATTAAAGATTTTAATTAATAATATAGTTTATTGGAACTTAGGATTATAGTTTCATGGTCTCCAAGTCACTTCTACACTACGCAACATAGGGTGTGAATATTTCAGGACATGAGAAAATGACTGATTTGTAAAAAGAATTTTTATTCTGGGGCAAGTACATAATTATAAGATACTTATGTGTGATTAATTAATTAATTGTTATTCATATATTTAAATATAATTTTTGGGAATTATATATAAATAATTATTGATTTTTTAATTATCGATAAGTGATACATAATATCTAATTTATGAAATTAGATAATTAAATTACTATTAGATACTAATTTAAATAAATTAAATATGTTATTTATGAAATAACAAATAAGTTAGTTGATAGGGATAACCAGATATGTTAATTTTGAATTAACTGATTTCTAGATAATTATCTGATTAAAATAAATATTTAATTTACATTAATTGCCACATGTCAATCACTGATAGAGTATTATAAATTGACATGAACTACTGCGGTGCCATGTTGTACTCTAATAGTGAGTGTGCAACACTGCAGTGCCACATGGCACTACAATAAAACTGTGAGGCACTGTGTTGGCTCACGGCACACTATAGTGCTATGTGGCACTGCAATTGTGCACAATTATAGTGTGTCCCACTGCAATTGGTAATTTTATAATTAAATATTATTTCAGTTTATGCCTAAAAATCTGATACACAATTATCTAGAATATATACAGATATTATACTAATGGCCTTAGTTGTTGAACGAAGAGGAGAGAATTAGTTGATCAGATAATCAGTTCATCAATCAAGAGTTGAATTGAGAACGCGTTCGGTGTCAGAGAGATTTTCTTCTGTGATTAAACGTTAATCAAATCTCTAAAAGAATAATCATCACGTTCTTTTAGAGAATCGTTTCACTAAAGTCATTCTCTGTAAATCTCTAGATCTCATGTGTTGAGAACATCTAGAGACAGAAAAAATATCTTGTAATATTATACATGTCCACACATATCCTAGTGCGTTGATGATTATTGACTTGGAAGATCTTTGTGTGGATCTCAGAGTCCACTGATCGTTGGAACAATTTCGTGAGAATGAATGATCGATCTGTTTTTGCAAAGACACATGATATAGACTACAAGAGGTATATGAAATAGACTACAAGAGGTATATGATTCCTAACCTTATATTTTATAGATTTAACTTATAGATATATAATGGATACTGACTGATTGAAAACAAAATTTCAATAAAAGGTTTTATTTGGTTATCGTGGCGTTGCGCAATTTTTGTTTTAATAAAAGATTCATTTTTATTAGAAATTTAATTTTTTTAAAAGGTCACGCGTCTCCAAGCTTCCGCCGCGCATGTGCCGTGACGACCAGCAAGTGGTATCAGAGAGGTGTTTATGTATTTATATGTTAAATATTATGTGGGTTTTCCTATATTATTCAAATAATATGAGATATGTATGATGATGGATGATTATGTTTTTTGAATGTATGAAAAATAATGGATCGTTAATTGTATGGTGATTATTGAGTTAGACGTTGTTTTAATTTTTCTAGATCTTATGTAAGCTGGATTGAGACGTAGGTATTTTTGTAATTTTATTTTGAATATTATTGTAATTATTCCGAACTCGAGAAGACGAAGAACGAACGTAAGAAATTTATTGTTCACGTGAAAATAGTGTTCATCCGCGAAAACACTGTTCACGTCAGAAATTCACTGTTCCAGTGGAGGTGAATAGTTCCGGTTGTATGTAATGGCAGTGAACAATGATTGTCCGGCACAGCAGGCGGTTTTCGACAGTGAGACGGACAGCGGTGGTGATGGGCGATGATCGGAGAGTCGTATTGTTGGTGACAACTGTTGTCACGTTTTATGAAACTTTCCAACAAACTTTGCAACCAACTCTATCACCTAAGCATTTCATTAAAATCCAAACTCTTTTAATTATTCATTTAAATTTTGAATTTAAGGTAATTTTAAACTAATTATTAATTATTAATTTTATAAAAATTAAAAATTAATAGTTTGATTTGGTTTGACTCAAGTTTGACAAAATCAAATAAATGTTTATTTGACTAAGTCAATATATTAAAATAGATAATTATAGAAATTATTTTAATTAATAAAAATAGTTTTTCTAATTAAAAACGTTTTGTTCAAAACTTGAAGATTATGAATATGGACATCGGGAGGAGGAGACAATATTTGAAAAATATGTATCCTTGAAATCCGCTTTATAATTTTATTTCTTTATTTTAATGGTTATAATTTAAAAATACTCAATAGTCACTCGGTCCATTAAATAATTATTTAATTATTATATTTGATAACATGTCCATGCATTAGTCGATCACACGCCATACATGAAAATCTCACATAATTTTATTTAATCATGCTTCTCATCTGTAGAAACATGATTTATTAGGATTGTCTTAATATATTTATATGTATTACTTTATGAAATCAATTGTATGTAAACTACTAGGTTTTAACTAGTTAAAATTTGGGAATCACACCACACTAAAGGCTATAGTAACATTTAGGTTAACCGACTTTAGTAAAAGAGCTTTATTAATGTTTGATGAATATAATTAATTAGTTAATTTAAGATCACCTAATTATGACTTAAGCGCTTTAGAAAGGTAAATGAACTTAGACCAATGAGATTGAATTAACTGATAGTTAAATATTCATAGGGTTATTATTTTAACTAGTAATAAATGTAGAATTAATTGATTAGTTAAAATTGAAACACATTATCCTAAAATTGTGAGTGGGAGAAGGTTGACATGTCAATGTAACCTATGGTCTCCATCCTTAGTACAAAATCGTGAGGTGCAGTGAGGGCCTCGGGATGACTTTGTTTTCATCCTCCTAAGGAAGGTTTCGAGCTATACCAATACCAAGGTTGAACTTCTTAAGAAGATAAGAGGAAATGATGTAGTTTAGTTTTGACCGACCCTATGACGGCATATTCTAAATGAAATCATGAAATCTGAAATGATTGGTTACACTCACAAAGTTATAATTAAGCTTTCATATGGATAATTGTCACTTGACCGAAAAAACGAAACTTTATTGTTAAAAAAAAATGAGATATTTTAAGTTTTAATTAATAAAGATGAGAATATTTCATTAGACAGTCTGAGGTTAATCTGACTGACCCTAAGGTGAAACTTTAATCGTTGGGTTGTTTTATCGTGATTAGTAAATGCTAAATTTATATGTTTATTATGATTGCATTCATGCTTCACGTTTACTTTTTGAATTATAGATATTTATCAATTATATTGGATCGTGAATGTTTTAAATTTCAGTTATTAATATTATGTCTACCATGGGCAACCCTGTTACTGCTTTACTCGCTCTTGAGAAATTGAATGGTGATAATTTCATACGTTAAAAATCAAATATGAACTTAATGCTGATTTGTGATAACCATAAGTTTATTCTTACACAGGAATGTCCTTAGTAGCCCGCTGCTAACGCCCCTAAGAATGTTAGGGACAAATTTGATGCTTGGATCATATCAAACAATAAGGCAAAGTGCTACATGCTTGTGAGCATAAATGATGTTCTGAGAACCAAGCATGAAACCATGGGGACTGCCTATGAGATTAGGAAATCTTTACAGAAAATGTTTGAGCAACAATCCGATCAAAGTCGTCATGAAACCACTAGGAGCTATATGACAACTAAGATGAGGAAAGGTACTTTTGTTCCGAAACATGTTTTGAAAATGATCAACATAATGCATGAGACAGATGAACATGGGGTGATCATTGATGAACGGATTCAAGTTAGCATCATACTAGAGTCGCTCACACCAACTTTTTCTACATTCATGACCGACTATGTTATGAACAAGTTACAATTCAACATGACCCAATTGTTGAATAAAGTGCAGACTTTTAAGTCACTCAACCTTAGAATGACCAAAGAGGGCGAGAAAAATGTTGTCGAGCAAAAGCCTTTTTATAATATTGTGAAGGAAAAGAAGATAAAGAAGAACAATGGTAAGGACATGAGTAAGAACAAAAGAGTAAATAAAGCCAAGACATCACCGAAATCCAAGAAGAATAAGAAAGACGGCAAGCCTAAAGGAAAGTGTTACCATTGTGGGGTTGAAGGTCATTGGAAGAGAAACTGTAACAAGTATCTCTCTGAGCTGAAAAATAAAAGTAAATATGATTTACTTGTACTTAAAACTTATTTAATGGAATATGATTTGTCATTCTGGATACTTGATTCATGAGCCACTAACCATGTATATTCTTCTTTGAAGATGCTTGATTCGTCAAGGGAGCTGCTTGATGGCGAGGTCATTTTGAGAGTTGACAGTGGTGCGCTCGTATCAGCTAAAACATTAGGGATAATCCGTTTACTTTATGAATATAATTACTTAGTTTTGAATGATATTTATTATATTACTGTTTTTTTAGGAATTTGATTTCTCTTTCATTTTTGCAAGAACAGTTATTTGAAGTTTCTTTCATAAATATAGAGTTTATTATTTCTAAGAATGGATTCGATATCTGTCATGCTAAAATTATAAACGGACTGTATATGCTTAAACCCACTGGACGCGCATTCAATAATTTTGAATGATTTAAAGTAGCAAAACTTAAAAATAATAAACGACAAAGAGTTTCTCATGATGATAACACATATTTATGGCATCTTAGGTTGAAACATATTAACCTAGATAGATCAAACAGGTTAACAAAGCATGGTTTTTTAGAGAGCTAAAAGTTAGAACTCTTCTTGTTTGTGAATCCCGTTTAGAGATTAAAATACCAAGATACCTTTCACAAGAAAGGGCGAAAGAGCCAAAGAACCACTTGAATTAGTACATAGTGATGTCCGTGGACCAATCAATGTACAAGCTAGAGGTGAGTATGAGTATTTGTCACTTTCGTGGATGACTACTCAAGATATGGTTATAGTTACCTAATGCATCGAAAGTCTGAAACTTTTGGAAAGTTTAAAGACTTCAGGCTGTAGCTAAAAAGCAATTAAGTAAATAATTGAAAACCATTTGATCCGATTGAGGTGGTAAATACTTGGTTTAGAATTCAATGATTATTTCCTGGAGTGTGGAATCCTATCCCAACTCACAGCTCCTAGAACACCATAACAAAATGGTTTTGCAGAGAGGAGAAATGGAACCTTATTGGATATGGTTAGGTCGATGCTAAGCTACTCATCATTGTCACTTACATTTTAGGGATATGCACTACACACGCCAACTTACATTTTGAATGTAGTGCCCTCTAAATCTGTAAGCAAGACGCCTTTAGAGTTATGGAATGACTCCAAATCTAGTTTGCGTCATTCCCGTATATGGAGGTGTCCAGCTCACGTTCTTAGACCCAATTCCGAAAAGTTAGATTCAAGGTCTGAGGTATGCATATTCGTTTGCTATTCTCTAGAGACTAGAGGTGGGTACTTTTATAGTCACAATGAGTCAAAAGGTGTTTGTGTCGAAAAATGCAACCTTGAGCATGATTATATGTAAAACTACAAACCTCATAGCAAAGTAGTTCTCGAGAAATTAACGACTGATGAGGTCAGACCACCTTCAATTTCTACTGATAAACGACAAACCAGAAAAACCACAATTCCTACAAAGGAAACCCCGGTGCATTGTCATAGTTGGAGGGTTGTGGACAATCAGTTCGCTACGAACTAGAGGCACATGTCCTAGTGTCAGACAGTAATAAGGAGGATCCATTATCTTATGAACAAGCAATGGATGATCCTAAAAAGGAGAAATGGCAAGATGCTATGAACCAAGAAATGTATCTATGTATTCTAATTCTGTCTAGGAACTTGTAGATCCACTTGAAGATGTCAGGCCCATTGGACGTAAATGGATCTTCAAGAAGAAAAAAGGTGCAGATGGGAAAGTAGAGACTTTCAAGGCACGGTTAGTAGCCAATGGCTATACACAAAGGAAGGGAGTCGATTACAAAGAGACATTCTCCCCTATGGCCATGATAAAATCCATTCACATCCTTTTATCCATAGCCGCTAGTTTTGACTATGAGATATGGTAAATGGACGTCAAGACAACTTTTTCAGAATGTCTCTCTTGAAGAAAGCATCTATATGATGTAGCCATAAGGGTTCGTACAAAAGGGGCAAGATCAGAAAGTATGCAAGTTGTTTAAATCTATTTATGGATTAAAGCAAGCTTCTAGATCTTGAAATCTTACCTTTGATGAGATCATAAAATCTCATGGCTTCGAGCAAAATGTTGACGAAGCTTGTGTTTATAAATACACATTTATAAATACATCAAAAATAAGATAGTGGTTTTCTTAGTTCTTTATGTTGAGATATTCTACTCATTGAGAATGATGTAGAAACTTTGTCAAAGGTAAAGAAGTGGTTAGCTGAGAAATTTCAAATGAAAGATTTGGGAGAAGCGAGTTATGTTCTAGGCATCCAAATCTTATAGGATAGAAAGAACAAGTTCTTGGAACTTTCTCAAGCATCTTATATTGATAAGGTTTTGGAGTGATTCTCTATGAAGAATTTCAAGAAAGGTCAATGGCTGACCAGACATGGAATTGTCCTCTCAAAGGAACAATATCCCAAGACACCTCAAGAGGAAGAGGAATGGGAAATTTTCCCTAAGCTTCAACAGTTGGAAGTTTCATGTATGTCATGTTGTGTACGAGATCAGACATCTGTTGTGCAGTGAGAATTGTCAATCGTTATCAATCGAATCCAGGTTTGGAATACTGGATTGCAGTGAAGCACATTCTCAAGTATCTTAAGAGAACGAGAAACTATATACTTGTTTATTAAGGTGGAGACCTGAACCCCACTGGATAAACTGATTTTGATTTTATTCAGACAGATTTAGTCGAAAGTCGATATCTGGATCAGTATTCATCCTAGGTGGATGAGCTGTAGTCTGGAGAAGTATTAAACAATCCAATATTGCAGATTTCACTATAAAAAATGAATATATAGCAGCCTATGAAGCTACGAAAGAGGCGGTATAGCTCCGAAAGTTCTATTCTGATATGGAAGTACTTCTCGATATGGATAACCCATTGATCCTGTACTGTGATAACAGTAGGGCAGTAGCAAAAAATTCCAAGGAACAGAGGAGTCAGAACATAGAAAGGAAATATCATCTTGTAAGAGAGATCGTGAATTGATTGGATGTGACTATGGTGAAAATAGTATCGGAACAGAACCTGACTGATCCTTTTATAAAGACACTTCATGCAAAGTCGTTTGAGGTTCACGTGCGTAACATAGGATTAAGAGAGATGCCGCATTTGCTTTAGGGCAAGTGGCAGATTTTTTGTGGTTATGCCATCAAAACATGTGTATTGACATTTTGATATGAAATTTAAAGAGGATTACATTTTTCTTATAATTTTTCTTTTAAATTATTATTGAATCATTTATCTAAATATATAAAAATTTCATATTCATTAATGATACTATAATCTTGTATTAATACGGGATGATTAAAATCATATATAATGAATAAAATTGTCAGCAACATATTAAAGTATGAAATCTTTATTGAATGGTTGCTAGTATGATTCACTAAGCATTATGAATGTGTGTGATCTAGATCCAGATCATTGATGTGGATAGATGTCTTAGGAGAGATACTTTATATAATAATATTATATATGACAAGACCGATGTGAACCAATATATTTATTAACGTTCCATTTATGATAAAGATCTAATATACATCAATTTGATAATTATATGTCGATCAGTCTAAATCCTGAGTAATCATGAACTCCTATGTATGTCTACTGAATCTTTTGATTCACTCATTAAGGTATGTTTGTTAATCAGACTAGTGACTTTTATTTTAGAGATTCAATGATGTGGATGGCTGGAGACATGATCTTACAAGATTTGGAATCTAAGCTTTCCTAACGGTTCATATATTGATTTCCTTTAGGGGTTAATTCTGGAGCTGAATGATTATTGAGCTCAAATTTATTATAAGATTATAAATTAGCCATTAACTAGTGGATTAATGATACTTAAGGATCAAAAGATAATTAGATGGGTAAAACAATAATTTTGACCAGTTCTAATTTACAAACCAATAATTCGAGGACACAACTACATGAAAGGATCATGTTAGTGGACTGCATGAGAATACTCTGTAAATACATTCTATAATCACTAAGAGTGCAATTCCATATTTATAGTAGAGTAATAATGAAATTAATAAACAAGATTATTTAATTAAACAGTTTAATTAATAATCTAGTTTATTGAAACTTAAGATTATAGGTCTATGGTCCCGAAGTCACCTATATACTATGATGTCTAGAGTGTGAATATTTCAAGACATGAGAAAATGAGTAACTTGCAAAAAGAATTTGTTTTCTCGGGCAAGTATATAATTTTGTGTGATTAAATTAATTAAATTATTTATATATTTAGATATAATTGTCAGAAATTATACATATAAATAATTATCAATTTTTTAAATTATCGATAAAAGTGAGACAAAATATCTAATTTGTGAAATTAGATAATTAAATTATTATTAGATAATAATTTAAATAAACTAAGTCTATTATTTGTAAAATAACAGATAAATTAGTTGATAGAAATAATCCGATATGTCAATTTTGAATTAACTGATATTTATATAATTATATGATTAAAATAAATATTTAATTCACAGTAATTGCCATGTGTCAATCACTGATAGTGTATCAAAAATTGACATGGAATATTGTGGTGTCACGTGGCACTAAAGTTGTGCATAATTGTAGTGGGTCCTACTGCAATTCGTAATTTTACAATTAAATATTATTTTACTTTATCACTAAAAATATGAGATGCCATTATTAAGAATATATAAAGATTTTATTCTAATGGCTTTGGTTGTTGAACGAAGAGGAGAGAATCAGTTGATCAGATCATCTGTTCATAAATCAAGAGTTGAATTGAAAACACGATTGGTGTCAGAGAGATTTTATTTTAATGGCCTTGGTTGTCGAACGAAGAAGAGATCATCAGTTCATAAATCAAAAGTTGAATTGAAAAAATGATTGGTGTTAGAGAGATTTTATTCTGTGATTGAACGTTAATCAAATCTCTAAAAGAATAATCATCACATTCTTTTAAAGAATCATCTCACAAAGTCATTCTCAGTAATTTCTAGATCTAATGTGTTGAGAATATCTAGAGACAGTTAAAAGTGTCTTATAATATTCTACGTGCCCACACACGTCCTAGTGCGTTAAGAATTGGCTTAGAAGATCATGGTGTGGATCTCGGAGTCTACTGATCGTTGGAACGATTTCGTAGGAATGAAGGATCGATCAATTTTTACAAGGACACTTGATATAGACTACAATAAGTATATGATTCTTAACCTTATATGTGATAGATTTAACTTATAAATATAAAATGGATCATGACCGATTGAAAAAGAGTTTTCAATAAAAAATTTTATTTGGTTATCATGGCGTTGCGCAAGTTTTGTCTTATTAAAAGATTTTTGTTTTTATTAAAAGTTTAATTTTTTAAAAGGTCATGCGCCTCCACGCTTTCTCTGCGCACGCGCTGCCACGACCAACAGTCCTCTAAGATCATGATAAGAAGGCAACTTGTAACTTGGACCTATTGAAGCTATAACATCATCCATTGGTTGAAAAAATTTAGATCTAGCTGTATTAAAAGGAATGATTGTTTCAAACCACCACCGTCCAATTGCTATGTCAACTACATCTCTTTGTTCTTTTATAGTCAATGATGACTTAATGGTATGTTGTGATCCAACATGCATTCTTGGTTGAAAAAATCTTGTTAATAGACTTTTTGGGAGTACCTTTCTCTTCTTTTGGCCACTATTCAAAAATTTATTTACTTTCTCTTCTTTTGGCCACTATTCAAAAATTTATTTAATTTCTCATTTCCCTTTAGATTGATTTCTTCTTCATGATATTCAAGTTCCTCATCATTCATTTTCTCAATGTCAAATGAGCGTCCTATTTCATGATCTATTAGTTTCTTCCTTTGCATATCCCTTTTTTATTCTAAAATTAATCTTTTCATTTGCCATTTGACATCCGGAAGAACCTTCACACACTTTGCCACATCTCAAAAAATCCAACCCAAATGCTCTTTAAATCTTGTTATACCGCCCCCTTTAATAACTTAATCACAGAACATATATTTCACTACATTTCGACTGCATTCAATTGCAATCGCATAAGCCCAAGACTGATCATCTGATCGAGCTAGACCAAATATTTTGAAGTTGTAGTAGATGAATTACTCTTTCCTCCTCGAGCTCCACTTCCACTCATTTTAAGTAAAATACTACATTCAATTTAATACTTAGGAATAAATCTAACAGTCAACACAAGTTCAAAATGATTATGCAACACATTCTCAATGAAATAGAATCAATTCCAATTCCCATTACACAGAGAAACAAAAGAAATTCTCAATTCCAGAAACACTTTCTCCATACATAATCAAACTTTCTCAAAGAAACAGAATCATATTCTTAATTCCAGTACATAGAGAAGAATCAATTCAAGAAAGCATGTTGAGGGTTCGGTCGGGCTTTAGATTCCCCTAGATTATCTGAATGAGTTGGGGCTTGATCTCACCCTTGCATGGTTAGAACAGAACCAACGAATAAATCATCTAAGCACTTTAAAGAGAAAATACTAATTGATAGTCTCAAAATCTTTGCGAATGTCAATCTTCAAAGCAATATGACCACCATGACCAATGTTACATAAAACATTCAGAAGCACCAGCAATACAGTCATATTTTGTCGTCCTCAATAAAACAATATTGGTTCAAAGATACAATGCGAGAGCATATAACAGCAAGATGATCAACAATAGTCTTGGTAATAACTTTAAATAATAAACTATCTAAAGCAATTGGGAGAAGCTAACTGACATCTATAGCATTCAGTGTCTTCGGAAGGAGGATTATAAAGTTAGAATTTAAACCTGAAATAACAAGCCCTGCATGGAAAATCTCCTGCACGACCAAGATCAAATATGAGCCCACAATGTCCACACAATGACAATAAAATTTACCCAAAAAACCTTCTCGACCTATAGCACTAAGAGTATCCATGTCGAAGACCATCTTCCTCACCTCATCATAAGAAGGAACTTGAAGAAATGAAGATTTCTCCTCGGCATTAACCAAAGAAGGAACAAAATTTTGAATGATAGATAAATCTGAATTACAATCATCAGGATTGAGAAAGAGATGATGATAAGAATATATGGCATGCTCACCAATCTCAACCAGATGATAAGAGATAGCTTCACCAATTTGCATGGAAGAAAGGTTTCCCCCCACTACATTCAAGTAAATCATGAAAGAATTTAGAATTACAATCACCTTCTGCTACCCATCTAAATCTACATTTATCTCATAGAAAAACCTCTTGTTGTCCTAGAATCATATCTAAGTCTACAAGAGAAAGAGACTCAACACAAAAAAGGTCATATGAAAAACCCTCAAATTTAATTTTGTCTTCTATGGCCATCACTTTCTCATTAGACTTAAAGACATTCAAGGCAATATTACCAAACACTTCCAAATTTCAATTCCTCATATTCATCTTTAGAAGCATTAGCTTCAGAACAAAAATTCTCATACCACTCACTGCAATAGAAGAAGAGCAAACTGAATGAACTAAGTCAAGGAAAGAGAGATGAGAAACTCAAGTACCTTGAAATATGGATGGCATAGGATTTAATGGAGCACCAGTAGAATAAAAAATCATTAAAGGATGATGATTTGAATGCAAACAAATGTAAAGTAACACAAGAGACCTAAAACCAAGCATCAAGAAAAGATGGAGAGCAAAGAGCTCTATCTAACTAAGAAAACCCATACCATTACTTTGAGGTTGATCAAGTCCTCTCCATCCACCTGGAAATATATAAACAAATGTCCCAACAGCAGAACCACTAGCTTGATCTGTTTATAGCTCCTCGTAATGAGTGGGTGGTAAATAAATAATATGGAGGATTAAGTTGAGACTTATCATGTGGATAATATGATGAATAATGGTCACGAGATAGATAATATTCCAGTTGATAGGTAGATATGTCCTTGTTAAGCCCAAATTAACGAAAATCATGTACAAATTTGGATGGGAGAGGTTGCTCGTGTGCACTCCTTTCTGGTCCTTAGCCTCCTAGTAGTTTGAAGGTTGTGTAGATCCACCGCCGGGCTTGGGCATGGTCTGGGAGAAAAATCCTGAAGCGACAGAGCTTTAACACTAACGTCAACATGCTGGGATATTTCACATCAAGGCCTTACTTACTCTGTCAGGATGGCTTCATCAGAGATGTGACATGGCCCCTTGTGGGGAGGACGATTAAGTTGTGTGTTGAAGAAGTTCCCTCGACAGTGCCTCTAGAGGATCGGATCATCTTAGCCATTCTTATGTCGTTTACTCTCCCATTGATTACTTAGAGCGAACGTGACTCTACCCTCAACTGTATTGCGAGCACTCGTTACCAACCTGGGTGGCTCGCGAGTTTGAATTGACACGTCTCTAGGCCCCGGAGGCCTTCGATTATTGGTCGTCAGATTTACACAGTCATAGCGAGAATTTAAGATCTGTACTTATCCCATCGTCTTCTCGCTTGCCTGGAGTTACTTCGTTAATAAAGGCATGTTGGCAGGCCTTAGCCAATAGTTGGCGGGATTTTTTACAGCTTCCTCCCACTAACTTGCCTTGCAACAAGATATACCATGGGGATGTCACGCTTAAGATAATGAAGCCACCTCCTAACAAGGAGGAAGAGGAGGATGAGTACCTTCCCAGAAAATCCAAGAAGGAAAGAAAGGCTCCCACCGTCGCTAGGCCAAGGATTTTTGGGATTTCAGTAGAAGCTCCTGATCTTGAAAGGGTTGAGCCCCTGAGCTTGGATTTTATGGTAGGCGATCAGTCCAATGTTCTTAGACTTAGACGTCTCAGACGAGGAGCAAGGTACATCTCCATAGAAGAGCTTGTGGATGCCCCCCACCCTAGTGCTAGTTTAAAGCCAACGTCGTTAACTCTGATGATGAGTCTCTCATAAGTAAAATTTTCCCTTTATCAACTAATACGTACTTGTTTTCCATATATATTTTGTCTCATTATGCTGAGTTGATCTTGTCTTTCAGGGTCGTGAGGAGGAAATGATTGTAAGCCCTCGAGCTCAAGAGAAGGAGATGATTGGAGGCTCTAATCCTGCCCCCGTGAGCGCTTCGCAGGAAGTTCATGAGAAGGAAACTTTCTACGATGTATTTGCCCATTTCAGTCTATAAATATGCTTATGCTTACCTAAATTTCCTTTTGTTTCTACTGACACTTATTATTCCGCTCTTTCAGGATTTTGTCATGCCTCCTTCTCTTTCCTTCAGGCCAGTACCTGCTGATAGGAATGCGGTTGTGAACGCGGTGACGATCCCTTTGGTAGGGGTTACTCCTGATATGAATGTTCCAGCGCCCCTGCCGACACGCCCTCCGAATCCCATGGTTCATACGAAGGTAAATACACTTTCTGTAAGTATTATGGTTGTTTGTACTTTATCATTCCTAACTTGGTTCTCGTTTTCGACCGGGTTCTTGAGACACTTTCGCAAGTATCCTTGATTTTGAATCTCCTAACCCGTGGCGTGAATCCATCATTGAGGGTTCGGTCGGGCTTTAGATTCCCCTAGATTATCTGAATGAGTTGGGGCTTGATCTCACCCTTGAGTCCACGTCCTTCAACCATTTTGGGTCGACTATCTAAACTCGACCTACACGATGAGGGAAGTCTTCCATGCGCAAGGAGGCAGCGAAGGAGGCGCGGGTTGAGAAGGTGGTTCATCGGGAGTCTTCCCAGGACGCTCATAGCAGGGTGGATGATCGCATTGGTCCAACATCCACTACTGAAGTGAAGTCAGATGGAGGTACTTTGATCGCCAAGCAATACTTTTCCTTTAATCTTGATTCTTTTTTCTTGCCGCTATCCGGGGTAATGGGGGAGTTTTATGGCATGATGATCGACAATCTCCTACTCCCATATTTGTAGAGAGCGGATCGGTCATATCTTAACATGACTAAATGAGGGGATTGGTCATCTTTCGTCAGACGCCTCTCAACGTGTTGGGTCAAATCCTCTATATCATAGATGACTCAACTCATGAGGATGCAGATCTCTGATCCCTTTCTTACCTGTTGAGTTGTTGGTGCAAGCTGAACCCTGTGGGGCTGGATTTCAGATGGATTCGTCCTCACATTCACGCGTACATGAGGTTTCAAAGATGACTTCTTAGGATGGATGAGGTCGAAGCCTTGGAGGCAGAGATGGTGAAGCAGGATGCAATTTAGGTGAGCGCAGAGGTGGTGGCGAACATCATCAGGGGCGAGATCAACAGACATCACCCCATGCTGGAGCATTACCCCAATGCCTCGGGAAAAGTCACCACTGATCTGTTCCTCGAGCACAAGTT
The DNA here is from genome assembly GCA_003255025.1 of Datisca glomerata. Lineage (NCBI taxonomy): Eukaryota > Viridiplantae > Streptophyta > Magnoliopsida > Cucurbitales > Datiscaceae > Datisca > Datisca glomerata. Next base: position 611,318 of record QANY01011952.1, on the reverse strand, counting down.
TTTTGTATTACCTCTTTTGTATTCTTGTATATTCTTAGACCTGAAACATATTAATTCAAAAGCGCACATTATTATTTCATCTGAAAATATGGATTTATTTGTACTTTGAACTTTTATTATGCTTTGCTATCGTTAACTCCTACTTTGCATTTTACATCTCCTTTCCATGCGAATTTAGCATAGGGGTTATGAATCAAAGAGAATCTCTAAATTTGATATGACATGAAGGCCAAGTTTCGCCTTCATAACTATGTTGATTTCAACAACGAAGTGAACACCAACGGTGTATCTTGAGTTCAACGCACCCTTCTCCCCCACCATTTTTTATTTTTTAGAAAGCACATAATTTGTAATGGCTAAGTTCCGGCTATGCACTAGGGAGTTCAGTAATTTTATCGTTAATTTTCCTCACTAGATATGATTTAATAGATTAAACAAAGATTAAGTTTATATTAATATTTGAATGTTTACATACATCTCTTTGTTGGCCTATCTATTTTTTCTAAAACGTCTTATATGCGTTTCAGGAACAAGACTCGCTAAAATGTCTTAAGTGCATTTTAGGACAATGACCCAGTTATAAGCTATGATCATCTAAGTATGAAGTGATATAAAATTACAAAATTAAGCATAATACTTCCTAATGTACTTGAAGTTGACCGTTGTTGGGATGATTTAGTGTGTTTGGGTCGGCCAAATCGACAGTTCTCGTTATCATCTATGGAGGTGATCTCGTACGACCCCTCGCACTTGGGCTCAAACTTCCTAGTGTGTACTCCTTTCATCACATGTTCAGCCACCTTCAGCACCAATTTCCCACGATGAAGGTCTGGGGCTTCACAATGACTTCGTACGTCTGGCCCATGTGGTAAGTGCCTTAAAGTGTGAATTAAATATTGGTTTATCTGGGATATTTTTCAATAAATTAGGCTTATCATGATATTTTTATTATAATTATTTGACAAGTGTCATTTTGATGAGTGTGTTTCACAATCATATTTTTGACACTCATCACTTGAATTTTGTTGGTTCTTGGTAGATTTATTGCTAGATTTTATGCTTGTATATGCTTTTATTTTGTAGGTAAGGAATTCAAGTTAACTTGGGTTGATTTTAGAAGATTTGGAAGGAAAAAAGTGGGATAAGAAGTGGTATAGGGAAGGACTTGTACAAAACCTTCAACATCATGACATTGGGATCTCAACGTCACAACTTTGGGAAAGAGAGCACAAAGAGGAAGAATGGCCAAGGCCATGGTGCTGGCTTCCCACCGTCGTGACACTGGCACGAGAAGAAAAACAGTAGGCCTAACGTCACTACGCCAGCTCGATTTGAGGAATTTGTTACGACTTTTGTTCTAGTTTTATCCTTGACGAACTATAGTGTAATAATAGAATATTTTTGGGTTCTTTTGAACCTTTTTTGGATGGGAGGCAACAAAAAGACTAGCAAAAACATTATTTTCGTCTGTCATGAAATAAATTTGATGAAGATACATCACATTTCAGGCTAAGTCACCAAGCAAGGCTAGGGATGATCTTTAAAGTCTAGTTTTCTCTGACTCAAAACATTGATTCATTTCACGTTCTTATAAATTTTAGATTTGTTTGGGGTTAAACTTTTTATTATTCATTAGACTCTTTTTAATTCAGAGATTATATTTTTATTCTTTCATATAAATTTAGCCAGGCTTTGTTTATGTGAATGATTTAATTTATAGTTGCTACATGTGATTATATCTTATGTATTGATCTTTTACTGCAATATGTCGTTTGATATGTTATGGATTTTAGGTAATTTGTAAGATATGTCAGAGTATAATTTAATAGAAAGAGTTTCATCATATCAAATATATTCTATATTTTATGGTCTTCAAAGTGAGAAATAGAGAAATTAAGCTTGAAAGTGATTCCCGAAGCCTTCTCATTTTCATTATTGCTAATAATCAATTTTAGTATTGCATTCTTAATCTAAATCATATTTTTTTCTTCATTACTTATTCATTACTTACTGAGGATTGCTTTAATTCGCTATTTCTCATTGTATGAAACTTCTTCGTGGGATCGACACACCTCAATCTATATTGAAATTACCGCAAGTATATTTTGATTGTAATCAAAATTTGACACCATAGCCAGAGAAGCGTTATCAACATAAGAAGTTTTAGCGAGTTAATCAAAAGCGGTAAGTTTGTTCCTTTACGTAAAATGTTGCTTTCAATTTTTTAATAAAAAAGCTTCGGAATTTTCTTGATCGCCGCCAATTATAAGTTGTTTCCATCGGGTCTTTAATTTAGTAAAAATACAAACAAAAAAGAGAGATTCGGGTCACATTAACCTCAAGTTAGGTATCAATCTTACTTTTATTATTATTATTTTTAGTTTAGGTTAGTTGCAGATATTTTTTCTTTATTTCTACATATTATTTTTTGTTTATTATTTTTAATTAAAAATAAAATACGATAAAAAGTTAAAAAAAATCGTTATGGTGAATGCCTAGGAATAAGTTAAAAAAAAGAATGCCTAGGAAGAAAAAAAGATATAGAGATAAATTGGAAAGATTTGTAAAAAGATCTAGGTCACCTACTTCTAATTGTTCATTTGAATTGTTGACTACTATTATATTATCTGACTTATTTCTAGGTAGCAACATAGATCCAAAGGAAGCATTGGAGCAAAATGCTAGAGTAGAGGAAAATGTTGTAAAATCTTTGAGAAACTAGTTACATCCTACTCGTACGGGTACACCATCATGCATAATGTTTCCCGCAATACTCCACATCAAGAGTTCAAATCGGGAATGATTCAGTTATTACCTACTTTTCATGGTTTAGAGAATGAAAACCTGAACGTGTATGTTAGGGAATTTGAAGAGGTAATAGCGACTTTTTATAGACGGCCTGAAAGTGCCGATTCTGTAAAGTTGATTCACCCTCTCCTTATGAGACAAGGTAAAAAGTTGGTTGTACTCTTTGAGACCAAGATCAATATGCAATTGGGGGGGAGATGACACAAGTATTCTTCAAAAAGTACTTCCCATATCATAAGACCAACAATATAAAGAGACAAATTTCAACATTCTCTCAGAAGGACAGTGAAACAATATACCAAGCTTGGGAAAGATTCAAAAAGTTGCTAAACTTGTGTCCTCATCATGTGTATGAAAGTTGGGGCTTGGTAAGCTATTTTTATGAGGGACTCACAATCAGAGAGCACAATTTATTGAGATGATGTGCAATGAGTATTTTCTTCACAAGGATCTGGAAGAAACTATGGATTACCTGAATGAGTTAGCCGAGAAAGCATATACATGGACAGGCCCAAGTGCTACTGATAGCACAAGCAGAACAATCAGAGTTTATCATCTAAGGGGAGAAGATAATCTTAAGGCTCATGTAGCAGTCTTAACAAGGGAATCAAAGGCTCTTAAAATAAAAGACACTAGAGGTACCCAAACAGTTGCTCATGTTGAATCACATATGTTTTTTTTTTCTGTGTCGGGGGGTAAATCACTCAGCTCAAGAATGTCTTACTTAGAGTGAGATGTGAGGGGTATATGAGGAGCAATGTAATGCCTTTGGGACGTATAGGAAAACATACTCGCCTTATTGTGAGACTTACAATACTTGCTAGAAAAATCATCCAAACTTCAGTTGGAAGTCAGATTCCAACCAACCTGGATAGTCTAGCAATTCATGGAAGCCTGAAGCATAACCTCCCATGTCTTATCCTGCTCCTCAATATAGTGCACCAACGGTTAAGAGATCTTTAAAGGACAATTTACAAGCATTTATGGAGGCATAAAATAAAACCAATAAATAATTTGAGATTGTGCTCTCACAGGTAGTGGAAGAGAACAAGGAAATGAAGAACCAAATTTATAAACTAACTAGTTCTTTAACTGTGCAGAAACATGAAAAATTTCCAGCACAAAGCTCAATCAAATTAAAAGGGGCAACACATGATACATCCATCTTCTTTTAGTTCACAAAATGTCAAAGATGTTAATGCCATCACCACTCGATGTGGTGAGATTCTAGAAGTACCACTTCCACCAAGTGGTAAAGATAAAGATCCTAAAGAAGAAGGTGAACAAAGATACAAGGTTCTAGTGCCTTTTCCCCAAGCTCTGCGTCCTGATGGGAAAATAGGGAAATCTAATGTGAGATTCTAGAACACTTAAAAATGTAGCTATTAACCTTCCTTTGTTGCATGTGATTCAAGAGATACCATCTAATGCAAAAGTGATCAAGGATTTTTGCACAATGAATAGGAAGCATCATGTTGAGAAGACTACATTCTTGACGGAATAAGTGAGTGCGGTGATTCCGTAGAAGACGCCATCGATTGGGAAGTGTGAGATTGGTCAAGTTTTATTAGATCTAGGAGCAAATGTTAATCTAATGCCTTATTCCATTTACTTGTAGTTAGGACTTGGAGAAATTAAGCCCACATATATGGTTTTACAGTTAGCTAATCATTCAATAGAAGCCGAAGGGGAATAATTGAAGATGTTTTACTGTAGATTGACAAAAAAATTTACCCTATTGATTTTTTAGTTTTAGACACACAGTATGTGGTTGATATGGATTCTAAGATTCCATTGATTCTAGGTCAACCTTTTCTTGCTACGTCTAATGCTCTTATAAATTTCGGGAATGGTTTGACGAAATTGGCATTTGGGAATATGACCTTAGAAGTGAAAATCTTTCATGTTGGAAAATAACCACAAGAAGATGAATGTTATCTTTCATACATGATAGACACTCTCACGCTAGTGGAGATGCATAAAGGGAGAAATTTGATTCTTGAGAATACTTCCTTTGTAATTCTGATTCTGAAAATTTGTTTTATCCTGATAAGATTGTTGATGTCTCTATCATTGTTGCTGATTCACAGGATAGGAGACTAAGATTTTGGCAACCACACTTCAAGGAGATGCCACGAGAGAGCCAGTATCTGAAGTCGTCCACCATTGAGATTCTGAATGTGAATCTTTCTCCACTGCCAATAGGACTTAAACATGTATTTATAGGACCAAGTGATACCTTTCCAGTTATTATTTATTCTGAGCTTAGTACTTTACAAAGTGATTAATTGATCAATCTGTTAAGAGAACGTACATCGGTTGGATCATAGTTGATTTAATAGGTATTATTAGCCCACTGATATGTTCCTAGAGGATCCATTTAGAGGAAGGTAGTAACCTTAAAAGAGAAGATTTAATCCCACAATCAAAGAAGATTTAATCCCACAATGAAAGAAGTTGTTAAAAATGAAGTCTTGAAATTATTAGATGCTTGAATCATTTATCTTATATCTGATAGCAATTGGGTTAGTCCTACTCAAGTGGCACCTAAGAAATCTGGGGTAACTGTTGTTATGAATGAGGATGGAATAGTTGCTCTAGCAATGGTAGTTATTGGGTGGCACATGTGTATTAATTATAGGAAATTAAACTCTGCCACCTGTAAGAATCACTTCCTTCTCCCATTCATTGATCCTTCCCTTTCCCATTCATTGATCAAATTTTAGAACGTGTCACAGGTCATGGTTTCTATTGCTTTCTAGATGGTTATTCAGGATATTATCAAATTGAGTTTGCTATAGAAGACCAAGATAAAATCATTTTTACATGTGCTTTTGCTACTTATGCCTTTCGTCATAGCCATTTGGTTTGTGTAATACACATGCTACATTTCAAAAATGCATGATGAGCATATTCAGTGATATGGTTGAAAGATGTATGTAAGTTTTATGGATGATTTGACTATTTTTGGTGATTCTTTTGATATATGTATGCTAAATATAAAATTGTTTTGACCAGGTGTGAAGATAAGCGACTTGTGCTTAACTAGGATAATGTCATTTTATTGTATCTTCTAGGATTGTTTTAGGACATATTGTTTTTGAAAAGGGGATAGAGGTGGATAAATCAAAAATTGAATTAACTTCCAAATTACCCACCCCTAAATCTGTTAAGGATGTGAGGTCCTTTCTTGGACATGCCAAATTTTATAGGAGGTTTATACAAAGTTTCTCCAGTATAGCCAGATGATTGTGTAATCTCCTTGTAAAAGATATTAAGTTTAAATGGACTCAAGAGTATGAGAATGCTTTCAAAGTACTTACTTATAAACTCACTATTGCTCATATAAGGTAGCAACCTAACTGGAATTTACCTTTTGAGATTATATGTGATGCAAGTAACTTTGCTTTTGGAGATGGCTTAGGACAAATAAGAGAAGGGACTCCTTTTGTCATTTATTGTGCTAGCAAAACTTTAAATAACGCACAGATGAATTATTCTACTGCAAAAAAAGAACTGTTAGTTGTAGTATTTGCTTTGGATAAATTTCGTGCTTATTTTATTGATTCTCTCATTACTATTTTACTAACCATGCAACTTTAAAACACTTTCTTTCAAAGAAGGATTCTAAGGCCAGACTGATTCATTGGATTTTTCTTTTGCAGGAATTTTACAATTAAGGATAAGAAGTGTGTTGAAAATGTAGGGGAAGATCACTTGTCTCACCTGGAGTTCAATGATTCTGCTGATGGTCCATAAATTCATGATGATTTTCTTGATGAACATTTGTTCACTATTACATAAGTTTCATGGTATGTGCATATTGTCAATTATTTAGTTTCTGATGAAGTTCCATCCACTTGGAGTACACATGATAAGCGTAAATTTTTGGTTAAGGTAAGAAATTTCTATTAGGATGATCCTTATCTGTTCAAATATTGTCCCGATCAAATTATGAGACGATGCATTCCAGAGAGTGAAGTTGATAGTGTCTTAGACTTTTGTCATAGTTCGGCATGGGGTGGTCACTTTTCTATTAAGAAAACCACTGCATAAATTTTACAGTGTGGTCTTTATTGGTCGACCTTGTTTAAAGATACTAACAACTTTTGTCGTTCTTGTGAGAGATGCCAAAAATTAGGTGCATTGTCTCGTCGCCACATGATGCCTCTCAACCTGATCCTGGTAATAGAAATATTTGATTATTGGGGGATTGATTTTATGGGACCATTTCCATCTTCTTTTGGTTATCTATACATACTTCTTGTTGTTGATTATGTGTTGAAATGGGTAGAAGCCATGGATTGCCATACCGATGATAATTTTGTTATTGTTAAGTTCTTGAAAGAAAATATATTATCTAGGTATGGTATGTCACGTGCTATTATTAGTGATCAGAGGACACATTTTCTTGAAGCTTTGATGCGCAGGTATGGGATAATTCATAAAATTTCCACTACTTACCATCCTCAAACCAATGGATAAACTGATTTGGAAAATATGGAGATAAAGCCAACTTTGGAAAAGACGGTTAATCCCAATTGCAAGGATTGGTCTTTATGCCTTCCCAACGCACTTTAGACATATCACATTGCATATAAAACCATCCTTGGGGTGTCTCCTTACCGACATATTTTTTAAAAAGCTTGTTATTTATCTGTCGAACTTGAGCGGAAAGCATATTGGGTGGTTAAGGCCCTTAACTATGAATTGAGTCATACAGGTGCCTAGCGGAAACTACAACTGTGCATGGTCGAAGAGTTGAGTAATGATGCTTATGATAATTACAAGATTTATAAAGTAATGCGCATGAGCGGAAGATTCTGAGGAAAACCTTTGAGCCAAACCAACGAGTGCATCTTTATGACTCTCGATTGCATCTCCATTAAGGTAAAATTAAGATCAATATGGATTGGTCTTTATGTAGTAACATAATTTTTTCCTAATGGTGCTATAGAGATTAAGGATCCCGCTCATGGAAGAGTTTTCGAGTCAATGACAAAGATTGAAAAATTATGTTGAGAGAATTGACCAACCAACGGAGGTCACTTTGGTGGCTCCCGCTTATCAATCTTAAATCAAATTTTATCCTTCCTTTTAGCTCAGCTCCATTTCTTTATTTTATTTATATTTTATTTCTTTTAGTTAGTTTTTTGAGACATTGAGGACACTGCTTGATTTTGGTTGGGGTGGTAACATATCCATGCACTTATTTCTTTCAATAGCTTTCTTGTTTGAATAAGTCTGCATGTCATGTTTAAATTTGTTCTGAAATCCTTGCTATGCATCTATGGATATTTCAAAATGATTGGTTTGGGTCACTTTTTCTATTTTAATCAGTAGAGAATAACTTCTGAAATCCTTTTGAGCGCGATACTAAGCCTAGTGGTAAGATGGATGACAATGCATATAGTCATGAAAATCCTTCATATTTAAGTATATTTATTTTCATGAGAGAGAGAAAGAGATGAGAAAATAGGTTGTGAACTTATATTGATCTTTTGAGTTGGATATAGGTTGTTTATGACTATCATTACATGGTTTGTGGATGTTGGTTGAAATGTTGAAGGATGATATTGGTCAATGTAAAATTTTTTTATGTAATTTTTATTTTTAGCATCTTTCGAAGTTGCTATGTAGTGAAAAACAAAAGAAAAGGAAAAAAATTTAAAAAAAGAAAAAGAAAAAAGAAAAAGAGAATATAGTTATTATTAGAATGTCTTCTACTATCTTTAGAAGACAATGTTCTTATTTCTCAATTAGTAGTTTTCATTATTATGTTGTTAATTTAAGTTGACTAGTAGGATCCAGAAGCAGACTAGTGGAAAGATTGATTGGGGTTTTAAATAGCTAGTACCTATTTTTTTTTATCAATGTTTGTTCACTTATTTGTCCTATAATGCCTTTTCATTGAGTGTATATTTGTTTCCAACTTCATGAGAGAAATTCCTTAACCTAAAATGATTCTTATACCCATGAGGATATGAAGTTGAGGCTTTATTTGGAGAAATTTTTTAAGGTTATATTTGTATTGAGGCTTGTGGTAAGATGGTTATGGGTTAGAACACACTCTGACACACTAATTTTAGTTGTAATAGATATGATTTTGATAGCAATTGTGATATCTTATTGAATGTTTCCTTATACCCTTAATGTTTTGTTTAGATCATTTTCAAATTTAACCTCATGATATGTGTCTTCTTCACGCTTGAATTGCTAGGGACTAACAATAAACTGGTTAGGGGTTAAGATAACTGCCTGAAAGTATGATTTAGATATTGGTTTATCTGGATATTTGTCAATAAATTAGGCTTATCATAATATTTTTATTATCATTATTTGACAAGTATCATTTTGATGAGTGTGTTTCACAATCATATTTTGGACACTCTTAACTTGAATTTTGTTGGTTCTTGATATATTTATTGCTAGACTTTATGCTTGCCTTTGCTTTTATTTTGTAGGTAAGGAATTCAAGTGCACTTGTGGTGATTTTAGAAGATTTAGAAGGGAAAAAGCGGGATGAAAGTGCTAAAGGGACAGACTTGGACAAAACCTTCAACTTCATAACACTAGGATCTCAACGTCACCGCTTTGGGAAAGAGAGCACAAAGAGGCAGAATGGCCAAGGAATGGCCAAGGCCATGATGTTGGCTTCCCACCGCGTGACGCTTGCACGAGTAGAGAAACAACAGGCCTGGCGTCGCGATGCCAATGTGATTTTAGGAACTTGTTGTGATTTTTGTTCCAGTTTTATCCTTGACGAACCCTAGTGTATAAATAGAATATTTTATAGTTTTTTTTAGATTTTTTGGACAAGAGGCTGCAAGAAGACTAGCAAAAACATTATTTTCATCTGTAAAGAAACAAAATTGATGAAGATGGATCACATATCTGGCTAAGTCACCAAGCAAGGCTAGGGTTGATCTTTAAAGTGTAGTTTTCTCTAACATTGATTCGTTTCATGTTCTTATAAAATTTGGATTAGTTTAGGGTTAAACTCTTTATTATTCATTAGACTTTTTTAATCCAAATATTATATTTTTCTTCTTTCATATCAATTGAATCATGCTTTGTTTATGTGATTGATTTAATTTACAATTGTTATTGGTGATTTTATTTTACGTATTGATTTTTTGTTGCAATATTATCGATTTTAGGTAATTCGTAAGATATGTCAGAGTATAATTTAACAAAAAAGAGTTACATCCTATCAAAATATATTCTATATTTATGGTCTTCAACGAACTATTTTTTGATTGTTTGTTTGTGATGTGAAGCAAGCAATTGAGTTATTATTATGAATCAAAGTGAGAAATAGAGAAATTAAGCTGGAAAATGATTCCTGATGCCTTGTCATTTTTGTTATTGCTATTAACCAATTTTACTATTGCATTCTTATCCTAAATCATATTTTCTTCTTCATTAATTATTTCGATTGCTTTAATTTTCTATTTCTTATTGTATGACATTGCTTTGTGGGATCGACACCTCAATCTATATTGCAATTACCACAAGTATATTTTGCGAGTAATCACCATGCGCTTTTCGTATGCTCGAATGTTCTCCTTTGTTTTGTCTCTTCTTTCCTCCAGGGCTTCTAGGTCTCTGAGCCCTGTACCATGTTCCACCCCGATAGATGACAAGAGTTTGGCAGATGGCATTGCTTGAGTGGGAGTTTGCTTCACTGTTTTGTATGCCCAAAGTGCTCAGGGTTGAAGCTCGTGCCAATTTTCTTGGGCTTCGTGAACCATCCTACTTAAGATTCTTAGTAACTTTTTGTTGGTTGCCTTTCCTTGCCCATTTCCCTTAGGGTAGTAAGGTGAGGATTCATCATGGCAGATGGTGTAGTTCTCGAACAACTGAGACACTACCTTTCTTATGAACGCAGTGCCATTATCCGATACTATCCTCCTTGGTAGTCCAAATCTGTAAATATGTTTTCCTTAATGAAGTTGTAAACTAGTTCTGCGGTCCCATTTTTCAATGCAACCGCCTCCACCCACTTGGTAAAGCAGTCCGTAGCGGCCAAGATCCTTATGTTCCCCTTGGAGGGAGGTGCGATCAAACCTATGAAGTCCATGGCCCAAGTATGAAATGGCCATGGGACCTCCACCTGGTGTAAAGGCACCGAGGGTGCGTGCATGACATTTCCTAGCACTTGGCATCCATAATACTTTCTTATAAGTCTTGGTGTGGCATCTTTTCAAGGTTCTCAGAAATAGTAAGGCTAGCATAAACAAACATTTTAATGGTTTTGATAGGCTCTAAGATCGAGAGTTTGGAGGCGAGCGTGGCAAGGGCGTCCGCATGGCGGTTCTAGGACATGGGCATGTGCTCAAAGACAAAATTCATGAATGTGTTAGTCATCCTTTGGACTTCGTGTCTAAACTGAGTGAGGGAAGATTCCTTGACGGTGAACTTCTCATTGATCTGGTTGATTATCATGTTAGAATCTCCTTTTACTTTGACGTTGTCGCCCTTTTTTGCTTCACGTAATTCAAACGAGCACTAAGGCTTCATATTCAGCATCATTATTCATGCAAGGAAATGTAAGCTTGTACAACATTGGGAACATGTTGCCCATAATAACCTCTAGTACATGCCCCGCTCCTCCTCAGTATGCGTTGAAGATCCATCAAATGCCAGCGCCCACACTACCTATTCATAAAGGTTTACTTCATGGAACTTCCTCGGGATGGTTTCATCCAAAGGATCTGATTCTTTATTCGAGAATTACACCAGTAGATCTATGAGTGCTTGGCTCTTCTACTCCTTTGGCGTCATAGGCGTGATGTCAAACTCGCTTAACAGGAAATGGATCGGGTTTGACTTGGTCGAAGACAAGGGCTAGAAAATGCCTCTCTTTTGGCGTGTATCTTAATTATGCGTCATGTAAAACCCTACTCAAATAATAGATTGGTAACTCTACTCCTTCCCGCTCTTGGACTTATCCATAGATGTAATATACAAAATCAGCGGCGAGTCCCCCCAGGGGCGGCACCATGGTGGCAGATGTGAGCAAGACATCCTTGATCTGCTCAAAATGACTCTACTGCTCGGATGCCCACTCAAACTTACAATATTTCTTCAGCAGTGGTTGAAGCACACTGACTGACTCTGCCAAAAAATGACGCACATATGAGACCTTTCCCAAAAAATATTTGAGCTCTTTGATTGTCTGCGGTGGTGGCATGTCCCTGATGGACTTAGCCGTGGATGTAATATACAATGGACATAATATATAATGCTCCAATGGACTTAGCCGTGGACGTAATATACAAAATCAACCGTAAGTCCCCCTGGTGCGGCATCATGGTGGTGGATGTGTGCAAGACATCCTTGATCTGCTCAAAATGCCTCTACTTCTTGGATGCCCACTCGAACTTACAACCTTGCTTTAGGAACAGTTGAAGCACCGTGATTGACTTTACCAAGGTGGGGGTGAAGCGATGGATATAGGAGACCTTGCCTAAAAAAGATTTCAGCTCCTTGACTGTCCGCGATGGCGGCATGTCCTTGATGGTTGTCACCTTCGACTGGTCAATGTCTATTCCATGCTGATACACATAAAACCCCAAGAACTTGCCGCAGGATACTCCAAAGGCGCACTTCAAAGGATTCATCTTGAGCTTGTAAGTCCTACACCTCCAAAAATTGTTTCTGAGGTGTCTGAGATGCATATCCGTTGCTTTGGACTTTATAAATAAGTTGTCCACATAATCCTTCAGAAATTCATGTATCATGTCATGAAAAATTATCATCATGATAGGTAGCCCCGACATTTTTCAGTCTGAATGACATCACAACATAGAACAAATTCCCAAAATGAGTCTTGAAGGCGGACTTCTCGGCGTCTTCTCACGTTGTCCTGATCTGGTTGTACCCACTAAACCCATCCATGAATGAGAACATCTTATATTCCATCGTGGCGTCTACCAAGGAGTCTTCATTGGGTAGTTGGAAATCATCTTTCGTGCACGCCTTGTTCAGGTCCTTAAAGTCAACACAACATCGTATCTAGTCGTTCTTCTTCTCCATGGGTACAATATTGGCCACCCAAGTAGGGTGCTCTAATGGCTTTATGAACTTGGCCTCCATGAGCTTGGTGATCTCGGATTTCATCTGTAATTCTACTTGGTGGCGAAAGTGTCATAGTGGTTGTTTGATGGGGTTGCACACCGTGGAGACCCCTAACTTGTGAGTCACCAAGGTGGGATCCAGTCCCGACAACTCTGTGTATGACCATGTGAACACATCTTGAAACTCCCTAAGTGAAGTCAATAGGCGCTCTCTTTGACCCACAGACAAAATTTTCCCTAGGAAGATGGGTCTCCGCTTTGCCTACACATCAAGGAACACTTCCTCTAACTCATCTTCTGACGCCGACGGTACTAGTTTCAAAGGTTCTTCCAACACTTCACAGTTCATTAGTGGTATCTGGGTGTCCTCATGGCCCTGCGCACCATCATAAATACACCCTTTTTCCATTTGGCACTGTCACGCTAGTGACTACTTCGTTATCGTCTATCACCTTAGCCTTGCCCCGTGTGTCTTCCAACTTCAGAAAGGTGATGGGCGTGATCTTCCTTGGGGTAATCTTCTTGATGGCAGCAATCTCATCAAATAGGGTGACCTCAACCAAATGGGCCTCAGTCTCATCAAATAGCTCTTTCGTGGCAGCTATGGTGATGTATTTTCATTCCACCTAGACTTGATGACTACAACAAAAAAGGCTACGTTAGTGGCCATTAAATGTGACCATAGGGTTTCAATAGCATTTCTGAAAATGTTATATATACCGACGCTATGAAAAATCCGCTACCTATGATAGTGTCTTTTAAACACTATAAAAAAGTCTACGATATCGCTTTTTAAACATCAAAGGCTTTTTATAACGTTTTTAAATGCTATCAAACGCTTTTCATACCATTTAAAAAAACTCTATAAAAGGCATTTCATAGCGTTTGTAAATGTTGCAGTAGGTCTTTTACAACATTATATAAGTGCTATCGTAGGTCTTTCATGGAGTTTTATAAATGCTATTGTAGGCCTTTCATAGCATTTTTCATTACTTATAGTTTTGTTAATGTTATTAAATACTTTTTATAACTTTTTTTTATTACTTATACTTACAATTGTACAAATATAAAAATAAATAACTTTTTTGAAAATATCATAAAATAACAAAATCAAATATCATTTTATTCAATTAGTTAAACTTGTTACATACTAATTGTCTACTAAAAATCACATCTCAAAATGATAATTACATATTGATATTTTAATTGGAACAAGAAAAAGTAATTTATAAAAAACTACAATCTAGTATAAATTCACATCTTGGTCTGAAGGTGGAGTTACCCTAGGAGGTCCACTTGGTGGTTTTCCTTGGTAAGGAGGTGGTGACGCAGGGAACTGCCTTGGTGATGCTTCAAGACAAGATCAAAGTGTTGTACCAAAGCATAGATGATCCATTTAGATCAAGGAGCAAGCCTCCATTTAGCATATGCAAAATTGCATCAACTCCCATCCCCCCCCCCCCGGTGTTCAAACCCCATTTCAACCAGAATAGTCATTTAGTAAAACAATTGATATTCTCTATGCAGGCATGTCATTTAATATTTCTAGAAATAATGTTAAATATTATAGTAACCTCCAAAAACTACATAAAACGCTATAACAGTCAACATGAGTACATGTGAGATATGGACTTAACTAATTTAAACCACCATGAAATGAAAGTTTATGTCATGTATAATCTACTCAAAAGATAAATTTCAGTAACCATATAGCAGCAACAAAAATAATGTGCTTCTATGTGTATAATCAAAAGTTAGGGTCCAAAAAATTAATGAAACTAAATAATGGGAGAGATGGATTCCAAGTCTCTCTTAGCAATTTGATAAAAAAAAAAAATGCAGTCATTCTGTGCAATTAAAGCACACATTTGTTGTAGTGAAACTCTTGTAAATTTCAAAAGAAATTTAAAAAAGGTCAAAACTTTACAAAAAATAGTTTATAAAAAAATTAAAACCATACAATATGTTGACCCTCTTCTATTAATTAGCTTCTTAAACTATGTTTTAGTTATATGCATTTTTGGCTATTGACGTTCTGTAAAAATATACATCAAGTGCATTATTTGGAAGTGGACTAAAATCAATAACAATATCAGGATTAAGTGGCTAATGCAATTTATGAATTTGGAAGTGAACTTAAAATCAATAACAATATTAGGATTTTCCACACCCATTATTCAACCTCTAGATACAATATTCTATTAACCCTCTACTTCTCTTCCTCCTTGAAACTTATTATTGATATTGGAATATAAGTCAAGATCTCTAAATTCTCTCTACTATCTTATAGTTAAGCTCTTAGAAACATAGAGGAAGAAAAAACCCATAATGTTGCAGCCATATCTACAAAGCTTCAAATGCATCACATAACTTAAATGCTACCACAAGAATTTGATAATGGAAGCAAATGCAACTTCATCCATCTACAAAACGAAAATGAGTTTAATAAAGCAAAGGCAATTCTAAACCAACTTCTTCACACCAATACCAAATATTCAGACGACAGCCATATCAAGCTAAATTAAAAGGAAAATAACCAAACATTACACCAAAGTCAAAATAACCTAAAATACATAAAACCAACAGAAAAGGAATGCAAAGAAAGGAGAGGGAATCACTTGCACAGCAAAGAGAATGAGAGGAGAATCACCTGTATAGCAAAGAGAATGAGAGGAGAATCACCTGTATAGCAAAGAGAAGGAGAGGATAGGGAGAACCAGGCATGAGTTTGGAGAACCCGAAGGTTTAATCAGGTGTGGAGGGAAGAGAGTTACACTAAGGGAAGCTTGATAGGTGTGGAGTGCCCGATCTCCCTGATGTATCAAAAGCCTGGAGATTCACAACAGCCTAAGTGTAATCTTATGAATTAGGTTGGCTAAGTAAAATCACAAAGTCAGAATTCTTTTACATGTGGTAACTAAGACCAAGTCAGTTGGTGGTGTAAAATCTATCACATTAGGCAAAAACAAAATTTCATAAGTTGAAACATGAACAATATAACTCATAGATATCTCTACAAGATAAAAGAAACATATAAGTTTGAAACATGAACACAGTAACTCAGGAGGTCTGCATTACACAATAACTGAACTAGAAAAATTATTCCTCAGAAATCAGAAATTCAGGAATGAGAAGCAAATAGAATAAGAGAGCCATAAAATTTGCTAGATTAACCAACAAAAAATAAGATAACCTTCTTCTCTTTCAATAGAAAGGCACAAGTTGACTAAATAAACTCAGGACCAAGCTCTTTCTTAAAAGAACAACCCAATTATGCTAAATAACCCTTCAAGTATCACAAATATCATTCGTGCAATGTCAGTAGTCCATCAATTTCAGCTTTCACAGTGGAACGCTAATGGGTGAAGAGCAAAAGAAAAATCTCAATTTCATTTATATTTTAGCCAAATGCACGTTCAACCAACGGTTATTCACTAAAACAATAAAACAGTGAGGAAAATCAAATATAAATAACTTACATAATTCTTTCAATAGATAATTTTATAGTCAATAACCTATCATACAAACAGAAATTTAGAACAAATTTGAAGTCATTTTCACTAAATGTTTGGTTCATGGTTAAGAACCTCATAACAAATGGACTTCTTAGAATTCAATTAGTGACCTCCAAGAAACATAGATTGTTCATAGAGCGAAAAAAGTAACCCAAGATAGGTCGAAGATAGGTTGAAAAGGAAAATTAAACACTGTAAAATAAACCATAGACTATCAATAGTGATTTGAACCGTGATTGTTATTAATCAAAGATACTATTTTCAAATACTATTTATAATGTCTTAAAATCAGTCATGCATAAACATCCACATTTTTCAGTAACTTTGCTTCTATCTTTAACAGACAACATTTCAGAATCTGCAGAGAAATAATAAACATTGGTTCAAAAATGAGAAAACCAACTAATCTCACTCAAGCTTCCAAGCAACAAAAGTGATAACAAAATACTGGCAACTGCTGGACCAATCAAAGTTAATTGAAGCACAAGTGAGATGAAAAAGCATTGAAATCAGTAATCCGTTCAACGATTATAAACATGAAAACAAAGGCAAATTATTTTAGCAAGTGAAAAATTTATATGTTCTTGAAAGGAAGGATACGGTAAATGAAAGTATTGAGAGAAGCTTAGCAATTTGACAGAAAATGATTCCTACCACTCCATTACATAAGGGGAAGCAACACTCCACTTAGAACCATACCTTAAATTATTCAATTATAAGAAATAGTAAACATTAAATTCAGAAACAATAAAAACTTCAAATGAAATCAGCGGAGAATGATTTATCTTAATCATAACAACCAAAAGAATGTTCGTTTCATGTTTTGAACCAGATATCTTCAAATGCGTTTCAAACCACTAGATAAATGAGCCATTATTCAGAACAAGTTTTGCAAAAAAAAAAAAGTTTGAAAATAACTATGTTCAATAGATTGATACCATGGCAGATGAGGAGACAACTATCATTATGAGTCAAAGAACAAGCTTCTGCAATAAAATTTTCTTTCACAACATTTTAGACGAGATAGAATAGCAAGAGAGCATGGAGAAGCTTCATTTTGGGTGTTCTCTTTGACAAATGATTTTGGGACTTTGAACCACACAACATTTGAGATTTTATTCCCCGCGTGCTTGAGCTTTTATGGCATTTTGTTAAAAAATGTTGTGCTTGTTGTTTTATGAAAAAATTGTGTTTTTGTCACCAAGCTTTAGCCAATCTTGTTTGGCTATTTGGCCCTATAATACTTCTTCCTTTTTGCAGATGTCGCCAATCTATTCATAAGGGTTTTTTCTCCTCCCACTCGGCTGAAACTTCATATTTAAGAACACTCAATTTACTTTTGATAGCTTCTATCTCTTGCTGAGGATTACTTCTGAGAGATATGCTCCAATCCTTCCACTACAACAGAAACTCCCTTTTAAAAGGCCTTTTATAGTGTTCCAAAAACCCTATCTCCGGGCCCTATCAAAGGTCCATGCTTTTTTAAAGGGTTCTGAAACCCCTATAAAAGACCTAATTTTTTATAAGATTTTTTGTCGTCTATAAAAAACAAGGTCTTTTATAGCGGTTTTTGCCCTTATAAAAACTCATGTCTTTTATATGTCAACTATAGAAAACTAGGTATGTTATAACATTTTATGTCCCCTATAAAAAACTTGGTATTTTTATAGTATTTCCTGCCCTTATAAAAAAACCTGGTCTTTTATATGATTTTTGTCGCTATAAAAGTCTCCTTTTTAAAATAGTGGTAGACAATTATTAAATTTCACTCATGTCAATTTTAATACACTTATAAGAAATTATATTTTTATTCTCAAATTAAATGTATTCATAAATAAAAAGAAAATTCTAAATAACAATATCTCTATTATATTAAAAGGAATTTAAGGGGAAGAAACTTTTGATTTCCTCTTTTACCCTTTAAGCCCCATTAAATATAGTACATATTAAGTTTTTTTAGTATTTAAGTCATTTAAACTCTATTTTCATTCTTATTCTTTTACTAATACTTTATAAAATTTAGTATTTAATATTATTATTATTAGGAATGTGATGGATCACGTATATTATTTTAAAGATCTTTATATCATAAACATTATTTTCTCAATAACAATGAGTTACTGTCTATTTACAAGATTTATTTTTGTTATTTAGCTTTCTTAATTTTATAATAAGTGTAGTAATTTTCAATGTCCATTATTCGTAGTAAAATAGTTTGTCAGATATAATTTTATCTTTTCAAATAATTCTAAGATTCTTTTCATCTCATCATACGATAATAAATTTGTTAGGATTGTGTGTTCTTTAATTTAAAAATTCTTGTAGATAATTTATTATCTCGAGATTATATACACCTTATATAAGTTTCATTCTATCTGCAATAACTATATAGTAAATATATCATCTTCAGATGATGCATGATTTGTTCGAATTTCCTTTTATATGTAATAGTTTAACTGTAAATATGAGGAAATGACCATTTTTATTTTTTTGTTGTCTTATTGAAATCTAATGTATTTATATCAACGTTAATAATAATTTTCAAATTTATTATATAATTTTAGAATTCCTCAATATGTGCAAAGCACGTGCTTTTCTACTTGTATATCAATTCTTACAAACGTTTCATAAAAAGTACAAATATCAATAAGCTTTTTCCAAGTTTCCACTTAAAGTCAACTACAATCTGATTTATAAATACCAATCAATTACTAATTCTGAAAATGACACATCTCGTCTAAAATGTTCCAGCCAAAAGAAGCCATGTCTCACACAACAAGTTTTCCTTCCATTCTTTTATGGTGTGGGCCTGCAAAAGATATTAAAATTAACGTTGAAAACAAAACTAAGAAGAAAAAAGGACTCTACTGACATTCAAATGAGCTTCTCCATCAAATTATTAGGTATAATCCCATTTGACATCAAGTGAACATTCTACTCATATTCTTACTTTAAGAAATCATTTCTAGTTAAATCAATTGAGCAAATTTCCATTTTATAGTCATACTGTAAATGATTTTTTCACTATGGAAACCCCTCTACGAACGAATAATAATTTAGAGAGAGAACGAGAGAATAAAGACACCATCATTTACGTGAAAAACACTTAAAGAGAATAAAAATCACGGAAGACATTATGACATTCTCTTGCATTTTAGATTTTACATCTTTGTCGTAACACTTTTTTTGGATTCAATCTCCTCGCTCTCTTCATTTCTTAAAAGCCTGTATTTATGTCTTTTTAAGATACTGATAAATTAAAAAAAATGGGGGTCCCTTGTCATTCTTGGAGACTGGGTCATACTTCCCCTACCTTTTAGGTAATGCCATCATCTTCTCAGGATTGCCCCTATGTCTGTGGGATCTTCCCCAAACGTGGCCCCCATACCTTGTGTATTTCATTCAACTACTACGTTAATTATATTACCTTTATAACTGCCAAATCAATCACAACCGTCCGATCTTTTTCTGTGATTATGATATCCCTCTTCCCATTTCCCACGGTGAAGATCTATTCACTCCCTCTTGATTGGTTCTCCTTCATTCACGTGGAACAGTGAATATTTTTCACCATTTTCCCATGGTGGAGATATTGCCCAAATGAACAGGTTAAAATATTCACCATGTCACGTGAATGAAGAATAACCAATCAAGAGAAAGTGAGTAGATTGTTGGGCGTAGTGCCCTCAAAGCATGTATTTTGATATTTTAATATAAAATTTAATGCAATTATATTTTTCTTATAATTATTCTTTTAAATTATTGTTGAATAATAGATGTAAATATCTAAAAATTTCATATTCGTTAATGAGACTATGATCTTGTATAAGTACGAGAGGATTAAGGTCAAAGATAATGAATAAAATTTTTAGCAAAATATTAAAGTCTGAAATCTTTAATGAATGATTGTTAGTACGATTCACTAAACATTATGAATGCATGTGATCTAGTTCCAGATCATCGATCTTCTAAAACCTCTTGAATTATGACATTATCAGGATTTAGGCAACAATATTGATAAATCACAAAATACCAAAAATTGGAATTATAGAGAAAATGTTTTGAACAATATTATCCAAACTTCCAAAAAACCCTATACAAAATGTATTAAAACTGTCTCAGAAAACCCTAAACATAAAAGAAAGAATAATTACAAAAATGTCCAAAAGTCGTGAAAACAGTTTACGGGGATCCGAAAGTGCCTAAAACAACATTTTTACGCCTGAAACTGGGGACCTTAAAGGGTACAATTAATTATACATGTAGAAATTTGAACGAGCTTCGATTTGAAAGCTTACGAGCCCCCGTGAGTCACACTGAGTCAAAAGTTACGGCATCCAGAAGCTGACCTGCGCGTGCCGCAATCCAATTGTTCCAAAAATTCCAACGCTGCATCGTCCTCATCATTACTGATATAGTGGAAGCCTCAATGAAAATCTAACAATATCAAATACTATTGAATCATGCATGATTACCAGTGATTTGATCTTCTAAAATCTGTTGAATTATGAGATTATCAAGATTTAGGCAACAATTTCGATAAATCACGAAATACCAAAAATAGAAACTACAAAGAAAACGTCTCCAATAATATTATCGAATCTGCCAAGAAATCATAAACAAGGTATAAAAACTGTCTCAGAAAATCCTAAACATAAAATAAAGGAAACATTACAAAAATGTCAAAAACTCACGAAAACAGCTAAAATTGACATTTTTGGGCATGAAACTAGGCCATAATGGGTAAAACCGATCAAACACATAGATTTCTAAATGAGATTCGATTTGATATCTTACGGTCGCAATGAGTCAACACCCGACTCAAAAGTTATGACCTCCGAAAGTTGACCTGCGTGTGTGGTGATCCATTTGTTCCAAAAATTCTAACACTGTATTATCCACATCATTACCGATGTAGCGAAAATCTCGAAGAAAACCTAACAATATCAAATACTATTCAATCATGCACGATTGCCAGTAATTCAATCTTCTAAAACCTATTGAATTATGAGATTATCAGGATTTAGCCAACAATTTCGATAAATCATGAAATACCAAAAATTGGAATCATAGAGAAAATGTCTCCAAAATTATTATCCAAATTGTCAAAAAACCCTAACCCAAAAAGATAATAAAACTGTCTCAGAAAACCCTAAACATCAAAGAAAGGGAAAATTACAAAAATGTTGAAAAACCCACGAAAACAACTTATTGTCCTTTAAAAGTTACTAAAACGACCTTTTGGGGCATGAAACAGGGACAAAAAGAGTAAAAATGGTTATACACATAGATCTCTGAACGAGCTTCGATTTGATATCTTACAGGCCCCGTGAGTCAACCCGAATCAAAAGTTATTGCCTCCGGAAGTTAACTTGTGCGTGTCACGATTCATTTGTTCTGAAAATTCCAACGTTCATTGCCCATATGATTACTAATGTAGCGGAAGCCTCGAAGAAAACTAAACAATATCAAATACTATTGAATCACGCACGATTTCCAGTAATTAGATCTTCCAAAACCTGTTAAATTATGAGATTACCAGGATTTAGGCAATAATTTTGAGAAATCACGAAATACCAAAAATTAGAATTATAGAGAAATTGTCTCCAACAATATTATCCATACTGCCAAAAAACCCTAAACAAGATGTATTTAAACTATCTCAGAAAACCATAAACATAAAAGAAAGGAAAAATTGTGAAAATGTCCAAAATTCGTGAAAAAGGCTTACGGGCCTCCGAAAGTGCCTAAAATTGCATTGTTTGGGCCTGAACCGGGTTGTAACGGGTAAAACCTATTATACACATAGATCTATGAACGTGCTTCGAATTGATATCTTACAGGCCCCGTGATTTAACACCCGACTCAAAAGTTATGGCCTCCTAAAGCTGACATGCGCATGCAACGATCCATTTGTTCCAAAAATTCCAACGCTGCATCATCCATATCATTACTGATGTAGCAGAAGCCTAAAAAAACTAACAATATCTAATACTATTAAATTGCACATGATTGCCAGTAATTCGATCTTCTAAAACCTGTTGAATTATAAGATTATCAGAATTTACACAATAATTTTGATAAATCACGAAATATCGATAGTTGGAATTATAGAGATAACATCTCCAAAATTATTATCCAAACTTCCAAATAACCCTAAACAAAAGATATTAAAACTGTCTCAGAAAACCCAAAACATAAAAGAAAAGGAAAAATACAAAAATGTTGAAAACTCGAGAAAACAACGTACGAGCCTCCAAAAGTGCCAAAAACAACCTTTTTTGGGCATGAAAATGGGTTGTGATGGGTAAAACAATTTATATACGTAGATCTCTAAATGAGCTTTGATTTGATATCTTACAGATCCTGTGAGTCAACACCAAAGTCAAAAGTTATAGCGTCTGGAAACTGACCTGCGCGTGCGACGATCCATTTGTTCCAAAAATTCCAACGTTGCATCATTCACATCATTAACAATATCAAATACTATTGAATCATGCACAATTATCAGTAATTCGATCTTCTAAAACCTATTGAATTATGAGATTATCAGGATTTAGGCAATAATTTCGAGGAATCACAAAATACCAAAACTTGGAATTTAGAGAAAACGTCTCCAAAATTATTATCCAAACTGCCAAATACCCTAAACAAAAGGTATTAAAACTGTCTTCGAAAACCGTAAAAGTAAAAGAACGATAAGATTACAAAAATATCAAAAATTCTTGAAAACAGCTTACGGCCTCCGAAAGTGCCTAAAATTACCTTTTTGGGACTGAAACCAGGCCATAATGTGTAATACTAGTTAAAAACATAGATCTCTGAACGAGTTTCGATTTGATTTCTTACGGGCACCGTGAGTAAACACCTGAGTCAAAAGTTATGGTCTACAGAATCTGACCTGCGCGTGCCAAGATCCATTTGTTCCAAAAATTCTAACGTTGCATCGTTCACATCATTACTGATGTAGCTGAAGCCTCGAAGAAAACCAAAAAATATCAAATACTATTGAATGGTGCACGATTGCTAGTAATTGGATCTTCTAAAACATGTTGAATTATGAGATAATCAGGATTTAGGCAACAATTTCAATAAATCACGAAATACCAAAAATTAGAATTATAGAGAAAACGTCTCCCAAATTATTATCCAAACTGCAAAAAAACCCTAATCAAAGGTATTAAACTGTCTCAGAAAACCCTAAACATAAAGAAATGGAAAATTACAAAAATGTCGAAAACTCACGAAAATAGTTTACGGGCCTCTGAAAGTGCCTAAAAGGATAAAATGACCTTTTTGGGCATGAAACAGAGCCATAAAGGGTAAAATAGGTTATACACGTAGACCTCTGAATGAGGTTTGATTTGATATCTTACGAGCCTCATGAGTCAAACCGAGTCAAAAGTTATGGCCTCTGGAAGCTGACATGCGCATGTCACGATCCATTTGCTCCAAAAATTCCAACGCTGCATCGTCCACATCATTACTGATGTAGCGGAAGCCTTGAAGAAAACCTAACACTTTTAATACTATTGAATCGCGCACAATTGCTAGTAATCTAGATCCCTTATTTACTGTTTGTAGTTAGAGACAAAGTTGAAAGGTCCGAGCCTTCGATTGGGAGGTAAAAATTTGTTCTAAAGTTCTCCAAACATCACTTGAACTGGTACAATTAACCACATGCCCGAACATGGCTTCTGTGATAGAGGCAAGAATCCAACTGAGTAGGTGTTGATCTGTGTGTCTCCAGTTGATAAACTCAAGATTAAGAATGATTGGAGATTCAGTTTTTGGAAAAATGTGAGGACTAGTAATGGAAGGTACAAACGGGTTTGGTATAAATTCCTCAAGAGCTAGTTTAGAGCCGAGAAGAAAAGACCCAAGGTCAAAGATTTGAGCAATTGATAGTATTTGGGATTTCCAGAATGTGTAGTTGTTATGGTCCAATTTGATTGTGATTGACACCATATTAGCAGGTAGCATACTCGGGAATGAAGGTAATGACTGATTGAGAAAAAAAAGGATTGATAGAGGGAGGAGGAATGATTGGGGGATGAGGAGGGGCAACATTTTCAGTTGCTTTAGCTCAAGTGGAGTGAATTTCAGTCTGATTCTCAGAGCTCTGGTTTTCTTTATTCCCGGTGCTATTAACAGGGTCCATGATAGAAGATGCAGATTAGGGCTGGCTCTGATACCAAGTTGATAATTGGTGAAAATGATAATTCTATATTGAATAATAATGATTGCCAATGATTGATGATGTACAATACCAATGTATACAGAATAAAAAGGAGAGAGAGGAGAATGGAATCAAAATGGTTATACATGTTTTAAACGAGCTAAGGGAGAATCAAAATCTGTTAGGGTATTTTACATGAAGACGTGAAGCTTTGCGTGAGGGTGATGATGCCGAATCCAATGCTCTATTTTGATTGCTTCTTGCATGCTCTAGTGATCTTGGGAGAGCTAGAAGGTAGTTTGCCAAGTAAGAAGGTGTTTGTTCACTACAAGGTAGACGTTTAGAGGCCGTGTTAGCATCTGAGTGAGTGTGTTGAGCGGAAGAGTTTTCATCTGTGTCCAGGTTTGGTTGGGACACGTGAGCGGTGGGTTTAACACAAGAGATATAATTTTTTAACCTTGAATTTATGATTTGGAGACCATTTTTCATCACAATTATAGCATAACCCACTATCTCTACGTGCCTTCATCTCTGCTGGAGTGATTTGATGGACAATAGGAGATGTTTTCTTAAGAAAAGTTGAAGAGGTAGGGAAGTTAAGTTGTGTACACTCAATTTGTTGCATACGATGATGTAGAAATTTCTCTTCTTGAATCCTTGCTGACCCAAAAGCAGAAGAGAGTGTAGCTAGGTTAAACAAATTGATACTAATTAGACAAATGTCATCTTTAAGACCCCTAATAAAAAAATAAATCATGAAAGATTCAGTTAGCCCCTCTGTTTTGGTGGCTAAAATCTCAAATTAAGTTTAGTAATCTTCCATTAAGTTAAGTCTATTTTAACTATGTGAGAGTCTCCATTGGATCATCGTATAGTCGTTGGCGGAAAGGAGTCTGGTGGTAAGTGAAAAATCGTTGGGCTTTATATAGGCAATTAGCAGGATCAGTTCCATCAAATTTAGGAAAATCTGACCGTGTCTTTAGATATAAAGCAAATGTATAAGTGCAAATTCTAATGGCACGTACACAAAGAAACCCTTATTGACTCAATTTAGAAGTCGACCTAGCGTGCAAACTTTGCAAGTTGAATGAAGAAATTTTTAATGGAAATCAACATTCGTAAGGCTGATGCAATGCAAAGGTTCTCCCTGATACACTAGGTCTTTTGTTCCAGAATAGGGAGTTCGAATTCCTTGCATTTTTTGCTTTTTGTTATGTCAACATATTCTTCAAGGCAAATTTCCCTTAAACAGTTATATCTTTCTCTTTATATATAGGTCGTCGTTCCCATTTCTGTTGCTCATGTCTAACTATTGTGAACCATGGTGTAGGCCACCCTAGTGATGGAGTAAACAAAAATCATTTTCTTTACACTGTTAGATTGGTGAACGATAAGAGGATGTTGTTAGCCCCCATTTTCTTATAAACTTGTACTATCACTGGGTCAAATTCAATCACATACTAGGCTCCCATAGTCGGTATGAAGTTTCTTCGTGCGTATAGCCGTTTCTTGATGATTTTTGCTTTATGTCAACCCAAAAGGAAAATCTTTTAGTTTATGCTTGGATAGGGGGCTTATGCCCCAGCTGTGTTCTTAGAACAATCTCTACCACCCTAAAAGTGAAGATTTCTCAAAGAAGATTAATGGTGAAGGGTTATTCACGTGTTGTCCTTACCCCACACCCGTCGTTGGGGTATAATGCATATGAACTCTATAAAGAGTTAGGGAAGCTAATAGATCTTGGTGAATCATGCCTCGTGCCACTACCACTGATACAACAAATATGGCTATCAATTATTCAAACTGGACCCTTCTTATCTAGATTACAAAAGCTTATGGAACCAATTACTTAGACGCTATTAACTATTGGCTCCTATTGGTTTTTGACCAAGGAAACAGAAAGCTTGGCTAGCGGTTGGCAATGATACCACTGAGTCTTTGCTTGAGTCCTTTCATATTGCCAGATTATTGATCTCAAAGTTTGCTAATCCTCAAACAGTGGTTGACTTTAGACCAATATTTTGTTGCAATATGGTTTACAAGTGCATCTACAAAGTCCATGCAAACGGAATCAAGAATGATCTTCAATCTATGATAAGTGAGAACCAAAATGCTTTTAGCCTGGTAGAAGGATTGCTTGTCCCAAGAGCTGGTCACAAACTATCATAGAATATCTAACCTACCCAGGTGTTCAATCAAGGTTGACTTAATGAAGGCATATGACAGTGTGAGTTGGGAATTTATACACAAAATCATTAAGAGTATTGGGTTTCCCCCTCCTTTCTACAAATGAGTTATGTTCTTCATTAATAGCCATTCCTTCTCGATCAACCTTAAGGGAGAGTTGTGCAGTTACTTTAATGGTGCGAGAGGATTGAGGCAAGGGAATCATATCTCTCTTTGTTATGGTTATGGAAGGGCTCACTAGGATCCTTCGGCAAGGAGCTAAATATTGTCAACCTTTACTTTCTTGACGACCTCCTCATCTTCTCCAAATGAGACCTTGGTTCTGTGGGTTCTAGTTAAGGACATCACGGATCTCTTCTATGCTATCTGGTTCACAACCTAACTAAGTCAAATACCAGATATTCATCTCAGATGTCCCTAAACATACTAAGCAACTTTGTATAGACAAGATGGGGTTTCAATGTGGCTCCCTTCTTGCTAAATATCTTGAGATGCCTCTCATATCAACAAAATTCGAAAAGGATGATTATGCTACTCTAGTTGACATGATAACTAATAGGATTAAAGAATGGGAAACCAAGCACCTTTCATTTGCTGGCAAGCTACAATTGATTCAATCAGTCTTAATGGCCATTAAAGGGTGTCGCGTTGGTCTATTTATCCTCTTCAAAAGAGTTATCAATGATATTGAGCCACTATTACGAAATACCTATGGTCTGGTAGAACCATGAGACATATTAGGGATAAAATCAAGTGGGCTGAGTTTTGTCGCCATAAGGACAATGGGAGCCTTGGTCTTAAAAATTTGTGACTTGGAACTCAGCGGCCATCGCTAAACACATTTGGTTTCTCAGACGAACCCCACTAAATTCATTTGGAGTAGATGGTGCCACTTACACTTGATTAAAAATTAGTCATTGTTCACTATAAGAATTCCCACTGATTGCTCTTGGATATGAAGGAAATTGCTCAAATTTAGAGTGGTTCACTGGCAACTATCAAGCTCAGATTGGGGATGGGTCCCAGGGTTCCCTCTAGTGTGACCCTTGGCACCCCACTACATCTTGGATGGAGATCAAGGCTGCATCTTCTCATCTTCCCCATCATGTTGCTACTAGACTAGATAGATGGAAATGGAACCCTGCAACTGATAGAGACTACTCAATATCCTTTGCATATAATATTCTAAAGCATGGGGAGAGAGTTCAATTGATAAGTTTGGTATGGTTCCATTGTAAAATACCTAAACACAATTTAATTGCTTGGTTGGCTTGCAAGAATAGCCTCTCCACCAAAGAAAACTTCATATCTTTGGGCCTATCCCAAGATCCAAACTGCATTTTATGTATCAACCATATTGAGACTAGTAACCACCTCTTTTTTCAATGCCCTTTCTCTCACTTTGTGTGGAGAACCATTGCTGAAGAATATGATCTCAGTTTTTGCTTTGGAAGTTGAGATCAGTTGATTGAGTCTTTGGTTGCAACTAATTAATCTTTACTTTTAAACCTTGTTTTTAACTTTACGTGTATTATACTTGGAAGGAAGAAACATTAGGATCTTTGAAGGGAAATATAGAGATAAAAAAACAACCACATTAGAACCATAGTGAATACTATTAGGGATAGGCTTCCGAATCAGAGATTTATTATTGATTCTTCCTTTAATAGCTTACTCATTGATCGTTGAGAACTTATCCCACATATTTTGGGTGATCCTAACTAAATTTCCCTGGCCTTGGTTTTTGTGGCCCATGGGTATGCCCCTACATTATGTGTAGTTCTTTCTGATTAATTGATTTTCCATTCCCAAAAAAAAAAATTCATTAGGTTAAGTTGGTATTTATACGCCTCTTATTGGGAATAGGTTGACTACTTGCACTACGCATTCTTCTCATACAAAACCACTTTTGGTGGGTTATTCTTTACGTGCATTCAGGTTCCCCTTATTGGTTTGAGATAATCCAATCAAGAAAATATCTCTTACTCTAAGATATTCGGCCAGCTTAAATAGTTGGCGGTATAAATATAGTGTAGGATATTCCTCAGCGATTCTTGCTTTCTATTCTGTTCTTGGGCCAAGCAAAATGAGTGTGATTTTATCCGTCATCACTGTTGGCGAGCTCCTTCGTTCTTTCAGTCCTCACTCACATGTCCAGTCTGCTACCATTTACCACGGACAGTGGTGGATCCAGAATGTACGTAGCACTTCATAATATTCACTTCGGACATGGTTTTGAACATACAGAGTTGTGTTCGTAGATCAAGGTCAAGGAAATCAATTAAGTTTATTTGTATAGTTTTGGTCTGAAGTAGTAGCGTCTTTCTTTGTAGGTGATAACAATACGAGTGTCGATATCTTTTAAAATATATTCATTTCAAATAGATCTAGTTCAGTTTATATATTCAAACTTCAAAAAATATAAAGCACTATTTGGTTTTCATTTTTCTATGATTCTTTTAGCAGTAGGAAAATTTGTATTAGAAACTAATTGTATAGTGCACAATATCATTTCATCAACAACAGGAAAAAAGTATACAATTTCACAAGAAATTAAATAAATAAAATCTTAATTGAAAGAAGTATTTGCTTAAGGTATAAAGTAATTCCTCGAATAAATAAAAGGATAATAATGAACATCATGATAATTAAATATCAGAATACTTACTTGCTTAGCTATTCCACTACCTTAATGCCCTTTGAATATGATCATATGTTTTTCTTCAATTTTCAATCATTATTGTTAAAGGAATGAGAGAATTAGCATCGTCTAAATTTCATTGTATAAAGAAAGAGATGTACAAAACGAAGAAAAATAAAATAAAATATTTAACTCTTTAACATTTCAAGGCTATCCTTGTACCCCTTCTGCAGCAAACACTCTCAAAATCGTTACATCTCAAGAGTCTCTTGTAACCCGGCCCGTCTCTTAAGTACAGAATTTTGCATCTCTGTCTCCCAACTTTTCTTTCCTCACCCTCAGGCTCTCTTTCAAGCTTGCCTTCTTTGGTAACCCACTTCTCACTAGAGAGGCGATCCTTCCATCCTTCGTCCTTGAGTTTTGTTTTTCATTTATTTTTGTCATTTACCTTTCCCTTTTGTTTGATTTTTCTTTAATTTTCTTCTCATAGTCGATTTTGTTGTCCACCAAAATTTAGATCTATGGTGGTTTTCTTCCATTGATCTAAATCTATGGTTGTTACCTCTACATCTTTGTGGAATTTTGGTTTTTTTCATGGTTTTACTTAGATCTGTATCAAATATATGTGCCAAATCTTGCATTGGATCATATCAGAAAACTTTTCAACCACTTCCAATAAGATTAGCCTTTTCGGGTTAGAGAGACATTTTGAACGAGTCATGCTTTGTCATGCTCTATTTCCTCCATGTTCATGAGTTTGTTTCTCACTGTTTTGTAGGATTTGTATATGAGTTATTAACTTTTTCTTCTATCCTATCTGATTTATTTTATCTTTGATGGTAGATCTGTATTTTTTATGATTTTGTTTAGCTTTATGGTAAATATGTAAGTATTCTGGAATAAATAATAAAGGGAAAATACAAGAGGAGAGAGAGAGTGGAGATCAGGTTCAAGAAATGTATAAGAGCGGGCCGATCTAGGAAATGGTTGGCCTTTAAATTTAATGAAAAACTTATTATATAGGGTTAAGCTTTAACTTAATACAAATATACATAAAGAAAAAGACATATATTAAGGGTGTAATCAAGATCGACCAAACTACACCGAACCAAACTACAACAGTTTGTCAGTTTGGAAATTTTGCAATCTAGTTGAGTTCCAATTTTTGTAAAGAGTGAGGGTTGGTTCAATTTGCGATTTTTGTGATTAAATTGAGCTATGAGAGCGCACCACCAACTTCCTGGTTAAGTTTTGTACCTTGTCAATGTTTCTGGGAGATTTCATTTTAAAAATGGCTCGTATCTAATCTAAATTGTCTCCAACTCCCATTTGAGTTACAAGGTAGCTCAGAATTTTCCCTGACCTTACACCAAATGCAAACTTCTCTGGATTTAGGTTCACATCAAATTTTCTCAGTACTGCAAATGTTTCTTTTAAATGTTCCAAATGATCACGTTAGTCTAAGGACTTCCCTAACATGCATCTACATACACCTACAGTGTTCTTCCTCTTCGTTCCCTCAAAACCTTGTTCATGACTAGCCATTGAAAACTTGCTCTCGCGTTCTTGAACTTAAAAGGCATAACTTTATAATGATATAGACCTTGCTCAGTGATGAACAATGCTTTCTCTTAATCAAGCTTTAACATTTTTATCCAGTTATAACTTGATTAGGCATCCATTAATTCGAGCAATTGAAGCCCTGACTTTGCATCTATCAATTGATTTATCTTTACTAGAGCCAGAGGAGAGATATCATTTGGACATGCTTTGTTCATGTTTGTGAAGTCTACACAAGCTTTCTACTTCCTAAGAGAATATTAACTATCCGGATATTGTATTTTCTTTATAAATCATGCATTTATGGTTGTGCCACTTTTTCTTTTATGGCTTGGTTTCACTCTTAAGTGAATTTCCTCTTCTTCTATGAGATTGGTTGGTCGGTTCAAGCAGCAGCTTGTGATGTACAATGACAAGGTCAATCCCTGGCATGTGATACATTGCACACACGAACACGTCTGCGTTACTTTTTAAAAACTCAATCAGCATTCCTCTCTCTTGGTTTTTAAGTTTCACATCAATCTTGATAGTGAGCTCATGGTGATCTTCCCTTAGTGTTACTTTCTCTAGGTCTTTACTAGGGCTACATCCCCAACCTTGATAGTGAGCTTTTCTCTATGTGAATGTTGAGGAGTTCCCCCTTAACTATTCTTTACTTTTGCTGCATTTATTGCATTGATTCTCCCCTCAGAATTATGCTTCACAGCCTGCTTTCTAGCTTAACCTATTACCAAAAGCACATAAGTCCTGGTAAATTCCTGGTCTCCTATTTTGCAAGCCACACCTCTAGGGTGAGGTACCTCACCTTCTAATGCAAAGTGGAAGGTACTGCTCACATGGAGTGCATCAATGATCTCCTTAAGATTGCGTTCTAGGCTACTCCACGCCCACCACCATAAATTCTTAAGTTCATTAAAAGGTCATCCCAACACAAGTAGAACTACACTCCCTCTTAAGTAAGTCTCCTCTTTGTTGAAACTTGCTAGAGGTTGAGGTGTGTTGTTTGATGTTTCTCTGCTTAGCACCATCTTTGCATCTTTTGGTGCTAATCGTGTTTATATCTTGGCTATATAGTGTTTAATCAACGTGAATTTGATTTGTTTTTCTATCATCATCTTTGTAAATACATTCTATCTTGGTATCAGTGCACAGGATAAAGCTCTCATGTCGTCCCTTGCTGACTCTTCGTAAAATAGGGTCCACGTTGAAGGTTCACATCCCCAAAATGTAGATCTGAATTTATTTTTCAACACTTTGCGCTCCACATGATCAATCAAGCTTGAAAGAGATAATTACATCGTGTGAAAATCACAGGTTTTTCTAGCTATCATAGGCCATGGCGTCACAGACTTCATCACAAATACTGGAACAAGACCAACAAGACTATTGGAAGACGGTACAACCAATCCAATTTACACGGGGTGGATAAGACAAGACCCACTTTTGCCTAGTTGGTTAAGATCCACGAAGAGTGATCGTGTACTTGGCTCAGTGTTTCAATTTGAGACCTCGAGTAGTCTTTGGTTCGGCCTTGAAAGAATCTTTTCGGCAGAACTCGAGCTAATCTTCTAGAACTAAAAAACTCATTTCACAAGACCATGAAAGAGGATGAGTCAATTATAGACTATTGTAATGCCATGAGAAGCATCAGTGACAATCTCCTTGCAGCAGGAGACCCCATCAGTTAGCAGGACCTTATTCTACTTATTCCCGATGGACTAGGACTAGATTTTCATCATGTCGTTGTAAATATAACCATAATGCCTAAAAATCTCAATGTAGAAGAGGCACAATCTATTCACTTAATAAACAAAGCTAGATTATAAAAATGCATGCCTGAAAGAATTGAGTATAATAACAACTTACCTAATTGAGAAAAATGTTGGAAACAGAAAGTGTAATCCCTTCCAAACTCAAAACCAACAATGGAACAGCCCTAACTACTCAAACAAAGGCTATAAAAATAGGAGCCCCAATTCCAATAGAGGAGAAAGAATAGGTAGAGGAGGCAAGTTTAATAACAATCGAGCTGTTTGTTAAGTCTACAACAAACTCTCTTCACATAATTGTCTCTCAAAGAGGAACAATCCTAAAATAAAACTGACAGCAATGATTGAAAAAATATTTGTTCAGTTGGTCGTGCACACATGAGAGAGAGAAAGCTAGGTGAGGTGGCCAAGAGAGACAGAGTCCATGCAGATGTAACAAAACCACAAGAAAAGCCATGCACACTAAGTTGGCTCTTCTTCTTCAATACTAACAAACATGTCACATTGCCACAACCTATTGGTTTAAGTATGAGAAAAACTATCATCAACCTCCTCCCCAAGGTCATATCCCTAATTATGCCTTTAGTCAAGCCTCCCAATTCACTGCTCACTACCCAAACCAGTATGCTGTAAGATTTGAGAATGGCAGTGAAGGTTCATGGTTTGCTGATAGCGGTGGCATACACCTTGTAACCAATGATCTTAGGAAGATAAGCATCATCAATGAATACCAGGGTACAAACACTACAACAAAAAAGGCTATGATAACGGTCAAAAAATCCTATCATAGGGCTTCGATAGTGTTTTCAAAAACGCGACGTATACAGACATTATTAAAAGTTTGTGACCTATGATAGCGTTTTTTAAAAGCTATTAAAAGCTTTTCATAGAAATTTTTAAAAGCTATCAAACACTTTTCATAGCATTTTTTAAATGCACAAGCTTTTCATAGGTACTGGACCACATATATCAGTATGAATGAGTTGAAAGGGTTTGGATTTTCTGGACGGAGAGGGAGGGTGATGGAGTCTGTGACTCTTGCCTTGTTATTGATAGACATGGCATAAAGTAGTATAATTACTATTGTGAGTATAAATATTACATACATTTCGATGATGATCACACTCAGTGTACATGGATCTATCCACTTAGACTCGAATTTGAAAGTTTTTTATGTTCAAACTATTTCAAAAACTTGTTGAGACTAAATTTAACAGTAAAATTAAAAGTGTCCAATCTGACTAGGGAGGGGAGTAAAGACATTTTTCTACCTTCTTGGAGTCATGTAGGGTTCTCTTCAGACATCCCTGTCCATACACACATCACCAAAATGGTGCGGCGAAGAGAAAACATAAACATCTTTTTGTGATAGGTCTCACTCTCCTATCCCAAGCCTCTATGTGAATGCAATATTGGTGGTTTTCTTTTCAAGCTCGAACTTACCACATCAATAGGCTCCCTACCCCTATCCTTTCCAATCTCTTACCATATCAAACTTTCTTTAACAAGCCACCAAAATATTCTTTCATCAAAGTGTTTAGCAGTGCTTGCTTCCCACACTTGATGCCCTATAACAGATACAAGCTTGACAATAGGTCTTCACTCTATGTTTTCCTAGGGTATTCCCCTCTACACAAAGCTTATTTTTGCTTACACTCCTTTGGAAGAGTCTATACTACCATGATTGTTGTGCTTGATGAGTGTTACTTCCCATTTAAGCATGGCTGTCTTTCAAATTCTGTCTGCCCTACTAACTTTGTAGGTACCTCCCCTTCATGGCCTATCCCTCTTGTGTCAGGTCCCACTGCTTCTTCTCCACGGGAATCAGTAGATCATATCAACACTTTGCATAGCTCTCCTTTAGGTAATGATCTTTTTCCCTCACCTACTCATTTACCATATTTGTCTAGCTCTCCAACTAACAATGTAGCTTCCCCACCATATTTGCCTTACTCTCCGACTAACAATGCAACCTCCTCACCTGAATCCCCACCCCCTTCCTGCTCATCTCCCAAACACCCACTCCATGGCCAATAGGTCTAAAGCTAGAGTGTTTAAGCCTAAAACCTATCTTACCACTCATATTGATCAACCAAGGCATCTCTAGCTCACCCACGTAGGCTTTCTGCTATGCAAGCTGAATTTCAAGCTTTTATGCACAACAAAACATGATCTATGGTTCCTCACCAGCCACACATGAATATCATTGTCAATAAAATGGGTCTACAAGCTCAAACCATCTACTGATTGCTCTACTCACAGACTCAAAGCCATATTAGTGGCTAAAGGCCTCCACTAGATCCCTGGCTTGCACTTCTCAGAAACCTTTAGTCTCGTGGTTGAACCAGTTACTATCAAGGTCATCCTTGTTCTATCTCTCACTATAGAGTGACCATTGAGACAACTTGATGTCAATAATGTTTTCCCACATGGCAGCATTTAAGAAACACTCTATATGCAATAACCAGCTGGTTTTATTGACCCAAAACATCCAAATCATGTGTGTCTTCTTCACAAAGCTTTCGATGGTCTCAAGCAGACTCCTAGAGCCTGGTATGAAAAATTGATAGCAACTCTACTTCAGAAAGGATTCACTGTCTTACATCAGTCTGCCAGAACTGTGTTCTTCCTTGTATATGTTGATGACATTATAATCATAGGCAGTGACTCCAACTACATCAACACATTTATCTCTGAGTTGCATAGATCTTTTGCTTTCAAGGATATTGGCCTGTTATATCATTTCTTGGGAATCTCAATCACCAAAACTTGGTTTGCATCCCAGACAATCATAGTGTATACTAGAACTGCTGCATAAACACAACATGTCTGATTTTAAGCCTTGTTCCACTCATGTTACTCCCTCAACCAAACTGTCTAAAGAAACGAGTGAACCTCTCTCAGGTCTCACTCTCTACAGGTGCTTAGTTAGGGCTTTATAACACCTCATTGTCACCAAGCCAGATGTCTTCTATATTATGAATAAGCTTGTCCTACCTCACTACATTCGCAAGCTTGCAAACATCTACTAAGGTCCATGAAGGACACAAGTTTAGAAGGTCTTCACCTCCAAGCTGCACCATATTTCTCTCTCTCTCTCTCTCTCTCTCTCTCTCTCTCTCTCTCTCTCTACCTTCATAGATGTTGATTGGGCTAGTGGCCCTTATGACAGACGATCTACTTGTGGCTATGCCATCTTTTTAAGTCCCATCTTGATTTCCTAGTCCTCCAAGAAGCAACACGTTGTTGCCTGGTCCAGCACTGAGAGTGAATATTGAGCTATTGCTCATGCTATTGTAGAAATCATCTAGATCCAGTCTTTACTTTCTGAGATGATAACGAAGATGCTACCTTTATTGCCTTGAATCCAATATCTCATGCTCGTACCAAGCACATTGAGATTGATGTGCAATTTGTATGAGACAAAGTCCTCTCCAAAACTCTTGAAATCTGTTATGTCCCCACTCGGGATCAAGTGGCAGACATACTCATCAAACATTGTCTGGTGCTCAATTCATTTATCTAAAGGACAAGCTTCATGTGAGTGACGCCCACGTGAGCTTGAGGGGGGCTATTAGGAT
This sequence comes from Datisca glomerata, assembly GCA_003255025.1. Taxonomy (NCBI): domain Eukaryota; kingdom Viridiplantae; phylum Streptophyta; class Magnoliopsida; order Cucurbitales; family Datiscaceae; genus Datisca; species Datisca glomerata. Next base: position 574,996 of record QANY01011952.1, on the reverse strand, counting down.
TGAATAAAAAGAGTCAGCTTAGTATGCATGGCCCTTCTCGTGGTTGTGTTACATCTGCATGGACTCTCTCTCTTGGCCAGCTCACCTAGCTTTCTCTCTCTCACGTGTGCATGGCCAGCTCAGCAAATATTCTTTCAATCATTGCTATCGGTTTTCTGTTTGGATTGTTACCATTTGAGAGACAATTGTGTGTGGAGAGTTTGTTACATTACCCTCAATCTTCTGTTGCTGATCATGTTTATGTCTTGGCTATATATTGGTTGTATTTCCTCTTAATCAACGTGAATGTGATTTGTTTTTTATCGTCATCTCTATAAATACATTTCATCTTTCTGGTTGGCTTGAATATTATGTTTACAACATTTCCATTATCGATTAACAATTACTTGACTTGGCAGTTTATGATCTGGATGAAAATTATGATTGCGTCATTATTAGGGTGATGTACCCATCTGTATCGGCTTTAGTGAATGAAATAAGTTTGGCTTTAGGTTGTCTGTTACTTTGAGTTAGAATGCCTCAGTCACCAACTTCTTATAGATTTTTCTCTACTCACCCTCATAACCCTCATGGAAAGTTTACGCAATAATGGTATCAACCACCTCAACATCTTCTATCTATATTTCACTTCAGTGAGGTTTTTGGTCTCTCTCCCTAGTTCTTGAACCACCATGGATAATGTTTTGGTTTTGAGGGAGGTACAAGCTGGTTAGTGGCAGACGTGGGATCAAATCCCTAGTGGGTATTCAGCCACATTCATGGCATGATGGTGCTAGTCTAAAAATAATGTATATAAAGAGAAAATATTATGAGGGAGTACCTCGAGTTGTACTCTCTATATCTCAATGAGAGCACCAATTTGTGAAGGAAGAAATCACCACAAGACTTTGATAATCCATATATGTCGTCACTGGAACACTTGAAATGAGAGAAAAAACTATAACACGGGCTTAGCAGACTTGATCAAAACTTAGATGATGTTGTAGAAGGATCTATGATGCCCGAGTTAGTCTCAATAATTTTATAATAATACATTAAATTTACCTTAATATTCATACACCTGTTATTGAGAACAGAAGGAACTTATTGTTGGTGATGGAAATTTTTTGAATGAGCAAAGGTATGGGCATACAAACGTCAAAATCAGTGCATTTAGTACAAAATATGAGGTTTGATTAATTGCAAAAAACAAAAATGAAGTGCAAGGAGTAAATTTGCAAAAAAATTTGCACATAGGTATTACGTACGTCATTACAAAAAAAAATGTAGGTGTTTCGCTATTTAGGATAAGGTTACTCGAAAGTTTGAGAATCCATAAAGTTACTGTCTACATGTAGCTTCATCAACTATTGTTCCATTTCAATAGAAAATTTTAAAAGCTTGAATTCAAATACATGTTTTTTATTTGACGGTGAGGGTGTTTAATCCAAGTTAGTTTATGCACATCTCGATTAGTATCTTCCCGAGTGATCTTAAAACTTCATTCTATGCCTTGTACATTTAAAATTTATTAAACTCTCATTGTGTCGTCCACATAAATCAAACCCTGGTTAACAAAGAAATGGAATACCTCTCAAGTTCTTACTAACTAGACTAACTCTATGTGAGCAAAATACCTTCTCTCTTATGTTACTGTATAAGTCTTTTATCAAATTTAACTATTAAGATTTAGAATTATGAGAATTTATTATGCAATTTTCAAAACAACAGAAAAGAAAATATGTTGAAAAGAAAAACACTAAAAAATGATGTGTTGTTAGGATGGTGCTCTAAAAGTACTAGAATTCTATTGTATTTAATGAGACATTTAATTCTGATAAATAATAAATAGTTTATTCTTATGTTATGTGCTATACATTCTTGTAAAAGTCCACAAGCTTAATAGTATTTGGTTTATAGACCCTATAGAATTTAGCTCATGGGAACAAGCTATTTAACCAAGAATCATTTATGACTTGTAAATACTTAATTTTACAGTCTAGTAAATCTAGACGCTTTACTAAGAAAATATTATAGTACATTAACTCTATTATGTAGAGTGACTTACCCCGATCACTAGATAAAATACCTAGTTAATGTACTAGTGCATTTAGAATGTATTGAAGGACCAATGAGTTTGATTTTCAGTAAAATACAATCATATGAAAATCATGACTCGTTACTATTATTTTATGAGTGCTCTCAATTTTGAGAGAGTTATGAGTTTATATTTAATAACTTAACTATTTTTATATATTAAGAATGAGATTTTATAAGTCAATATATTCTGTAAGTTGGATGACTGAGTTATTAGATAGTAAGTCCATAGATTGTCAATAGTAAAATTCATAGATACTTTTAATTAAGTGATATAATACCTCTTAGGTAATTTATTTATATGGTCACAGTAAACTAAGCATTTAGTATCTCTGGTGGAGTACTAGAGATTTGATAATTTTATTTGAGACTCAAGTATGGTATCATAGTTGACTGGTAGAATGAATTTAGAACCTAAGAATGTTAAGATGTGTATAAATATTAGATCGATAGTAATTAACCTAATTACGCATGGTACTATATTATGGAGGGGCATTACATAATGAATAATAGGTCAAGGATAATTACGTCGAGTAATATAAAATACACTTGGAGTTCGATTATGATTTTATAATGGAGTTAATCATAATTAATAATTAAGAAATTTAATCAATAGAGTTTATTAATTATGTAGCCAAATATATTTTTATCATTATGGTTTACTTACTAGTCTCGAATTTGGGTTACGTTGTGCGAGACTTATTTAATAAATAAGTGGCTCAATGTGGATACCCTATAGTCAACCAAGTGATCTAAAAACTAACTCAGTGTTATTTCTAAAAGGTTAAAGATTAATTAAAATTCATTTATTTAATTTTAATTAATTAGATTTAAAAAAAACAAGCATACGGTTGAGAATTTCCCCAACCGTTGCTTTGTTTCACATGGGTTACAATTGTAACCCATGTGAAGTGATGACATTTTTTTGAAGCCATTTTTCCAATAACTGTTTTCTTGGTTGTGTACTTCATATCTTAAGAAATGAAGAATATTGTTATGGCCGTATTTCTTAATATGAAGAGAAAAATATGAGTTTAGTTTTTGGTTTGTTTTTATTAGTGTCCAGCCGCTCATGATTTTATTTTATGGTTCGAGAAATAGTTAGGAAGACTGAGATTTCGTAATCCCTCTAAATGATCTCAATAATTTTTAAGATCTAATATTTTTTACTATATTAATTCCTTCTTATATAGAAAAAGAGATCAAATATCTAAGGGTTCACCGACATATATAATTTAGTGGTGATCACACCTCTTCTTTAACGAAAAGGTAATTGACACACAAAAAAATTGTGAAACAAGACTCGCTCCACCAATTCGTATAAATATACAAACTAAAATATATTTTAATTCCTACGGGAATACTAGGAGAATACATGAGATATGATTGGTTAGACACGTCGTAACAAAACGCACTTGTGTGATGGCAAAAGTTGTCCAAAAGCACAGGCAGAGGTAACTCAAGGCAAAAATAAAAAACAGAAAAATCGAACTCAATCATGTGTGAAGCAAACAACTGACTAGTCAACTTTTGTGCACAAAATGCCTACGTCCATCAATGCATCGCTTGGACCATTTATTGCACTAACGAATGCATGTATGATTCTCCCGTTGCACATATGTAGAACCTGTATATACGTAGAACCAGTACATTCTTCCAGAGGTGTCAAAATTTAGAACATAATATCTATACGTGTGAACAATTGTTCATTCTTCTAAAGAAAATGTAGGACAATAATGCTCGGTACTGTTACCTAGACAATTTTTAGACTTTAAAATGAACATATATAAAAAAAATTATGTAGCACAATTCGGTACTGTCACTTAGTCTACTTTAGACTTTATAAATGAACATATATAGAAAACAATCAACTCTTATGACGCGTGTGTACGTGCAGTGGGGGGCTCAAAATTAGCATGGCCTTGTATATATGCAGATAGGCCTTTTACATATATAATAATAATTTTTAGTTAGATTTGTAAAAAAAAAATTATTTAGATTCTTTTTGTCATAGTTTTATTATTCATTTTCAAAGATTTTTACGAAATTATTATTCGCTGTTGATGATAAGAAAATATATTTGATGATAAGAAAATATATATACTTAATAACGAGTTTACTAACAAAAAGACAGAATAAAAATAAATTCGAACACAATAGTGCATGAGTTATAACATGTGCAAGAGTGATGCAAAGAACACTTTTTTATGAGATAATCCTATATACGATAGGACAAATAAAAACCTATGTAAATTCCAAGAATATTTTCTTTGTCGTTCCAGAAACTCCTGGACATCAATTCCAAAGTTTTGTTTGTAAGTCTTGATGAAAAATAAATAAAGATACATGAAAATAAGCATAGCTTTAACTAAGTAGTAAATAAAAACTGAAAATTGGTTTATCGATTTTAGGAATTATGAGAAGAGAAATAATGTGCTTTTAAACATGAGAAATTGAAGAATTACAGAACAAGAAGAAGAAAGAGAAGAGAAGCAAGAAGAAGAGTGAAAGAGAGGAAGAAGATGAACAAACAAATCAAAATACTCATTAACCCTAACAGAAAAGAACCAAAGGTTTATACAGAGAGAAAGGCTCTAACGGCTAGAAAGAAAGAAGACAAATATACCCTCTAATAACTAACTAATAGAAATAAACAAACTACTCACTTAACATCCCCCTTCAAACTTATCATAGGCTTTAGGATAAGTTTGTCCCTCAGAAACATAAATAACAGGAGGAAATTAGGGGTTTAGTGAATAAATCTGTAGCATGAAGTTGTGGAAGTCGATTTCTACGTGTTTAGTACGAGCGTGAAGCACTAGATTTGAAGCCAGGGCTATCACTGAGCTATTATCACATAAGAGAGTAGGAGCCTAAGATTTAAAAACATGAAGATCCTTGAGAATCTGTCTCAACCAACATAGCTCAGCTGCTGCATCTGCCAAGGATTCGTACCCATCCTCCGTTGAAGATATTGTCACGGTTGCCTGCTTCTTAGCACTCCAAGAAATGACATTTTGCCGAAGAAAAATCATAAAACCTAACGTGGATCTTCTGTCAGAAGGGTCACTAGCCTAATCTGCATCACAATATGCCTGCTAAACAAGATATTCAGGTCTGAAAAGAATGCCATGAGTGATAGTGCCAAGAACATACCTCAAAATTCGTTTGACAGCTACAAAATGGGTTGTAGTGGTGTGCATAAATTGGCACACTCTATTAACAGTAAAGCATAAGTCAGGCCTAGTGAATGTCAAGTATTGGAGAGAGCCTACCATACTTCTATATAATGTAACATCTGGAAAAGAAGAACCAGTGTTGCTATAAAGTTGTGATTTTATGGAACAAGGTGAAGCACAAGGTTTGGCTTCAAGCATTCTGGCTTTAAGAAGAAAATCCCTAGTATATTTGTGTTGATTCACAAAAATCCCATCAGAACTCCTACTGATTTCTAGGCCTAAGAAATACCTTAAATCACATAAATATGTCATCTCAAAATGTTGTAGATTGGTAACAATTCTATCAATATAGGCAGTATTAGTACCACTTATAATTATATCATCTACATAAAGCAAGATATAGGTACTGGAGTAAGAAGTGGCGTGCATAAATAAGGAAGTGCTAGCATGTGAACTAGTGAAACCAATAGAAGACTGATGGTTAGTAAAATTCTCAAAGCAAGCTCTAGGAGCCTATTTCAAACCATATAAGGATTTGATGAGTTTTCAAACATAATTAGGATGAGCAGAGTCAATAAAGCCAGGTGGTTGACTCATATAAACATCCACAGTCAAGGAGCCATGTAAAAAGGCATTCTTGACATCTAATTGCCTTAAAGGCCAATCATATGTAGCAGTTAAAGAAAGAAGACTCCTAATGGTGGACTTCTTGATAACAGGCTAAAAATCTCTTCAAAATCTATGTCAAGATGTTGGTGATAGCCTTTGGCAACTAAGCGAGCCTTATGTTAAGACACAGTACCATCAGGGTTGTACTTTAACTTATACACTCATTTGCATCCAACCATATTTTTATAAGGATGGAGAGGGACAACAGTCCATATGTTTTAGGATAAGAGAGTAGTATACTCAATTTGCATAGCTTGAACCCAAACAGGTTGTTTAGAAGTGGAGGTGTAAGAAGTGGGTTAAATGGAAGAGGTAGAGGTAGTAGTGGAGTAGTGGAATCAGAGGCAACCAAAACCTTTTTCTTAGAAATAACATATTTGGATCAGATTTACATTGGGTGATGAGATTGGATACTGGGTTGTTTGTGAGATGTACAAGTTCTAGGTATATACAAGTCAATAGTCAAAGTAGAAAAGATATCAGGAAAAGAAACAAGCAAAACAGTATGCTCATCATGACCAGTAACAGTAGGCAAGACAGCATTATCAGTATACAAATCAGTATGAGAAGGATGATCGTTATGCAAGTCATTATGATTATGATAACTAGGAGGAGCAGAAGAATGTATACCAGAATCTATCACAGTAGATCAAAATATGCAGAGTATCAACATAAAGGAAAGTAACAAAAAAGAACTTACCAATAGGCAAAGAGTCAGTAGTGTTATTTTTATTATGAATGGAATGAAGAGTTCCAGCACCATGTTGAGTATCAGAAGTTTGCACAAAAGATTATAAAAAAGGTAACACATATATAGAATTGTCATTAACAGATTGAGAACTTATAGAAGAATGTAAATCAGTAGATAAGGTAGTGAAGAGGTAAAGGGAAACACATCCTCATCAAAACAACATGTCTAGAGGTATAAATTTTCTTGGTAGTTTTATCATAGCATAAGTAACCTTTTTGATTCATAGCATAGCCAAGAAAGATACATTGAAAAAATCTAGGATAAAATTTATTCTTCATATAAGTTCTAAGGCTTGGATAACAAGCACATCCAAAGAGTTTTAATTGCTTATAATTTGGAAGTTTGCCAAATAATTTATCAAAGGGAGAAATATGATTAAGGAATTCAAAGCAAGATGCCTATGTTTCCTCTTAGCAACACCATTTTGCTGAGGGGTGTAAAGACAGGTCTATTAATGGAAAATGCCATTATCATTAAGGTACGTTTCAAAACAATTACTAGTAAACTCATCTCCCCCATCAGTACGAAGAGTTTTAATTCTAGTAGAAAACATGTTCTCGACAAAAGGGTTTAAACCATTTGAAAACAAGAAGCACATCAGATTTGTTGGAAATGGGAAAAAAACTAAGTGAATCTTGATATATCATTGATGAAAATGACATAATATATATGACCAAGAAAGGATGTTGTGGGAGAGGGACCCCACACATCACTGTGAATAAGAGAAAGAGGAGATAGAGTAACAGATTCAGAAGTAGGAAAAGAAAGTCTAGTAATCTTATTAGTAATACAACTAGTACAAGTGCATTTATCCAGATTCACATAAGTACAAGGTATATTAGATCTACTTAAAATATGTCTATCAGCTTGAGAAGAAGGATGACCAAACCAAAAATGTCAAATGAGAGTCCTTGAACCATGATAGGCCACAGTAGCTTTAGGTATAGAGGAGGGAATGGGGTATAGTCCATTGACACTGGCCCCTTTATGCAATATGTTCCATGTTGCCTTGTCCTAGATCCAGAAAAGGCGAGCACCAAAGATAAAAAGACAATTATTATATAAACAAGACTGGTAGACAGAGAATATTAGTAGATAATTGAGGGACACAAAACACTTGAGATAAATGAAATGAAGTAGATGAAGTTTTAAGAATACTAGAACCTGTGTGGGAAATTGGTAGTGACTGACCATTGCCAATGAAGATAATTTCATCCCCATTATATTTTGAAGAGTTGACAATGTTGTTCATGTCATGTGTAAGGTGAGTTTTGCACCCACTGTCAGTGGGCCATACATGTGATTCAGTGAGATGAGGAGATTGGTTCATGGTTGTTATTGCAGAAAAGTTGGAAGAGGGGTCTTTCCCTGGATAAGAAAAATTGATTCTGTGATAACAATCAATTGTTGAATGCCCTAGATTTTAGTAAATCTGGCACTGCACCTTATTGTTCTTAAGGGCATTGTAGATATATTGACTGAAACCTTGATTGTTTTCCACAGATTGACGAGCTGCACCAAGAAGGGAGGGCATGGTCGGAATGTTCCGATTCTGTGATCCCCCACCCCTGCCTTGACCAAATCTACCATTATTGTTTCCTCATCTATGAAATTTCTCCCATCCCTACCTCTATTAGATCCTCTAATATGGAAATTGGCAAGAAATACAATATTTTGAACCAAATTGTCTTGTTGCTTGTGTTGTTGCTCAAGGAAGTGTTCTTCTGACTTTCTAAGAACATGAAGTTTTTCTAAAGACATGGGTTCTTCCCTAGTTCTAATAGAGGTTTTAAGGGTTTTATACTCATTGGGAAGCCCATTGATAGTGTAAATTAAAGCATCCTCATCCTCAATCTTGACAGAAATAACATACAGATTGTAAATTACATCTTTGATGCATTGAATATAAGTATCGATGTTCTCAGTAGCCCTTTTGGATATTGATTAAAAAATAGACTTAAGTTGTAGAATGTTGGATCATGAGATAGAAGAAAAGCGTCGCACGATTGATTCCAAGATCTCCTTTGAAGTCTTGCAGCCTACCACATACTCGAGATCCGTTGGTGAAAGGGTTGCGTTACTGAAAGTCATGAACACTTGGTCTTAAGCCACCCACTGATCATATAGTGGGTTTATGGTCTCTTTTTCTTCGCCGTTTGGATTCTTTAAGAATCTTGATGGACATTTTATTGATCTGTCTATATAGCCAAAGATTTGGTGAGCTTTAAGAAAGGCGATAATTTGATATTTCCACATAATGAAGTTGGAGGAATCAAGCCTAATCGAGATCATGTTGCAAATGTTGGACAGTAAGAAAATAGGTGAATGGTAGAAAGGAGGAGATTGAGTTGATTGCTCGGAGATGGGCATGATGGGGTTTTTAGTGCCACTGTCTTTTGAAGAAGATGAAGAGGGAAGAGTTTGAGTGGTGGCACTACAACAAATAGGGGTTTTACCCACGAAAGTTTTAGCCACCAAATAAAATTCGTCGTTAAAGATTGCCTATTGCGAAAACTATTTAGCTCTTCATAGTAAACTTCACCCCGGAAAAAAGATAAGCTTGGTGCGTGAATTTTTTGGGGCTTTTACCGATGAAAAATTAAATTCACCGCAAAAAGACTCACTTTTACTGATGAATTCTAGTCTTGGTCGCAAAAAGCTTTTACTTTACTTACGAATATATAATTTAATCACATTTACCTTGGCTTTAGCAACAAATATAAGGTTGGTCGCTAAAGCCTATCACGACAAATTTATAAAATTCTCCCTGAAAGCAGCTTCATAAACTCGAAAAGGAAAAACCCACAGTCCACATTGACCCCCTACGATGAGAGAGCTTCCTACTCACCCTTGTGACAGATCGAGCTCATATGTTCCTCATCGCTCACCATCAAGCTCATATGTTCCTCGTCGCTCACCGTCAAGCTCCTCTGTTGAATGATCGAGCTCCTCCATTGACAAATCCATCTCCTCTTCTGTCTCTGTAAATGTAGGTAGGAAACCTCCTCTCTCGATCTCTCTTGCTCAGTGTTGCTTCATTTTTCCTCTCTTTTCTTCTCTATATATTTATTTACTGTGCATGTTTCCTAGATTCAATATATATTATATAAAGTAAGCTTGTGTTTTCCCTGTTTGCTGATTACTCGGAGACTGATTTCACAAAGGATTTCCAACCATTTTACCTGTTTGCTGTTTGGTTTGAAATTTCTTTAGTTTCTCAATTTGGTTAGTTTGATTTTAGTTTTTTGTTTGGTTTGAAATTTCTTTGGGGCTTGGCTTCCTTATTGATACTCGTTTATTAGGAGCCAATATTTCAAACAAGTCGTCGACGCTACTTATAAGGCCGGTTTGAGTCAAGTCGATTTCTAGACTAAGGTAAATTATTTTTTTCTTTCTACAACTGACTCTACTCATTGATCTAAGTTGCAGTTACTATAATACTAGTTTTATATTGATTTCTTACTCATTCTACATATGGAACAGAGTGAGACTAAGGTTTTCTATTGACTTGACTTGATTATTTAGTTTTTTTCTTGAAGTTGGATGATCCTTACTTCCACTTTCAACTAGGTTGTTCAATCTGCTGTCTGCACATATTTTTTTATTATAGCCTGATATAATCATACGTTCTTTTAGTGAGGCAATCTTCTTTCTACGCATATTTTTTTAGATAACTATTCGTTATGCCATTTGTCACTGATGGATTAAGAAATATAAATGGTCAAAACTTGCATTTCTCTAATATAAAAATATGCTTCGATCGATTCAAAACAATCATGGGTTTAGCCAAAGCTATAAATTGCTTTGAAGGATTGCTATATTTGTTATTGATTTGCTCATTTGTAAACGCCTTACTCTTTGTTTCTTAAACCCTTAAATATCGTTCCATTAACATTTGTTGCAATATATTGACTATGGAATGTTATATTTGTTGTGATCATTACAACTTCCCCTTCATAATTGAAAATCTAGAAATATGCATTCAACAAGCATCTCCTTCACGTTTAAATTGGAATGTATCCATAACCGCTAACCATATCCTTCCCGCCCCTGAAACATTCCTTAAGCATCTTGGTTTTTGAAAATGTGGTTAGATATTGTACAACCCAACTTAATTTCAGTTAATCTTCGATACAATACATACAAAATATTGTGTTTCTTTTGACATGTGAATTATGGGGACGGAGAAGATTGAGGTAATTCCTATTATCAAAGCTTATATATTACACTTTGATTATTTGATTTTAATCATAAAACTCATTTATTATAGGCACGCCCAAAAACTAATGCTCAAAACTTTCAAAACCTTCCATACAATCAATAATGGAGGGAATGTGTCTTTCCTTGATCATCAATTTTGTCAGGTGAATCAAAATATTATTTTAGTACTCTTAATAATGTTTAGTATATAATAGTTAACGACTCAACTTTTATTTTTTTAATAGGAAGCTTCAACTGGGATAGTACCTGGTCGAATTAAAATGTTTTACAACACGCATTTTAGTGCTTAAAAGGTTGGCAGAATGATACAGCTCAAGAAAGATATGTGAGTAATCCCTCAAAAATATTCTGATTGATAATCGTGTTATCACTTTGTGTGTGTGGATGGGGGGTATCACTTTGTATTATATTCTATTAGATATTTTTTGGACTTGGAGCCCCACCCACATCTTCAAAGAAAACGAGTTTATTTAATGAAAATATAGAATTGAAGGAAAAAATGAAGTCGGTGGAGGACCAACTACAAATCTTACTCGCTTAGACTCGTCAAAATAGTTTTCCACCTACTTTCGTCGCCAAAACCTTTTGCGACCAAAAAATCTTCGTCGCGAAAGGTCTAATGCGACAAAGTTCTTTTTTCGTCACAAAGGGCTTTCGCTGACAAAGCAAAAACGCCCACGTTCGTGACCAACTTCTGTTCGTCGCGTTAGCCCTTTAACGACCAGCTTTGGGGGCTTTAGTTACTAAAAGTTTGGTCGCTAGAACCCTTGTTTCTTGTAGTGTGGTCGAAGAATGGGTTTGAGTAGCAATTTGGACTCGTGGAATTTCTTGAACTTCGATGGCTAGGTTTTCAACAGGATCTGCCATATAGCTTTTGGCGTTTGTCTCGAAGACTCTGATACCATGAAGAATTACAGAATAAGAAGAAGAAAGAGAAGAGAAGAAAGAAGAAGAGTGCAAGAGAGGAAGAAGATGAACAAAACAAATCAAAATACTCATTAACCCTAAACTGAAAAGAACCCAAGTTTATACGGAGAGAAAGGCTCTAACGGCTAGAAAGACAGAAAAGACAAATATACCCTCTAATAACTAACTAACAGAAATAAACAAACTACTCATTTAACAGAAATAATATGGTAATATGCAATGAAAATAAATATTCAGTAAATACCATATTCACAATTTCAACTTTGAAAAATGCACTCATGAGAAAAACACATAATAATCTATTGTAAATTATAATTCAATTAAAATTATTATATGAATTATCAGTGATATACGAAAATATGGGCCGTACCCCCATTGCCACAAAGGGTAGCCACTGACTCGGTCCTATGTACGTTGATTGTCACATTATAATACTACTACGTAGTATTGCTTTAATTTGTTGTGTTGTCTGTGTGGGGACTGCATTCGTATCATCTCACACTCACATTTCATCAGCCACTCAGTCAGCTTCGCTCTCTTTATGTCTAGTGTCTCTGTTATATAAATGCGTGCCAGAAGCAAGCTATCCTCCATATAGCTCACAAGTTCACAGTATCTCAAAATACTATATACTGTGTGTGTAGATTAATTAGAGTTTAGAGAGTGGAACAAAGATCTTTGCAGAATGAGAAGGGAGAAAGGATCGTCACAATGGGTGAGACGACCAAGAAAAAGCAATCAATAAGCTCTTCTTCTCCAAAATCTTCTATTCCAGTTGACGACGACGGCAACAACAACAACATGCCTAAGTCTTCCTCTGTTTCCCTGATTAAACGCCCTGGTTGGAAGGCCATGCCTTTTATCTTGGGTCTCTCTCTCTCTCTCTCTCTCTCTCTCTCTCTCTCTC